>JBAMJV010002302.1:50000-55551 GCA_037951105.1 Echinarachnius parma | reverse complement strand
ACGCTCAGCGTGTTTCATCTATGACCGAGCTAAACTGCGATTGCCTGCAGGTGACGTATCAAAGATGACGTCATTTTGTGTTCGCCTGGACTCAGTTTTTTTTTTACGGGGGTTCCGAAAAGTGAATTTACAAGTTGATTTTTTAGTTTTACGGGTTTTTCCCAACGAGGAAAATATGTTTTTATTAGTAATCTTCAATGAAATCTACCTTAGATATAGTAAAAACCCAATTTTGAGGCAGTTTTCTTGTCACCTACACTGAGGGAAGTCAAAACCCAACTGCTTGGCAAGTGGCTTACCCAGGATTTTTAGAGACCAAGTTCCCAGTGGTTAGAGATCCTGTAAGCGGGGGGGGGGGGGGGGGGACGGGGGAGAGGGGGGGGGCGGGGGGGGGGGGATAAGTAGTCATAGACAATTTCGAGCCGAGGACAGACATTTAGACATTTTCGAGGCCGAGACCACTGTTTTCGCACTTTCCTCGACGAGTCGAGACCATCGAAATGGGCGCTAAAATTTCGTCTAGAGACCAGTTTAAAATTTGAAAAGGGTGAGGGGGGGGGGGTTCAAACCCTCCAAATTATAGTCATTTTGGGGTCAAGGGGGGGGGGGGAAGAGTTAAACCCCCAACACCCCCCCCCCCCCCCCCCCCCCCCCCCCCCCCCCCCAGCTTGGCAACGATTGGTTATTTATTTTAACAACCAGTTTTAATACCCCCATGAACATTTTACCAGTGTTTTAAGAGTGTACACACCTGCACATTTTATGATCATTCACTCTTTTTATTGATTATATTTTGTTCTATTGCACAAGAAATGGAATCATAAGCGAAATGGTAAGATTTGTTCAAGCTAGAAGTGACATGTTTAAAAAGTTCGTTATATGACTCTATACAGACACCCATGAGCGTGTATCGGAGATATATACCAAGGGATATGGGAGTCAAACTCCTTACTCCCTGATATACGAACAATAAACTAGCAGTCCAAATATTTGGCTCCCCTTCAGTCCGTGTAAGCTAAATTGTTACGGTGCTGTTTGGAATCCACAGGCAAGCGGTTGCCCAAGATGTCAGGCAGTCGATTGTTGGCCAGACGACACATCTCAGCTGGAATCTGGTGCGTAGATGTGCGAGGCGCCGTTGCGGCAGCGCCGGGCCGGACGATACTGAGGACATCAAACCGTTGGGCGAAACGGGAGTCTCATAGTGCGAGCACAGTGCTGCCGAGCAGAAGCAGAATCAGGGTTAGATCCCGGAGGATATAATTATCCACTCTCAAGAATCATCCCCCCTCTTCTCAAAGCAGATCTGCGCACTGCACTGCCCATCAGGGACGAGTAAAATGAGGCGAATATTGCCCTGATGTTATCAGCATGCATTTTGAAATATTAATTTACTTTGAATATTATGAATCTTTAGTTTGGCCAACAGCTATGACTGTTTGATCACAATCTTCCTACGTATGCATAGTTATGTGTGCGTTCAAAATATTTTGTGTCACACTTTTTGGTTTGTTACGAGGTTTTATTTCTTTTCAGCGAGTTGTATGTAGTAGCCCGGAAGGAAACTAATAAATGACTGTATATCATGGAAACTCCTACTTCCATTGTATAATTATATTCAAAGATTGTTTTGGGACATATTCCGGCCTGGATATTAGAACCAATTAATACAACTGTTAAAACGCTGTGTAAACAAATTGACACTTGTTGAAAATTTTCTACAACCGCTCTGTTAACATATTGAGCATCCAACTCTTGTTGAAAACATTCAACAACCCCAAAGTTTACACAACTGTTGTTTAATTTATTTTTCTACAACCGTTGTTTATGAATAAATTTTAAACAACCCTGTTGTTGAAATAGCATATACAAAAATGATTTTACATATCAAACGCAAGGTCGTGATCGAACCGGGGACCTTGGGTATAAGACTAACACGCTACCTCGTCACTATCTCGTTTCGCTTTGGTTTGCAAGATGGGACAAAAAGGTTTTGTCTTCTTGCGATGATTTCGCGTCGAAACTATCACGTGATTTAACACGTTTAATAAACGCTTGAACAATGGCGCCTTTACACAACCCTTCTTTCTACAACGAATGATGCTACACCTTAGGTTGTATAAAAACACCAACCATTTATACACAGCGTTTTAACAAGTGTAATGACAGTAAAAGGTATACTATATGTTTCCACCCAGTTGAACAGCCTTCCGTGTGTATTCCTAATTGCTAAGCACCCCTTTTAAATTCGGCAATATCATGGGCATATATATAACCACTTCAAGTGTGATTGAGCTGGTAGACTGAACTGCGCCACAAATAAAATTAATAGAGATTGATATCTACACGCACTTTCGCCACCTTTTTTTGTATAATCTTTCAAAGACACATGTTCTCTCATTTGGTTCTGCACTTCAGTACGACAACAGTACGACAATACTCTACCCAGAGGACTTACTGATTTTGGAAGAAGTCTAAAAGAAGAAGAAGACGCATAGGCGTAGGAGGCGGGGGCTGGGGGCTGCAGCCCCCTGAGTTTGAAAACGGCCCATATTCGGGTGCAAATCATGTCATATTCGGGCAAACTTTGTCATAATTCGGGCAATCCATGTCATATTCGGGCAAATTATGTCATTTTCGTGCAATAATTCATATAATATTCGGCAAAATCATGCTACATTCGGGCAGTGTCATGTTATTTTTCGGCAAAACCGTCTCATATTTGGGTAAGATCTTGTATTTTGACTAAACAATTGAAAACATGTAATTTTCGTGCATCAAGAAGACGTAGTACTTCAGGCAAAAGAACCTCAGCCCCCCCCCCCCCCCCCCCCCCCCCCCCCCCCCCCCCCCGAGAAAGAACGTGCTCATACGCCCATGTTATGACGTAGCCAAATGACGTCTGCAATGACCTCATACGCCCTGTGAAGATATAGGTTTCCCGCTCGATTTTGCGATTGTGTCATTCGAATTGATAATAGGAGCAAACGAATTCGCGCGATTTGCGATCGCCGTGTCAAAGCAGCATTCGAATCGTAAATAGTCGTTCAAATCACGTATAAGTGAATTTGCACAAAGAGCATACCTTTTCATCAATGGTCATTCGAATTCGCGAAAGGGCAGTTGACGGTTGGCTTGCACATTTCGCGAATTCGAGTGCACATAAATGAACTTCTGTGTCTATTCACGAAAGCATATGCGTTATGCATGAATTCGCTTGCACTTATTCGGAATTTGGAAGACCGATACCAACGATTACGCGGTAATGCGTGAATTTGAATGACCCCTTAATGAATTCGATTGAAAAAAAGTGTACAAATTGAGCGTGGAAAACCTATATTACATTGTGATTTGGGAGTTAGTTTGTTTTCCTTCTTTTAAATTCATTTCAATGAAGCGATATCTATAGTCATATTTTGATTCCTTGAGTAGAATTAGAAATTCAGTCTAAAAGTCGACATCATATCAGTGACATTATTGTCTGCCATTTCGAACAAATACAGCTTCGAATCACATTCTACGATTTAATTGAGTGATTTATTTCTTTAATTTCGTATAAGTTCGAGCTCTGTTAATTATGTAGGTGATGAAGGTCTTCATTATAATAATCCCTTAGAATAATGAAACTAAAAGTATGTCAATGTTCTAATGATTCTAAATAATTCATAGTAGATGATGGTACGTAAAGGTCATTCTTTTGATTTGATTTCAACAGCTGCAAATTTTAGTTATAAAGTTTCTACTCGTTACAATTGAAATATCTAAGTTTATGTTACCTAATCACTGCTAGAAGAGCAAAATAAAAGACAACCATAACATAGAAACTTCATTGTAGCATGGAGGATTATAATACCTAATAAAAAAGGTGGTCATAATATTGGTGCCCTGTATTCCTACTCGACGTGTTATAATACAAATGACAGTCACTATACTGAGTACAGTAACTGATTTAATGTTTCAATCATCTATTTATCTTACTTTCAACTCACATCTATTGTATTAAATATCTATTATAGCTCATCATAGCAGTTGTCTTGCTTATTATTTCAAACTGTTCTTTTTGTATTTGCAATGTTCAATACCACAATCAATTTCAGTTTTGTTGTGTTTTTTTTGTAGAATATTTTGTATGTGTATCCTGACGCATGAAGTGGGTTGTTGTGTGTGCGTGTGGTGTGTGTGAATGTGTGTTGTGTATATTTATATAAATGAAATGTGTGCGCGTGTGCGTGTGTGCTGTTTGTGTACACACGTGTGTGTGTGTGTGTGTGCGTACGCGTGTTTGTGTGTGAGTTGTGTGTGTGTGTGTGTGTGTGTGTGTGTGAGTGGTGCGAGTGTGTGCGTGTGTGCGTGTGTGCGTGCGTGCGTGCGTGTGTGCGTGTGTGTGTGTGTGTTTGTGTGTGTGTGTGTGGGTGTGTGTGTGTGTGTGTGTGTGTGTGTGTGTGTGTCGATGGTGGTGGAGGGGGGGGGGGGGGGAGGGGACATAAAAGAAGAAGTTGTTACAAATGCATGGGGGCGATTAGGGATACACTTTGCCTGGGTTCAATGGACCCCCACTTCCACGTCCCCCATACAGCGACACCATGGCATAATTAAACGTGGTCGATGAAGAAACGCTCATTCTTAATCGAAACTGCCCTGGGTACCTGACAGATTCGCAGAAACATGTTAAACTTCGGAGACTTCGTTCGTCGATACCCTTCCAGTGCAGGTGGAGACGATTGCTCATTTTAGTTTTTAGGTTTTTTTTGTGAGGTGTCCCCCGAGAAATAAGAGAGTGGGAAATTGCTTTTGAATCAAACAAAAGGGGAATTAAAGAGAATCATACATGGAGATGAAGTGAACACTTTTCCAAACGCTACACCGCGGTCCCCCTATTTAAAACTAGGCTTGTTTGTGCGCGCTTCAAAACGCCAAGCCATGCAGTGTATTTCGCACCGTGCGCAAGACGTTCACAAGATGGCACGGCGAATCTGATTGATGAATCATAACCACCTTTGATAACCAATGATAACCTCGTTGCCCAGGGTGCGGTTCGTTATTCCGAAGGTTCGTTATTCCGAACACACACATTTCGTATACTGAGGGTTTGTTAAAGGGATGCCTGTAAAGTGTCTAAATCCACGAAATTACTTGGAGCTTCCTCGTTTCTCTTCTACCGTGTTGTTTAGCTTATGGAAAGAGAAGAATAAAATATGGTTAGATTTTTTCAAATGCCCTTTAGTATGACGATATCTATCATTCAGCTCAAAAGCGTTAATGAACGGTCTAAACCTCATAAATGTCATACAGTAATTCGTTGTAAAGGCTGACGCATATTTTCGCCTTTTTAACCAGGAAAGCAGTGTTCTCTTTTTCGTTGAGTTATAGACCTCAAAATAATAAACGACACAGGCGCGTTTAATTGTGCATTATACGAGTATTCACCCGGTGCGAAATTTCGCTCACGGCGCATTCCGACGAGTACCATGTTGCTGTGCGTGACCCATACGTGACCCGCCGCACAGATTGTGATCGAACAACGGCGTAAGCGAATACTAAACAAAATACC
>JBAMJV010002302.1:17500-45000 GCA_037951105.1 Echinarachnius parma | reverse complement strand
TTATTCTTCTTCATAACATTTTCAATGCGTTAGCATTATTTCTAAAGTAGGTATTTGAAGAGTATGACACAATCATTCAAGGAATAGTTCAGTTTTGGTTTAAAGGGCGCTTCAAGAAATGATTTTTGGTGAGGTAATGAAAAACTAAGTATACAATTTGAAAGTGCACACAATTTCAAAGCCAAAATCAACTTTGTTTGATTAGCATCGGTTCAGATACATCTGAAAAGATACATAAATATATCCGATCGGAATACAATGTTGGGGACGAACTTCTATTCAATAACTTACGAATTTAAAAACCCTACACTTTCTTGTTGAAAATATACCAAAATGGTATTAATCATTACCAAACATCACATTCACATTTTTTGATAAAAAGATTGTTGAAACTCGAGGTGTCTGGAGGGGCCCCATTTTGTGTTAACATGGTTAATGGCTGCTTTTCGAATGAAAACAGCCCTGTAGCTTAACGGTTTATGTTTTACTACCATGCAAGCATTATTGAATTGTAACTGCTAGTTTTTAATAATATTTTACAAGTTTTAGTTACTAAATTCTGTTTGACCAAAACATTACTATCCCTTTAACTGATATCCCCATGCTTAACATATAACAAATCATAATGCTCATCTGAATAATGTATATGCCAAACTTATTAACAGAGCGTTCTCGTCAACAAACAGAAAGTTGTAAAGCAACTTTGTTAATAAAATATCAATAAAATAAACAAAATCCCAGGAAATTAAATGCATGATTATGTTATAATACACACACCATTCATTTCGATCTCCCCTCCGTGCTTATACATGTATTTCCCTCCCCTAACCCTCCCCTCATCTTCAATAATAATGATAATTATGTTTGTTCACGTGCTTGTGTAGTTTTTTTTTTTTCCAGAGAGGGTTTTCTCAATCGTGGGCGACTATTTGCACTTCATTACGACACAAGCGCTCCCGTTAAAGGGTACCATCACCCAAAAATAATATTCTTATTATAGAAAGGTAACATCTTTAGTATTCCATTCCTTCAACAAGTTCACTAAAATATGTTTTCAGAAAAAAATATATAATTGGAAAACGCATCACCATTCTCAACCATGGTCTGAATTGCGTAGACTATATGTTTGCAGAGCCAGAGTGCTCTGTGCAGAGCGAACGAATCATCCGGGATTCTATTGACGTACGCGTGAATAGCATTGGCGCACTCGCAAATGCTTGGCCCGTATGGAACCAGGAAATAGCAGTGGTTCCGTAAGTGGTGTAAATGAATTGCTTTGTTTATGAATTACACAACCCTTTGCAAAATGTTGGGTATTTATTTGATATCACAAAACGGTACCAAAACATATAATAATGTGTTGTCCTTTGCCTGGTGGTCCCCTTTAAATAAAGCGCAACTTTATGGATATGCATGGATATTAAAACTGAGGTGTTTTTTTCTTCTTCAATTACCGGGTTCTCTTTGCGGAAGACAGGAGGGAATTTGTTACCAAAGTAATATGCCGACGGTTGCGTATATCTTGTATGAATGTTAAAGGTCTACATTCACCTTAATAAGGAAATAAAATACAGTATATATAATAGCAAAGAAAGGGTAAACTATATAGCATTGCATTATCATTATGGAATCCTGATATTTGATTTTCAATTGTTGTATCGTGTAACTACCCCAATATTATTCATTCTTACTGCTTTGTCTTATCGTGTATATAATTTATACACAATTATTTAGTCTGTTTAATTGATGACCAATTTTGATTCTGATCAATACAAATTGAAAGTAAACAAAAAGATCTTTGCCCCTCAAACTCTGCCCCTCATACTCTGCCCCTGTAGGGGAAATATGAACAAGAAATGCATGGCAGATTTATTTGTTTGTTAAGGCCCAGTCCCATACTGACGATTTTCACGGCGACTCGCAACGATTTACTAGAACGAATCGACTCGATTTGGCCACGGATTTGGGCATGGGCGTAGCGACTAACGTAATACCTATTCATCAGGGGGATGAACGAATAGAGCACCCCCCCCCCCCCCCCCCCCAGTTGAATGGGTATCAATGACAGATCTACGCCCATGGTTTTGGGCAAGAACCGATACGATGTAATACGATGCAACACGACCTAAGCGATTTTCTCGACGAACGTCAAATCTTTGCGATTCGCCGTAAAAATCGTTAGTATGGGACTGGACCTTAATAGGCTTCCTTTCGCAAAGGAATCCCAGATAGACAACTGATGCGATCACATGTTGAAGCGAATCATCGTAATGCTTTCCTATTAGACCTTGATATGCATGTATATTGCGTAGAACGACATCAAAACTGTTGTTCATTTCAATATTATCACATAGTTTGACAAATATATCTGATAATATAGGAGTTATCATGACACAGAGAACAAGAAGCCAATAGTTGTCCTTTGAAAAAATAATTTAATTCTCAACAGTAAGATTTTCTGTAAGCGTATCGTTGTCATATCCAGAACCTTTTCCCTTGCCTTCAGTTTGCCACCCCTAATCTCCCGTACTATATACGATATCACAAACGGTTGTCCCTCTCTTGGGAAATCTTAACCACTCTTACCCCCCCCCCCCCCACTCTCCCTCCACTGGCGGCGCCAAGGGTGTGGTGGCAATGGGGCATCCCGCAATAGCCTTCGGATGCCCTCAAGTCATAATATTATTTTTCGTTAAAATTGTATGGTTGCCCCCATCTCAACTCAGGCCATGCCCCCTGCATGCCATTCCAGATTTGAAATCCTGGTACAGCCACCTCTGCCCCTCCCCCCCCCCCCCCCCCCCCCCCCCCCACCACCAACCCTACCCCGGGTCTGGATCAGCACTGGATATGCGACTGTAATAATAATCTCTTCCATAATATGTTCAACGACAAGTCTACTATAGAGCCATTTACGAGTCGAGCGCAGATGTTGACACGAGTTTATTAGTGTGCCAACGATGCTAAATAATGCTTTCCCCCGCGGGTATGCTTCCAGTTCCCCCGTGCTGCATGTTTGCAGGCATATGTTCATCACGACCCGACATGGAAATCAAAGACTAATTTATTGCGATAACGAAATGAATGTGAACACGGTTGACTTCATGAGTGGTAATAACCGATATGGCCCCCTTCGGCAGTTCGGTGCCGCCTAAACCAATGGCGTTACCAGGGCGACTTAAACATGTTAAATGGGGGTATAGCTGGGGGCACTCTTTCCAATTTGGAGGGGGGTAGACGACTCTGTTAACCTAAAATAAACGTGTTATTTTTTATTTGCATGTTTTCCACCAAATAGCCCGAGGGGAGCGATGACCCCCCTGCTCTCCTTTTCTTCGCCACTACAGTAAACTTTGGCCTTGTCCGCTAACATGATTTATCAATATCTGATCAGAGCGATGTGGAAGCATTTGCGAGCATAACATTGGAACAGCTGTGGTGTAAGACAAAACAAGGTCTGCACCACTCTGCTGCTAACAAATTATATGATATTGCCAGAAATGTCATATGTGATGCCCTTGGCCCGAAAGTTGAGTGTTTGGGCCGAATTTATATAAATATATAAATATAGTTGCTAAATCAATCCCCACTCCCACCCCCTTCCACCCTTCAGCTTTTGTCTTGTTCTGTTACTTTGTCATGTCTTTTGGATCTCTGTAATAATGTACATGACATCCTGGCTACTTATTTACTTCCTTGGTCGATATCAGCGGGATATCTTTGATTGCTGGATTATAACTTTTTTAATGCTTTGCTTTTTTTTTCGATGCATTTTTGTTTTACTATGGTACAAAAGTAGCTTACCAGGGACCAGCAACCTCACAAGCATTGCTTCCTCGCTTGTCCATTCTTTTGTTTCCATGATTATATTTTTAGAGCGCGTTAATTTCAACTCATTTTGTAGATGACGAACTGATGTGATGTACATCAATTGATTATTTTATTTCTTAATACCTTGTTTATGCAAAGTAAACATTTGTTTCTTCATTTTGTTAAATCATTTTCAAAACTCGGGGGGGGGGGGGGGGGGGGGGGGGGGTGGTTGGTGGGGGATGCAGACCCAATCACCCGCTTTGTATGCCTACGTATACGTTGGCATGTATACAGGCTGTCCCACATGGGAAATCAGTCTTTTCCCGGTCTACGCTCCTTCATTGGTTGACGCTGGTATTGAACAATAATAAAGTAAAGATCAACAAAAGATCATTTAAAAATGTGCCCGTTAAAATGTAATAAAAACGTCGACCACCAACAAAGTGTCCATAATATTCATTTTGATTTCTTCATTATAATAGCTTCGTGATGAGCTGGGAGGATACTTATTTGACTTATGTCTGTTAAACGATGTCTTATATTACAACAATGTCCATAACATCTCGTAAGAAATCATGACAACAAAATTTACGACTAACTAATAATAATAGTCTAGTCATTTTGCCTCCAACATAGATTATGTTGGGATCGAAAGTTCACTCTCTAGTTATTTTCCTTGCAATATTTTACGTAATATTCTAATAATAATCTTCCCATGCAGATTTGCCTGAGGCCGTGAGCAGCGGGTCGACAGCATGGAGCGTGCGCTGAAGCTAATCGATTTGTTCGGTATCACCTCGGTGAGGTTCGAGCAGAGCGACATTTACGGCATCCCGCACTGCAAGCTGATCCCTGTCAAGCACTTCAAGGACAAGGCCATACACGGCCAGAACTTCTGCCTCGGTTACCTGTCGTTCAACCCCCACGGCCAGCCCATCGACGGCACGGGCTACGGCGAAGAGATCCACTACGAGGATGCGGTGTGCTTCCCGGACCTCGCCACCTTCCAGGTGCTGCCTTGGCTGAAGAATACAGCGCGTGTCCTGGTGGAGGGTGTCTACAAGGGGAAGGTTGTCGAGGGCTACCCGAGGGTGGTTGCGCGGAGGCAGTTGGAACGGCTCGAGGAGTTGGGCTGCTCGCTGTTCTCCGCGCACGAGTTCGAGTTCTACATGGTGGATGAGAAGACGTGGGAACCTTGCGACCAGTCCATCAACGCCAACGCGACGTCTCGGCTTTACAAGCTCCAGGACTTCACCCAGGACGTTCTGAATGGTCTGCCGCATGCAGGTGTAGACGTGGAGTTCGTCGGGTCGGAGTCGGCGATGGGTCAGCTGGAGATCACCTATCGTCCGTCGTTCGGGATTCGGGCGGCAGACAACGCACACACGTACAAGATGGGCATCAAGGAGATGGCGCAGAAGTACGGCTACACGGCAAGCTTCATGTCGAAACCCTGGCCAGACAAGAGCGGTTCATCTTCACACTTCTGCCATTCGCTGTGGGACGTCACTGGTGAAACACCCCTACTGTACGACCCGTCCCAACCCCTGGAATTGTCCGAGCTTGGAAAGCATTGGGTGGCGGGACTGCATGCCCATGCCGGTGCCCTAGCAATCCTGATGGGTCCTACAGTGAACTGCCTCAAGAGATACAAGCCTTTCAGCTTCGCGCCGTCCAACGCCACGTGGGGCATGGATAACCGCACCTGTGCATTCCGCGTCAAGATACAAGGACCGAAGGGCACTTACCTTGAAAACAGGATGGGCGCGAGCGCAGGGAACCCTTACATCAGTCTTGCAGCAACGGTGGCTGCAGGAATCGACGGTATCCTCAATCAACTGCCGCTCCCCGAGCCGGTGACGGGTGACGCGTACAAGGCGGAAGACATCCCACCGCTGACACCAAATCTACCGAACAACATGGCCGACGCCATAGACTGTCTATTGAACGATAGCGTCATTACGTCATCGCTCGGCAATGACTTCATCCAGTGTTTTGTGGCTGGAAAACGGAACGAAATTAAACTGGAAGCGGCAGCTAAAGAAAGGGGAGAGGCGGAGAAGTGGGAACGTGATTACTTCTTCGAAGTTATTTGATTGTGAACTCGGGGTAGTTACTTTGTAGTTATGATAATAATTGTGACTTTAGAGTTAATTAGACTTTATGCCAAAGACAAATCGCTTCATGTTCATACGCATTTAATGGTATAATCTTAATTAAATGCCGTTATAATCATGTCTTACAAAATATATGCTGAATTTTAACAATAACAGAAGGCGCATAATGAGACGAAGGTAGGCAGTTTTTAATCATTTCCACGTTTTTAGTCCACCGCAAACTACACGATCCGATCCGATCGGACGAACTATTAAGGATCTGAATTATAATTACATGCTTTAAATATGCACGACTTGCTTTGGTTCAGATACTCATTTGTTCGTCGGATCAGAATCGCATGTTTAGTAAGTGATGGGCTTTTACTAACCTCATGAAAAACTGGCATGATTGATTAAAAAGGATATTGTATTAACTCTACACGCATACACGCATACACACACATACACATTAAGACAAAAACACAGACATATAAATGCAAGCATACAATACACACATATGTGTACACACATACATACTTACACACATACATGCTTATGATATGCAACTTGAAATCAAACAAAAACAACAACTTAGCCCTCCACCAAACCAAATTATCCGTCCCTAAAAATTGATACTGTTATCAACATGTTTCCTTGCACTAAATTGGTATAGGAATAAGTTCAATCTATCAAAGGATACGCCATTTAGAGGCTGTTATATGGGGTAATTTCTGACGAGCTATCGTGATAACTGTATTAGAGATTCCATATCCTTTAGTCCGTCTGCAGATAGACTGTGCATGCAATCTGCATCATCATGTGACATGTCATTTAGATTAGTTTGGATCGATCCAGTGATATCTCGTTACCCCCTTATCTCCGTGCGTAGTCCTCCCCTTTCCGATCTGTGCCACGGGCGATATTGAGGTGGCTGTTATAACGCGTTTCCAAAAGGCGCTAAAATCCACTTTATTAACTTTGGAGAAAAGCAAATTTATAATGACAGATTTTGTATAAATGCCGAAAATATATGAAATTGGTTTGCTGCATATTTTGTTTTTGACTGTGTCATTTTCTTAAAATTTTGATTTTTGGTATAGATATAGCTGCGAAGCTTGTAAGCGCACATATATAGTTATTTCAAATTTCATGGGAAGGTGATATAGCGCCTCTTGCGATTCAATTATTCATATAACTAGACAACTCCTGTGTACCAAAATGTTTTGCACATCTCTGAGCTTGTTTTGGTACCTCAATATCACCACAATATATATATAACTATGAGAACATTTTTGGAAAATCCTTCAAACTGCAAAGAATTGATTTTAGTACCGAGAATATGAAAGGATCATTATTCAGGATCTTTCAGTCGAACAACAAATTAAAATCGCTTTTTTAGGGATCCAATGTCCCGATATAATTTAGGCGGTACGTACGATAAAATGCATCCGCGGTTCGAATCCCCAAATATGTTGAGGTGGATTATTTCTTTGAAAGAATCAATTTCGACAACCGAACCCATACCATACCTCATCAAGTCCGACATCACCCCGGTAACAGACCAACGCTGAAACTGACAGCAAACTGAAACCACCCCGAATTGTCGATTATCAGATTAGTGTTCGATTTGGGTTCGCTCTGGTGTCGGTTTGGGTTCGGTCTGGTTGTGTGTCGCAATGCCCGAATGTACGCCAACACCAAATCGGCATCACCCCGAACGACCCTAGATTTGGTCGGTTTGGTGTCGGTCTGGGTTTGGTTTGGCCGTGTGGCTGGGTTTTAACGCAGTTTTATAATCGACATACTTTTCATGACCCTTGGTCGAATAGTTTCGCGCTCTTTTTAGCAATATATTTAGCTATCCCCAAACCAGTTGTACCATGTGTTATCTTTAAATACTTATATAAAGAGGACTAATTAGCGAATGGTGTCACTGTATGTTCAACTATTATTTCCTACTTCTACTTGTTTAAACATTGATGAATTCAATGTGGAAGTCGCATTCAAATCAAATGTCGTTCAGTGATAAAGTTTGGTTTGAATATAAATGTTCACCTTTTTAGAATCACATACTACTTAATGAAATGATTGTGCGCTTTAATAAGGCTGCTCGGCTAAAGCCAAGGTAATAATGCTTTGAGACTTAACTGTAATAAAGCGCTATAATATGCAATGGACAGTCATTTGTATCATAGAAGGTAATGTATTAGCTGTTATGTACACATGTATGATATCATAGGTTTATATTCAATGATTATAGAATGTTATTTTACACTGTCATTATACTGTCGCACAAAATGTATATGTACAGTGTAATTTTAGTTACGTAGGTACGTAGGCCTACCTCAAATAATGTTAAGTTATAATATAAACTGGTATAATGCAAAATGTACAGGGAAGAAATGGAGCAATCTACAAACATGGTTGTATCATTTACAAACCCTTCTCTCCCTCTTTTCACTTTCTCTGTTTCTCTTTAAATCTCCCGGCTCTGATCTCCAGTATACATTGTTCTGTATTGTATTTATTCATTCACTTATTTCTACGCTTGTACATAACAATAACATTATGTACAAAGTAAAGGCATGAACTATGAAAATCAAAACTTGTTGGCTCCTTTTTAAAATGCAAAGAGAAATACACATTAGGCCCGTTTTCACAGGCGTAATTAGCGCGATTTGCATCGCGATCAGAATTTCGAAATTATTTTCGCCCGTTCACACATCCTTATTTAGCGCGATCTGCATCGCACACGCAGCGCGCGCCAAATAATCACAATAAATCCAAATAATAGCGATGATTTCTGAAAAATCGCAGAACTTATCATAATTTGCATCGCGATCCTCATTGCGATTATTTTCAAAATTGTATGTCCACACGGCAACAAATTTCGAAATTTGGATCGCGATGCAAATTTCGAAATTTGCATCGCGATTATTTGCGCCAGTGAGAACGGGCCTAATATTCGTACTATTTCATGTAAAATATGTACCCTTTTTATGATTCTTTTCTTCCCCTTTTTTCATTCTAATATCTTTCCATTTCTCTCTCTCTTTCTCTTACTTTTTCATTTCATTTCACTTTTCACTTCTCTTTTCTTTTATATTATGAGTCGGTATCTTTTTCTTGATCTTTTTCTCTCCCAGAGGGACCAGAATTAATCCCTGTCTCTCTCTCTCTGTAAATAGAAATCTTGAAGTTTGTTATCCCTTAATTGTTTATGGAAATGTCAACTGTACCGTTTAGATGTGTATACTGTAGAACATGTAATTGTTTACACGTGGGTAAAAGGTACATGATGCTTTAATATGTGTGTATAATGTTCTTCGTGACCGTATAATTGATTTTGCAGATTTGATATCATCAATTAAAATTTACTGATTAAATTAAAATGCAACACTGGTGTAATCGCCTATATATTGTTTTTTTCTTTACAAAATCCGTAAAAAATGAAACATACATACAATCGAGGCTTATTTTTATTTTACAAAAAACATCACTATGTTTACCAAAAATCAACATGATATTGTTTCACATAAAAACAAAATGGTATCTTACAAAATATTAAACACGTTGTATATTTGTTTTTATATACCTCACATCGAGAATCCTAATTTTGATTGGTTAAACGAGCGGTCCTCTTTTTCAATATGCCCGCTCAGCAAACAAACAAAATGAATAAAAACAAAACAAACAAAGCACAGCATATGACAAGGAAATATTAAATTGTAAATACATAATTTACCAATGATTAATAGTTTAATCATCTTTGCATTTAGTGTGTGCATGTATTCTAGTAATTATAGATAAATAACACGGGCGTATATCCAATATGAAAAGGGGTATGTATATTTCCTATGTTCAAAGAGGAAAGTCTATATTATGCATAGTAATCGTAATACTAATAAATGGTGACGATACTAACGATGATGATGATGATGATGATAATGATAGTGATGTTGATGCTTCTGCTGAGCACTGCTGCTGGTGTTGCTGCTGTTGATGATGATGGTGGTGATGACGATGATAATGACTTTGATGACGATGATGACGATGATGATAATGATAATAATGATGGTGATGATAATGATGATAATGATGGTTTTGATGTTATAGTCTAGAGGTGGTGGTGGTGATATTAATTATAATGACAAACATATTTATCATAATACCGATAATATCAATTATGATACTGATAATAAAAACTGGAATACAAATTTGTTTACCCCCACCTCACAAAACACATACTAGTATGTCTTTTTTTTTTCAAATCTAAAGCTATAACTACTTAACGCAATGTATGTAATATAATATATGGAATATTATGTAACGTTATCTACATCATACTCGACATGTCATCCCACCCACTCAATGGATGGATCTTTAACGTGCCGCAACACAAGAAAAGTTCGTACAAATATTGATCGTGTCTCCCGCAATATTGACAGTATCAAATATCGATTACTTCCCTTGCGAGTTGCGATCGCTTGTTGTTACACTATTCAAGGGTGAGGACTGGTATGTACCCGCTCGTGTCTTCCGCAATATTGACATTATTATATCGATTCTTACTTCCCTCGCGATCGTTTGTATGTTCCACTAATAAGGGTGAGGAATGGACGAAATGGTATACCCGCTGGCCCCATCCCATACAAAAATATTGATCTGTGTTCGCCCTCCAGTGAGTATTATGCAGCGACGGTCCCCTCGCTTCTGTATCTCAAAAGCATATCAAAGGCTGTAGAATAAGACATAGTATAAAAACACAACTTTTAAACCATGGGATAATCATGAATATAATCTATAATCTATTTTACTGCGCCTCGACATCAAAATGAAATTATAACGAATGATCAGAGGAATATTAATCAGGATATTGGATTTAAGATAGTTGGAACATTAACAACAACAGCTTGTCAAAATATTGACTCTATCTTCCATCCGGCATTCTACTTCTTTACGTCGCCACCCTCCGAAGACTAATTAGCTGTGTGCAACAAGGCGGAGAGCCCTTTGTTTAGAATTTGTCTTCAAATTTTGGTTTTCCAAAATAATTATATTTTCTGTTTTTCTGATTATGACCGGAATAATAATATAAAGTAAGAATTTCATGAAAATGATTCGCGAAAAGGTTGATATATTATATCGTCGACCTGCCACTTGGAATGCGCCCGTAGCGTAATACTGCAATAATGTGACATGTAAGTAGTATACGTGAATAATATCTTAGTAATTGTTTCGGGATGCAAATTTGTTGAAGTATATTCCTTTTTGTGGTGTTGTTTTGTTATTTAAGTAGTATTATGTAAAAATAGGACAATATGTATTATTAATTGATTATTCTTTATTTGTTTTGTTTTTTATGTTAGAAGGTGATAGACAATACGGCCTTTTTGGCTATGATAAGGTATGGAGTAAAGACTTTTATTTTATAATCATAACATTAATTTTATATACGTCAGTTATCTGTGAAATCCCCCAAATTTTTGTTTTCATTATCATTATTTTCCTCTCATGTGTCTTACATTTCAGTTAACACTACACAATCTCCATCCGTTATCCTTTTATATAATGTTTTTATTTTGAATAAAGAGCACGTGTTATTGGTTATCAAAATATTGCAAAGTGATATACATTTTAATAGTGTCCAAGCAATTTTCCATTTTGTATATTCCGCGAGCGGAAATCGTCGAGCTAGCGTACCAATACAAACATTTTATTCCACTCGGAGCACAAATCTACTTTTAAACGTAGTTCGGTTCAGTTCAGTTAATTTTCATTTTCCAATAAAAATTTCAAATATGTAACATCGTACCAAACAAACAGAGTTACATGTGTAAAACTAGATGTAAACTGTATTTTATTTACAGATGACGGCTCAATTACAGCAGCCTGTTTTATACAGATATTTATGTACACGCTGGTAATTTACATCATCATCATATATCAATTATTGGAAAAAGTTTAAAATATCATGTGTATGATACAAAACAGTTATTTAGACTAAACTAAGTTTGCTTTGACTTATAATAATTTACAATAAATCTAAACGAATTCAAAGCATATGATATAAAACAGTTATTTAGTTTGCTTTATAGAATGGGTTGATAAATCCCTGCAATCTGATTGGTTGAGAGCAAAATTTGTGCAGACAATTAATTGTACTGGATGCATGAAAAGTCATGCGTCCGGTAAAAAAATCATGCGTCCGGTAAAAATGTCATGCGTCCGGTAAAAAATGTCATGCGTCCGGTAAAATTATTTCATGCATCCGGTAATTTTTCTAATTTTTAATTTTTTGACTTTTTGGGGGGCGTAACAATGCCCATTCTATAAAAACAGATGATGCGCAAGTTTATTTCGTGGGTCGGTGGAATTGTTTGCACGCGGTAACTATGGAAACTAGTCTAAACCCACTCGGCTTCGCCTCGTGGGTTTAACAGTTCCATAGTTACCTTGTGCAAACAATTCCTACCGACCCACTCATACCTGCGCATCATTTGTATATTGACACATAATGCAATCAATCTAAACAAAATGAAAGCATAAACTCTCGTATTCATATAATCATCATCATCGTATTTCATTATTTATCTTATTTGAATGAAATATCATGTCTATGATTAAGTTCACTTAATTGAGTTTGCTTTGATACGTAATACAATAAATTCAAAATCAGTTAGAATGTAGGCTACACTCTCGTAATATCATCATCACCGTCACAATCAACATCATCATCATCATCACCGCCATCACCGCCATCACCACCATCACCATCAGTCCATCATCATCATTATTAAAAAACAAAATATTTATCATAATAAACGTTATTTTGTTTTCTTTGAAATCTAAAATCAATGAAGACCTTTTATCGTTCATATTATTTATCGTTCATATTCTTGGCGCCCGGCAGAAATCGTAATAGTATGGTATGGACTACCTCTGGGTCAAATTTGGTGCTTTTAGTAGAATCTGCACCAAACACCCCCTACACTCTAAATTACAAGGATTTAAAATTAAATCTATTAGATTTACTTTTAAATCTTTCTTCGGCTGTGGTTAGGGACCAGCCGATCATGATTTAAAATAAATCTTTTGTTGGATTTAAAACATATAAATCCAGATAGATTAAAAATGAAGCCCTTTTGGATTTGTTTTATGTTAATCTTATTAGGCCCCAGGCGAGTTCATGGAATCCTAATGAATTATTCATAATCAGTGATGCAGGCCACAATTTTCAGTTTTTAGTTTACTGTGCATGATACATTTACTAAATAAAGCGCTACTCACCAATTATCATGGCAAAAGAAAAAATAGAAGACTAAGAGAGGATTCGAACCCGTGACACCGAGCGTGGAGGTCCACAGCGTGACCACTACGCTACGTAAATCGATGATGGAAAGAGTGGTCTCATTGTAATCATATCCTTAACTCTAACCAAAACCGTAATCCTAGTTATGAATATTCATGAGTATAAAACTAAGAAAACTGAGCTTCAGAATACCGCAGTAGGTCACGTGTGAAATATCTCTGTTCTCATTCGTCAAATCTCCGATAACCTGGCGTTATTTTCCAATCCTTTGATGGATTGAAAATCACACCTTGGCCTTCGATTAACAATTGCTTTCGCGCGACCTTTTGTCTCCATAGATTTACAAATAATCTAAGTGTATTTATATTTGTTTTAATCCAAGCTACGATTTAGATTTTAAATCCCTGTAATTTAGAGTGTATATGTCCCTAACAGACCCGACTATATCATCATCACCGACACAATCAACATCATCATCATCATCATCATCATCACCGCCATCACCACCATCACCATCATCATCATCATCATCATCATCATCATCATCATCATCATCATCATCATCATCATCATCATCATCATCGTCATCATTATTAAAAACAAAATATCTGCGCGCGATATATCATTTACCTAAACATATAAACATCATTATGTGGTTTTCATGTGAGTATACAGAATACAGAAAGACAAGGATCGAGCATGATGTCAGCCTATTCTCCAATCCACGAGCTGCCAGCTGAATCCGTCCAACTCCCCGCCGAGGACCTAGTCGACCCCGATCAATGGCTGCGGTTCAACGTCGGCGGTATCAGGCTCGAGACACAACGTGCCACGATTGACAAACTCCGCTCGTCGTTCTTTTCCCAACTGCTCGACCACCGGCGAGGTCACCCCCTGGACAATGATGACGACATCGAGGCACCCCTGGACGGCGTCTACCGCATCAACCGCGACCCGAGCGCGCTGCAGGTATGTTCGAAAAAACTTTGTTTCCGTAACCGGGGTCATCGTGCTCGATGTGTCGAGTTCAATTATAGAGGAGGACAATAATTCTAATTACTATACTACAGTAGATTTACGACGTGTGCATGCGAATGATATGTATACTCGACCACTGACAAGAATATTGCATTTTCCTCATAGGATTATAATTGTGCTATGATCATGTTAATCGAACAGCAAAGTATATTCCGTAAAATGTAAAATTACGTAATCAATTTGATGTTATGGTGCATGGCGGTGACAATATATGGTGATGTTAATAATGATTATGATTATATTAAGTGTATGATGATGACTAAGATGTTAATGATGACGATGACAATAATTGTAATGACGATAAAGATGATGGAGATAATGATGGTGATGAGCATGATGAGAATGATGAGGAGGAGGAGGATGATGATGATGATGATAAGATCATGATGATGATAATGATGTTAATGCTGATGATATCGATGACGATGGTTTGTGTAATAATGATGATAATGGTAATGATAGTCATGATTAATGATGATGATATGATATGATGATGATGATAATGATGATAATGATGATGATGATGATGATGATGATGATGATGATGATGATGATGATGATGATGATGATGATGATAAAAAATCAATTATGATTCACAACATTATGCAGGTTTTCTTCAACTACGGCCGGTACGGGCGTGTGTTCGGCGTGCCCGAGCACGTAAGCGAAAGCTTCCTCGTCCACGAGCACAGGTTCTACGGACTCGGTGACGCCGTCCTGCGTGCTGTCAATGAGTACTTCATCGAGAAGAGCAAAGGACCGAACACCATCCAGATCGAGAAGGTGACAATAACAGAGTTGGCTGTCGACAAGAGGTAGGCTTACATTTTCTGCTCAGAAATCGGTCAAGTACAATCCGGAGATATCGGGGTCGAATCCCGGTGATGCCCGATTTTCTTTGCTCGTTTCCGTCTATATTATTGATATTCCATTTCCTGGTATACTTTTAAAACAGTTCTTTAACTTTCGAAAGAATATATCAAACTGAAGAATTTATAGCACGTTATTAATATGATATGAATATGAAAAGTATTTAGCATTTCTGACCTATCATATTGGGTCATATTTCTGACCTAACGTATTATTAACATTGCAGTATATATTTTGTGTAAAACATATGTTTTTGGTTCATCTAAATCATAAGAAAGCCATTATTGCAAAATGTGAACCTACCTCGTTAATAATATATTGATTACAGTATCTTCTTGTTTTACATGCAGGTATCTTCACCACAACGTGTACGGGTTGATCAGAGGCACACAGCTATGTTGCTTCACCAACGTGCCTGGCAGGGGCATCTGTTACCTGGATGTCGGACGCTCATTCGTCTACGAGAAGCCACATGATAAATGTAAGTAGTTCAAAGTTTGATTTCAAACATAATAGAGGCAACTAACTAGAAAAAATATTTTAAATGATTGAAAATGAGCAAAGAAAAATAGGCTTCGCCGGGAATCGAACCCAAGTTCAAAGTTTGTGAAGAAAACAAAGCATGCTGAAAATGTGAAATTAATTAACGTGAGTCTGGCCCTAACTTCTATTGACCCAATATAGAGGGCATGATGAGCTTTCAATCCTAGGAGAAACTTCAGCGGAGCAAAATGTCAATTATTAAAGGTATAGACCAGTTTTGGAAACGCCCCCCTCTCATAAAATGAAATGGAAGCTATTATTACCAATCATGTGAAAGAATATGTTTTGACTAATACGTGATGATACAAATTTTGCCTGGAAACCGCCTACTAATTGATATATTTGGTAAATTATCATATCGATCCGGCCTGGATAGATATCGCGACGGTTGATATACAGCCACGGGCGATGCGTGTAAATCCTATGGCAAATGCGCACATGGTAATTCGCCCAAGCAAATCGCTCGAACGAGCGTACGAATGTGGCCAGCGCAGACGGGCCAAGCTGACGGTGAATTTAAGCTCAATGTCAGCGGCTTTCATAAACGTTTTTACTGATTGTTCTGCATTTGACGATAGTACGGTTCAGATTTTTCCACACTCTCCCCTTTATGTTATTTCAATAATACTAATCAATTAGTTTGACCAATAAAGCTATTTCCCACTACTGGCCTTTCCCTTTAATATAATTGGTCTTTTGATGAAGATTTTTTTAAAGACTTTTTGATATTTAGATCCATAGGTACACAAATTCATGACTTAGTCCACTTGGGTTATGGGCAGTGGCGCAGCTACGGGGGGGGGGGGGGGGGGGGTACACAGGGAGGGGCGAACTTGCCCCCCCCCCAATAATTTGACCAAAACAATAAAAACATAAAAGGAAATCTTTTGAAAATAAAGCGGGTCCCCCCCCCCCCCCCCCCCCCCCCCCCATCTCCTCATCAGTCCGACCACACTGCCCCACTGGTTTAGGGGTTGTGGTGTGGATAATCCAACTACAACGAGGTTGGAAGCCTGTGCCAGTGACGTATCAACATATTTTGTGTAACATCGTATTTATTATTTCTTCGCCCATGCATGGATATTATGTCTACAGCATCCCTTACCAGCTTCAGATCCATGTCTGAAGTACGCAACTTGTTTTAGATAATATTATGTCCTTCAATCTAGTTAAAAGCGTTATCCGCCTTTTAAAGGGACTTTAATAGTAACATATTGTCCAAATCCTCAAAATCCAATTTGAATTCTATCGGTTCCCTCATACCTTGTTGTATTCGTATTAATAAAACATATAAAAGCATGGGACAGGTTTCGGTTTTTCAAAGTTCCCTTTCATTAAAAAGATATTTAAGATTGAAGTGTTCAGATGTTTAGATGTACGTTTTGTGGATTTGGACAACGTTACTATATCCCTTTATCGTAATCTTTAAAGAAAATGTTCGTGTATTATGATTATGAATTATGACCATGTATTTTGTCAATGTTAGTTAGCAACAGAATATTGAGCTGGAAGCCGGATAAGCCAAAACAATTGGCGTTCGTGGTTGAATAATATTATAACCGTTATCCTCATCGTCATTATTCCATCATGCAGACCCGGCTCTCTTCCACGCGAGCTGCTGGCGCTGCAAACACAAGGTGTGCCTAGCCGACGACGCCCTGATCGGACTCGAAGGCTGGTGCCACAAATGCTGCCTGTGTCTGCGCTGTCAGGACATCCTCTGCGAAGCCGCCAAACTCGAAGGAAAGGTCGCTCCCGAAGAGGACCCGACTGGAAACCGAGTGGTCCGAAAGACGGCGTCTGCTGTCTTCGTTTCGCAAGTTGCGCCCGTCGTGCTCACACCGGAGCCGTCAGCCGATATCGACGATGACGACAACGACGATGATGATGTTGGTAAAATGCACTTGCCAGCCTTTGTCAAGGACCCCGTAGCGGAATTGCAGATGAAGAACAGAAAGAAAGGTGTGTCGGGGATGGCGAATCGGAGGTTTTCCTTGATTCCACCCGATGAAGACAACGACAAAAAGAACTTCAGCGAAACGAGCAGCAAGCTTACTAAACTCCCCAAAATCACGAGCGGGATGACGACGACGACGAAGAATAACAACATCCCTCCGGGTGCAAAACACAAGAGGAGACACACAGAACCAGCCGCGCTGAACACCGATCAGTTTGCAAACTTTCTGACCAGAGGTGATTGGTGACAGTGGCCTAATGTGTGAGTCAAAATAAACGAAACCGGACTTTAATAGCTTATAAATCCACAATTCTAAACATATATATGTTGATATTGGTATCATGTTAAAGCTTGGGAAATATAAAATGATATATCATACATTTTGGTCGCTCTATGCGTCACCGAACAGGACCTTATTATCCAAAGTCATGCAAAAACTACCCGTTTCCAAGTTTGCCGTTGTCTTGTTCCATCATGAATGGATGCGTCTGTTTACCGTTTTTTCAAAAGAACAATTCAAGAATATCCTTTGGTGAATCAAAACAAAATACCAGCTGGTTGCCAGTGTTTTTTTGTTTGTTTTTTCAAGGTGGAAGGGATCCCGCACCCTGATCCCATCAGCAACACCACTGTTTGGAGGCATGGGCCCCTGAATAGGACATGTAGGATGAAGTTATATTTGAAAATCAGACAACAGATGCAACCATTCACAAAACAAGGACACTGCAAACTTGGACATGGGTAGTTTTTGCATGACTTTGGATAATCAGGTCGCGTTCGGTGACGCGTGAAGTGATCAGAGTGTATGATATATCATTTTAAACGCAATTTCCCAAGCTTTAACATGATATCAATATCAACATATATGTTTAGAATTGTGGATTTATAAGTCCGGTTTCGTTTATTTTTTACTCACACTGTAGTGTGGACGGACTGATTGGAGGGCACATATATTGCATGGTTGTATTTTCACGTTTACTTGTATTTTTCAAATAATTGTTAATAACATAATTGTATTGTTTTTTTCCTTTTATATTGTTTGGGGCACGTGCCCCCAGTAGCTTCGCAACTGATTGGTGATATCCGACTAGAGCTAGCTACGTAATGTATAGGCTCTTGTCAAGTTGCCCTGATGGAATGCACCATTATTATAAGGAGTGGAGATTGTACCGGGATTGTACTAGTCAGTCATCACGAATGTAATTGATATAATAATGAGTCACTGGTAATCCATGAACAGATATAGTGATTAATTATACAGCACAGCACGCTTTCGATGAATATAGATATTGCACTTTAAAAACATACATGTCATTACAGGGATCTAGTAACTTTGTTGACATGTGCACAAACTGGCAAATGGTTAATGAAATGTGTATTTCTGTTATCTGATATGTCCACTGAGTATAACTTGTGCAAATTCCACGGTAAATTGATATGACCGAGTAATAAGCGAACATGCAAAGTGATATAAATGTATTTTTACCTATTGCACTGACTTTGTACACAGTTAAAATTATCCAGTAGGTAATCATAAATATATTTATAACGGAATAGAAAAATATGGAAAACCGAAAGCTTTTCCATGCATCTTACATGGTAATAGGAATACAATATCTGAGAACCGCTAAAGTTCGAAATAAGTTTTGAGGATTTGACAATGTTACTGAATCCCTTTAATTATTATTCTGGACACGGCATGTCTATAATGACTATTTGATTTATTTTCATCATATTTTGTCGTGGTCGTAACACCTTTACCATAATATAACATGCAGGGGCGGATCTAGCTTGTTGCTAAGGGGGGGTTTGATCCAATGACGATGCGGAGTATCGTCGACGAGCCGCGAAGCGGCGATTTTTGTTGTTGCTATTTTGAATTCCCGTAAGTGATTTGTTATCACTTTCGTCCACGAGCCGCGAAGCGGCGAATTTTTTTTTGCTATTTTGAACCCCCGTAAGGGATTTTTGTCACTTTTTTATCACTTTCGTCCACGAGCCGCGAAGCGGGGATTTTTTTTTGCTATTTTGAACCCCCGTAAGTGATTTTTGTTTCACTTTTTTCACTGAAACATTTTCACTTGGCAGCCCAAGGGGGGGGGGGGGGGTTTAAACCCCCTAAACCCCCCCCCCCCCCCCGTAGATCCGCCACTGATATGACCACCTAACGTTGGTACAACATTTGCCCAAGCTTGCCCGATATAACAACGTATGCGTGGTGTGTACAAGACCATTCAAATTATTCAAATTATCTATTGAGAAAATAATCGGTAGATCTTTATTGAAAACTAAAATCCCGTTTGAAATATTAATGATATACAAATCTGTATTTAAGCGTATACACCATTGTTGTAGTTGTATTTCTTTTGTATTGTGTGTGTGTGTGTGTGTGTGTGCGTGTGTGGGTGTTATTATCATGTAGTAACATTATCATGTATAGTAACCATGATCATATTATTTAACATTATTTCTATAATTTCTATGATATGTCATGAAAAAGTATTGAATGAAGAAATACAATACAAATTATTTAAAACAAAAAGTGTGTACGTGCGTGCACGTACACATGTACGCGTGTATTTTATCGATTACTAACAAGTTCACTTTGTTGCAGTAAACTGTTTTTCCCCCTAGAATTATACATATTTTTGTATTTCTTACATTTATTTTTAATCTCAGTCATGTTAAACTAATATTTTTAGGAAATAAAACCGAACTATATATACAATTTAGTATGCTTTCCATTTTGTTGTGTACAAATTATATTGTGATTACATACGAATTGAATTGGATTAAAATAAAAAGCTTATATGAAGTAAAATGCAGTAAAAACACGCAAACACACACACGTATATCCACGTACGCACACACGAACAAATATCCACGTACGCACACACGCACGCACTCACACACGCACGCGCGCACACACGCACGCATACAAGGCACACACATACATGCACACACGCACACACACACACACACACACACACACACACACACACACGCATACTTTTTTCTTTTTTTTTAGGGGGGGGGGGGGTTCATGTTTGATTCCTCCAAATAAACAAACAAAAGTCATCAATAACAATTTAGTAAACATAATTATGTAGCATAATTCATAAACATGGATGTTCCATTACAGAACGTAAATAACATAGATATAACAATTTACATTACATAATTATGAACTACATAAAAATAAAGACAATTTGAGGTTTTTAAAGGTACACTTGAGTATTGGTACTTCCCGAAATGCCCCTTGACACTAAATTTGTTGGTTTTAATTCCATTGGAAAGTTCCTTGAATAAAACATGTGAAATGAGAATCATTCCCTTTTAAATGCTCTCATAGTTGAAAAATTTGATTTCAAGATATTTTATTCATAAGTCTACCGGCCGGGGGACATTTTGACTTTTTAGAAAAATACAAAAAATGCTCATAGACTACTTTGAACAAAATCTAAATAGGTTTGTAAAAAGTTGTTGATGATATCTCTATTGAATCATTATTTTAACAAAACATTCAATGCACAATTGTGTATGAACAAATTGCTAAAACCAATGAGTTTTTAGAGAGCGCCCTCTTGAGTTGTAACGGCTCTTTTTAAAAATAATGATAACAGGGTTTTTATTTAGTCGTTTGTAATTGTGTATACCTTTCGAGCATGGTGGAGTTATAACTATTAGTTTGTACCGTAATGATGCAGGTTTTGGTTACTAAAGTTAAGTTTGACCAATACTCAACTATCCCTTTAAGCTCAGGTAAAAAGAAAAGAAAACAAAAAACAACCCCGAAATAAAAAGTCGTTTCACCCACATTATACGCTGTGTTCTAACAAATGTTTCAAAATTAATAATTTTAACTCCACCATAATTATATATCTGATACATAATTTTTCTTTTTATGCGATCTTTCCCTCCCCATATAAATTCAAATGATATTTTCTGCACCTCTATATTATAAAGCCAGAGAGGGACAACAAGGAGGGATGAAACATAATTTAACTTTGATAATACACCCATAATAGTCAAATTCCGCTGTTTCCACCAACCTAGAAGCTTTAAAAAAAATTATTTTACTTAATTTTTCTTTATAATTCAAATAAACTTTTAATCTAAGATCGACAAAAAATTTAACTCCTAAAATTTAACACGCACGCACAAACACACACACACACACACACACACACACACACACACACACACGCACACACACACACACACACACACACACACACACACGCACACACACACACACACACAAAACAAACCAGTAGCTTTGCTGTTGTACCTATTCCTATATACATTACGTGTGGGAAATATTCATTATTCATTTGAGATATCCAGTATTGAAAATTACTTTTAATATGTGATTTGGTGAACCCTATACAATTTTAAATTAATTAAATCTTAAGTCTTCACTATAGAGTATAGTGTCCATGGTGATTGTGTTGATACATATAGCCAGGACGACCAAATACACACATTTACCAGAGACTTTAGAGATTTGCTGTTTTTTTTTTTAATACGTCACAATGCTAAGTCGTGAGATGGCTGAGTACCAATACTACGTATTAAAAATGCTTACAGTGCGGATTGGTTGTACGCGAAGTCTACGTCACAATGTTTTCCGCGTGGAACATGGTTTCACGTGAATACTACGTCACAATGCTTGCAGCGCAGGTTGTTGTATACCAAAACTACATCACAATGCTAACAACGCAGATCCCGATACGTCACAATACTTTCAGCGCGTTTGCGCACCTGCAAAATGAGGCAGCTATGCGCTTCACAGCGGAGTATAAAATGAACATGTGTTGTAGCAACCTTCGTGTTTTTACCAACCTGTGTTCTAGACGAGACGTGCTATCTTGTACGCCCCGGCGAAAGACAGGCGCATATATAGCTACCGAAGGCAGATATATAGGCAACGAAAACTTCAAAAACAAATAAACGACGTCTTTACATATAATGTGAGTTATATACTGTATTCATAATTGTGCTATTTCTTATACATTTCATAGTTTGTACGATATTTTAGAGTTCTTTTGAAATAATGATAAACACGTTTGATTTAAATTGTCTGTCAGTAATTATATATTGACATACACTCTTAATATGTTGGGTATCTTTAGTTGTTGGTTGGTTAAAAAGATTCATAATTCTGGGCAATTATTACCCAATTGAGCCTTCAAGTGAACATCAGTTGGGCAGATTTTAACCAATAGTTGTGTGGACAGTATGTTGCCCAGTGTTGGGCAACATACTGTCCAATGTTGCCCAATTCTTTTAAGAGTGTACACAAATATGACAAAGGAAGATTTGTTATTTTAAACAATGATTTACATTTATTGGGGATTTATTATTGTTATACATTTACCGAGCTTAAAAATACTTCTGAAATTGTTTTGGCCTATATGATGGCCTATTCGTTCCTCAAAGTGATTTTAATGAATTCTGATTGTTTAGACTTTATTTGGTCAAAATCGACCCCAAAACGGCTGAAATATCAATAAATATATCTGATCTTATAATTATTTGGGGCCCAAATAATTAGATGATTTTATAATTTTGCTGTATTTGTTCTTATACGTGAAACAAAAGATAACCCATTTTTTTTTCAATCCTGGCTCTTTTACGTAGAAGTAAATACATAATTAAGAATAGTCTGATAAAATGTCATATTTGCGTGAATAATTTTGTTGTGTATACCTTTCATTGTCACCATGGTAGATCATGATGACGTCAACAATTGCTTATGATGACGTAATGAGCAGCAACGCGTACCCGTGCGCGGGCTACGTCACCCTTGAAGACACGCTGGTCTTCATTGATTCCCCGATGCTGCTTCTACTTCCGCTGTTTGCTCTCATTGCATTCATCGCAACCAAGACCACCAAGGTAGGGTATTCCAGCTATTTTTTTTAATTCTTTATATTAATCTTTCATCAAATTTTTTGTTTTTTTCAGAATTTTTTTTTTACAGAAATTTTTTTTTTTTCAGAAATTTTTTTTTTTTTCAGAATTTCATTTTTTCAGAAATTTTTTTTTTTCAGAATTTTTTTTTTTTCCAGGAATTTTTTTTTTTCCAGAAATTTTTTTGTCCAGAAATTATTTTTTTCAGAATTTTTTTTTTTCAGAAATTTTTTGAAAATTTTTTTTTCAGAAATTTTTTTTTCCAGAAATTCATTTTTTCATAAAAAAATTTTTTTCACAAAATATTTTTTTCCAGAAATTTTTTTTTTCAGAAATTTTTTTTTTTCCAGAAATTTTTTTTTTTCAGAAATTTTTTTTTTCCACGAATTTTTTTTTTTCCAGAAATTTTTTTTTCCAGAAATTTTTTTTTTCAGAAATTTTTTTTTTTCAGAAATTTTTTGAACATTTTTTTTTCAGAAATTTTTTTTTTCCAGAAATTTATTTTTTCATAAAAAAATTTTTTTCACAAAATATTTTTTTCCAGAAATTTTTTTTTCACAATTTTTTTTTTTCCACAAATTTTTTTTTTCAGAAAATTTTTTTTTTCCAGAAATTTTGTTTTTCCGAAATTTTTTTTTTTCAGAAATTTTTTTTTTTCATGTTGTTCTTTGCCTGGTGGTCCCCTTTAATTTTTTTGGGGGATAATTTTGTTTCATTTTTAATTAAAAAAAAAAAATTTTGAACAAATTTAAAAAACTTTTTTCCCCCTTTTTAAAAACTTTCTTTTACCTCTGTTAATTTCAAATTTTTATTTTTCATTCATTTATATATTTTTGGGGGATTTATTTTGCCTATACTCAACAGCCCACCTATACACTTGTTCAAGTATCATGTCTAGTTTCCACTTGAGTTCCTTTTTATATTTCCTATTAATGTACGAAGGTCAAGTTCGTACCCATGCCATTTATGTAGCTACGGCTACGCCATAAGGGCAATTGCAAATACAAATTTATTCTACAAAGTTGGCTGACTTTATGTTATTATAATATGTGCATGAATAACCTAAAATGTGTATTCATCATCAGCCGTTGTTTATCTGTTGTTGTTTTTGTTACCCTTTTTGACAGAACGACCGCTCTCCTGACGACTCCTCCGTGTTGACCGTGTGGCTCAACGCCCAGCTCCCATCCATCACAAACCGCTCAGCCCGACGACTGATTAAGACTCACGTGCTGTACGTCAGGGCTCACACTCGACATGGACTGGCTACACAATGGTTTGTTTCTTATAATTATTCAGTAGTAGTGGTTTGTTGAAGTGTAAAATAACATCATTCGTTGTTGTTGCTGCTGCTGTTGTAAAAATTGTAGTCATATACGCATAAATGTTAACTTATTCATAAGAATCTATTATATTAAAACTGAGCAAATCAAAATTATATTTTGGCAGTTTAGAATGCAATAAAACAGGAAATTGGAAAGTAAGGAAAAAGAAAACACACGCAGCAACAAATTAATAATTCAATTTGCAAATTGTATGCGATTTGGAAAATACATGAGATTGACAAAATCTAAAAATATTCTATTGTTTAAAATAATAAAACAAGTAATCATTTAAAATGCAATTATAAAACACGTTACAAACATATATGTTTGATATGAATGTTACTATTGTGAAAAATATTGTGGAAATGAAATATGAAATATACAACTAACAGGTCATAGAATGTCAGTAATTTGTAAATGTTTTTTTTTGTATGGATATGTGTTGAAGTTGTACAAGAGAATCAAGCACGAGAATGAACATGTTAGAGCCAAAACCTTTTTTTGGTCATATCTTCTTTCAAGAATCAAGATGCTTTGCTGGAAGGGATTATACTGGACAGCAACATTAATACTGGCCTATTTTTGGCAATAGATACCGTCGTTATAAGATCATGATTGCTGTAATAACTGACCTGTTGATAAACATACATTTATTCAACACTTTTAAACGTTTCTCGTCTCGATAGTCAGAGCGCGTTTGTGAAATACTGCCCCCTCCAGTCCAATCCCTCAGTAGAGAGCAGTGGCACTTGACCCTTCGTGGATGTAATGGGGGAGAAGGGGAAAACATTGTCTGCAGGAGGGCGCGATGGCGATGATGATTATAATGATGGCAATGATGATGAAGATTGTGATGACGACGATGATCACAGTGAGGATGGCCGTGATGATGATGATGGTGGTGACAATGGTGATAATCGCGATGATGATATAGCTACTTTCACAGTCATATTATTCGTTTTGGAAAATTTCAGTGACCTTGTACACACAAACATGTTACCAGTATGCCTCCATCGATCTACGGTAGATGTAGACTTGTAGATATTTTAAATATATTAAATTACACACATGTATTCAACCATTTTCTATACGTTTCTCGCATCGTATAGTGAAATACTGCCCCCTCCAGTCCGATCCAGTAGGGAGCAGGGGCACAAAACCCTTCGTGGATAGGGGAGAGGGGGGGAACATGGCCTGATGATAATAATGATTATGATGGTGATGATGGTGATGATGATGATGATGATGAAGATGGTGATGGTGATGGTGATGGTAATGGTAATGGTGATGGTGATGGTGATGATTATAATAATGATTATGATGATGATGATGGTGATGATGATGATGGTGATGGTGATGATGATGATTATAATAATGATGATGATGATGATGATGATGATAATGATGGTGATGGTAATGATGATGATGATACTGATGATGATAATGATGACTATAATAATGATGATGATGATGATGATGATGCTGATGATGATGATTAAATGATGATGATGATGATGATGATAATGATGGTGATGGTGATGATGATGATGATTATGATGATGATGATGATGATACTGATGCTGATGATACTGATGATGATGATGATTATGATAATGATGGTGATGATGATAAAGCAACTTTCACACTAGTTGTGGAAAAGTTTAGTGACCTTGTGCACACAAACATGCTAGCAGTAGATAAAAGTCTACATCGATCTACGGTAGATGTAGACTTATTGATATATAGGACACGAAAATGAGATCGGGGTTATGGAGGTGTCAGGTAATAATGTCAGAGGAATAAATGTCAGAGGAAAAATTGTCAGTGGAAAAAATGTCAATGGAAAAAACTGTCGGACGAAATAGTGCCAGAGATAAAAAATGTCAGAGGAAAATATGTCATTTAAAAATTTCAATGGAAAACTGTCGGAGGAAAAAATGCCAGCGGAAAATCAACAGAGGACTTTGTCAGATTGTGAGGAATGTATTCCAGATGAATATGTTGTAATAGGTGGAGGTGTTTTGGCACGATCGGATAAGCGCTTGACTTCTAATCACGGGACCCGAGTTCAAACCCAATTGATGTCCCAGTAGTTAAAGGGATAGTTGAGTTTTGGTTAAGAGAGTACAGTGTTGGTCAAACTGGATATTAGTAACCAAAACCTGCACAAGTACATTACAAACATATAATTATGACTCCATCATGCTCGAAAGGAATACACAATTACAAACGACTAAGTAACTGAAAAGCCTGTTATCATTAAAAAAAGAGCCGTTAAAACTCAAGAGGGCGCTCTCTAAAAACTCATCGGTTTCAACCATTTAAAATAAAATTTTGTGCATGTGATGTTTTGTTGAAATAGTGATTAGATAGAGAGATAATCAACAACTAAACCTCTTTTGTACATTTTTGACAGGAGGAAGCGTTTAAAATGTTGTTTTAACGGCTGGTTCAAAGTTATGTTTATGGATATTTCAGCCGGCCGTTTCTGAACCGATTTTGATCAAATAAAGTTTATTTTGTCATTAAAATTGTATGCTCTTTCAAATTTGACACTTAGTTTTTCATTATCTCACAAAATAGTTATGTTGTGTAGCGCCCTCTAAACCAAAACTCAACTATTCCTTTAT
>JBAMJV010002302.1:0-15000 GCA_037951105.1 Echinarachnius parma | reverse complement strand
TGTTTTCAAAGTACATTATTTAGATGAAATATACATGTATATAATACAAAACATACTGTTATATAGTGTAAACATGTCTACTAAAAATTTCTCTCCAAAAGTCACTTCAGTGGAATCTCACTACAGCGATTACTTTTGGACCCTGAAAATTACCTTGCTTTATCTGCTTGTTTTGTTATATCAGGGTACAAAAATCAATTGAATATTAAGAGCTTGGGCCAGCAAAATTATCTTGCAATAAGAGGGTTTTGTTATATCAGAGCTCTTTACAATGAGGTTTCATTGTACAACTTTTAATACAAAATAATTATACACATACATTTACAAGTTACACATAGTTTTGATTGAATGGCAAATCAATATTTACGTTAACCACCTCAACACACTGTCGGACGAGAGTAAGAAGGGGCATTAAGTTGATTTGTTAGCTGAATTCAGTACTGCATATCAGTTTGTAGGTTGGAGTCTATTCTATGTGATGCCAAATGTTGTGATAACAATAAATCTGGGAATATTTGCCGGACATAAGAGAGAGATAAATTTGGTTTCTACAAGGCTCCATCTCCTAAGTACAAAAAGTTACTTTGCGCTTTTCTCTTTCTCAACCGACAATATTTTGTTGGCAATTTTGAGTGGAGGTTTGATATCCTTACATTCTTCTTGTAATTAAACTTTGATATATAATATATAAAATAGAAATTTTGTTGGAGGCAACCTAAAATTCATGCCTAAGACGGCTTGTTATTATTCAATTACAAGCAATAAGTCTATGGTATATTGCACATTCCATTTTGAGATAAAGAGTACAATTCAGTTTCCAGAACTTCTGAACTGAACAAAGACATTCGACCATATCCTTCTTATTATTAGGGACTTGCAAACTAGATCATTTGAACAAACGAGATAAGGTATTAAATATGAAGGTACAATTAAGCCCGACTATAATTGCGAAGAAAAACAAACAAATGTCAATCCTCAATTTCAATTGTCAATTACTCATCAACTCCTCGTCAATGTCAATAGAAAGAAAAAAGTCCAGGCATAATCCAGGCCTATATGGACCCTCCAACAGCTAACCTCATGAGTTTTTGTTTGTATTCTTTGTCAGTTTTAATCTATTTTTGCTTGTGGTACACTCTCCTCCTCAGTGAATGCACTGTATATGAAGAGTCCCAGTATGACATGCACGGCTGCAACCGCACCAAACGCTGCCCACATACTCGCTTTGTGTTCGTTAACCTCGAACGTGCCTGTATTCAAATACAAATAAAAAGAAGAAAGAGAAAATATAACAAATGTTAGTTGAAACCCTTGCACAGTTAAACCTGTATTAACGATCACCTGTCTCTAGTCGTCAACCTGCCTATAGAGTATTATGGCCAACAAATGTGATCCCCTGCAGAGAAATTTTGTTTATGGGACCTACAGTGGCCACTTTTCTTGTTTCCATTAGGTAGTCACTATGCACAAGATTGACCGAATTTAACTATTTCATAACTGAAAAATTCAAAGATAAATAAAACATACATATTTGTAAGGGGGAATTAACTGCAAGTTATCTTAAACAAATGGTAAATGACGAATTGTATGGAGTTCCCCTGTTTTTCATACTTGGGTACATTGTTCATAACATTTTTTGTTTATTTAGCAGAAAAGTAGTTTCGAATTGATGTCTGCAACAGAATATAAAAATGTAACAATACGCAATGATGCAAGTAGACCAATAGCAATTAATCTCTCCTAAGGAGCATTTTTTTAAAGGGAAATTTGTTTTCTTTTACATTTTCATCATCTCACATGTATTGTGATGTTCTTCAAAATACTACTGTAGTACAGTCTAACCTTTCCTAACTACAAGTTCAAGTACAGCAGCATCACTGGTCACAGTGATCCCAGTAGGTTAAGAAAACCTCTTGACTTGCAGAGGTGCCATAAAACCTGGACCTGTAAAATTATCTTCAGCGCTATATCAGGTACCTTGTTAATAGAACTTGTGTTCCACTATAGCTTGGACGCTACAGACGCTACGGACTCGGAAGACAATTAACAATCCCTCTACAAACTGGACTCACCTTCAAGTACAGTGTTCTTGAGGAAGAAGTAGAGGAAGATGGGGATGGTAAAGAGGAAGAACGAGTAGAGAAGAAGCTTGCGCAGCGTTGATCCATACGATGCACTCGTCACACTGTCACAATGAGAAGGGATTGAAAGAATGTAAAACAATGTTAAACACATAATTGGGGCTTGCCCTTCAAGGTGTCCCGGGTGCCAATGGTCACCAGAAAAAACTCTTGTATTGGCCATCAATGTAGTACAAACATGTCTAAGGTGGGATTGTGTCTGATTTGTTTGGCTACCTGAACAAAAAGTTAAGGGGAGCCCTAAAATACAGGGGAACCTCATCTAACAAGGAACTCGCTTTGAAATTAACTTGCACATTATCATGCTTCCAGCACTGTACATGTATGAAGGCAATGTACACAATGCCTGGCTAGTGGACCCCCATGGCATTCTCTACTAAGACGTACCTAGGGCATGAATAAAAGAACAGATCTATGTTTTCTGGCTACAATCGCAAAGAATATCCAATCTTTGTTTTCTTGTCATGCTGTGGGCACGTCTTGGTCAAATTAAATATGAACATCTGTGTTGTGCAGCAACACCTGGGTAAGTAAGGGATAAATATGAACAGCAGCTGTTCTGGTAACTGGTTAAGTTAATCTTGGTAGAGAATGGCTGCAACACTTTTGATGTGTACGAAATACTACGAATACACAATTTCATATTCAATTTTGTATTCTTTTGAAATTAACCGATTTGTTCAATTGTTGGGAATGTTGATACAAACACAATTTTCACAAACATAACATCCACTCTGTTCTTAAACATAATATATTATTATTATTATATTGTAGAACAATGTCATAAATATATATTCTAAACATTTGTAATGATGCGTCTTAAAAGTAACACAGCGTTCAACTGCTGAACGGTACAGTGTACAAGAAGTGGGCGGTATGCTTATCTCCAGCGTATTAGCGTAATTGCATGTAAATCATAAATGGTCCAGCTGACTGGACCATGTACTTTAAAGGGACAGTTCCTCTTTTACAAAACGTCTGAACAGTTTCCAGTTGACGGATGGGGATGAATGTAACACACAGAAAAAAAATCAGATCGAACAGCCCTGTAATTTGGATTCTACGAATGAAAAACGAATGCGTCCCTCCATCAAACTATATATCGGTCAATAAAGGAGTTTAACTGATTTAGCATAATATTAATTACAACAATATTGTACTTATTCTGGTATAGGTATTGTGAAGCCGACATTTGTAAAGGTATGCCACGGAAAAAGATCTAAAAAATGAAGAATATGTAATTACATGTAGTCAGTTTAAGCGAGGTTTGGTTATTTTGTTTAGTATCCGCTTATGCCGTTGTTATTTATGCGCGGGTCACGTAGGGGTCACGCATAGCGATGTAGTACTCCGTTGAATCCGTGTGGCAACTTTCTCACCGGATGAATACACGTATAATGCACAATTAAATGTTGGACGACGGTTTATTAGTTTTAGGTCTCCACGAAAAAGAGATTTCAAGCCCTAATTTTTTCAGGCATGCTATTAAATGACATTTTCTTTCATATAAGACAATAACCTCGCAACTTCTGAAATTTGGCTTGCAAAAGAGGGTCTGTCCCTTTAAAATGATCCGTGTAAAGTGTCAGATATTGCACAAAATTACATTTGAGACTTCAATCCTATATCAATATCATTGTAAAATACAATTAGAAGATTTGTGAAAGTTTGAAAGAAAATGTCTACTTTTTCCCTAGTGAAAAAAACGAATATTGAGTTCATATTTTATCACTGAATACTGATGGCCTGCCGTAGATTTGTTGCAGTAATAATCGTCCGTTTGACGAATTCCGCACACGTGTATACAGACGGTACAGAATTTGCGCGCGCTCAGCCCAACGACCCGTCGTGCTGCATGCTCGATGGTCGTGCTGCCGAAGGTTTCGCTACTTTTGGCAGATTTTTGTAGATCGCTTGCTAAAAATTTGGCGTCTTGTTGTCCATGGTGAACCTGGAATTCGCGGCAGGAATTTTCGATGACCAGTCCGTCTACCTGCATCACTTTACACGTGCAAATGGCATTCCCTATGTGCATGCATGCAGCCAGCACAAATTAGGCTCATCAATAACTGTTAAAACTGCAAAGTAAAAACGTGTTATTTAATTTTATGTCTCTTCGTTTTTTCATCAAAATATTTCAAGAGATTTTATTGAATTTTATCCGAAAATTAGTCTTAAGAATTTTTTATTCACATTTAAAAACATTTTGAAATACAACTTTTTCAAAGACTAACTTTTCCATTCATGGCACCGCCCACACATAGGTTCATTACAATAGGGTTGTGCGGAGATCAACCTCTTCCGCCCGCTGCACTATCCAACGGAAACAATTTTTTTTGTCGGCTGATTTCTCCCTCAATTTACCAGCAAATGCAAAAAAACTTTCGTTAATGTGATCCACAATTCATATACTTTGATAATAATTACCGACTTTGTTGTTTTGAAGACCGCAAAATGTAGAAATAAAATGATTATTTCCCGTCCGTTTTCCTTACGGATGCATCCTAAAACACGCCGGTCAACTGTTGAACCGGCAACAGTGTACGAATGGCTGGTATTGTTATCTCCAGCGCATTTGCATATATTGCGTGTAAATGGTTCACCTGAGTGAACCATTTACTTTGTAGATGTGGCACCGCCATCGCGCGCACGCAAGAACATTGTGCGATGATCATCACGAGCGCGACTGAGGCACATTATAGCATGGCAAAATAACAGGATTTATTGGCCGATTCATAGCCAGAAAAGTAGGTAAGTATCAAAATTGACACTTTTATTGAAGTTCTTAGATTAAAATGAATTGTGTGGGCACTTTATTTATCCCAGTAATAACCGAAGGGAAACATGACCACCCGTTTTGATGTAGATATGGTATGTGGGTAAACTACGATAGGTTACCCACATGGCCACATCACACATGTAATGGGGATGCCGAAGGCCAGAGTTCATTATCGCGTGGCGCGTGTTCAACAACAACAATTGTACGTTTCTCCAAAAGCATTGACGTTGGCTAACGCTTTTGAAACGATTTTCAATGATAATTAATAAATTATCTTCATACTGAAGGGACATTTGAAAAAATCTAACCCCATTTTATTCTTCTCTTACCATAAACTAAACTGTAAACAACACGGCAGAAGAGAACTGAGGAAGCTCCAAGTAATTTTCGTGGAGTTAGACACTTTACATGGATGTCTTTAATAGATGTGGATATGACACGAGTCACGACATTGCATTGTCTGAGTAGCTTTAATACAAAACTCAAATTCAAAAGACATTTCTTATCCGTCAATTCACGCTTGCTCATCACATTATGTCTTTATGAAATCTATCGTTTTCAGGGCCTCTTTTACACGCACTGTACAATACTACGTGGTCAACCCTTTCTTAAAAAAGAGTCGACAATGAAAGTACAATTAGTGTAAAAAATGCCCTAACATTCTAAACTACTAAAAACGACAGATGTATCTAAATATATCATATTACAACACAAACTGTCACATGTGGGACTGGGACCCTGACTGCCTGAGTTAGTTTAGCTCCTTACTTCCGACCTGAATTTAGGCTTCAAATGTGTGCATTGTAAGATCTATACATTAAAATTAATCGATTTAAATGGATAATCCTTCAATCATACCTGCTCGCTCCTCTAATATCTTCTGGACGTCCCATTTTTACGAATGTAGATGCTCGATTTGTTCCTTGGAGTTGGAATCGTTCACTTCTAATTTAATTTTTCGAAGAGCGCCCTCTGAGTCGAGTCACGTCACCGGCGCCGGTACGTACGGTTGTTATCGTTGTGTTGTGCCGTTGTGAACGAAGTCGAAGAGTTTCGAATTTCAAAAGAAAAAGGAGCCAGTTGAAGACTAAGGTTAATTTAGGTAAGTTACATAAAGTCATATTTGTTGATATGGTACATTGGAATGATATAGTGGCCGACGTTGTCGTAATTTTGCTGTACTTTACAAATTGACAGCGCGGCGCTAGCCAGCGGGTCGCTGCCTAGCCTTACCAGGCGCCGGAACTCCTGGCGGAGAGATCCATCCGATGTTCGTCATTTTGAAACTGGGCCAGGCCACACAACACTACATTGTAATGCTGCGCTATACGGGAACAATGTGGGACAGTACAAAAAAAGTTTGTCAAATTTTCACACAAAATTCTTATCTTAAATTCAACAAAATCAATCATGACTGGCCCTAAAAATGATACAAGTATTATATGAACTTACCAAAATGGTCCAAATTATTCTTCAAATGTCGAAAAAAATGGAAAATCTGCAGTTTTGGAAAATAAAAAGTCTGAGAAAATCCCAGTCGTGATCCCTCTCGAAAGTGTTGCTGCTATCTGGATGACTGTCATGTATTTCCCGCAAGCTTCCCACACCACACGTGTTACCGTATCCGAATTCTGACACGGCGTATCCGAAATCGGATACGGCGGGCATGCTTGCAGATCGCGAGTTGGCTTGTTTTGGACAATAATAAGCGGCCTCCGCATGTTGCGGGCGGGCTTTCTTTGTTTACGATGGGACATCGAGCAGGAAGAGAAAGAAATGGAACTTATATGACGATTTTTGTAAGTATGACTTATCATTTTGAAAATGAAATTTTGTACAATAAATCATAAAATCAGCTTCAATCTAGGTATGCAATTTTTTACTTTAGATATGCTGTTCTTTTCTCTCTGTTTGTAGTTCAAATTGTGTCCCGTAGATTTTTACCACTGTCTGTGAGCAGTAAATCACCTCGGGACCATTTACAATACATTGTAGATGTGGGCCAGGCCGCCCAGTCGCACACACATAGGTCAATTACCATCTCCAATGGAAAACATTCGCCTTATTTGAGTTATTTCATGATTAAAACACTATCGGAAACTGTATTTGTTGTCCATTAATAAAGTCAAACTACTATGCTTACCAAATATGCTGTTGTATTGTCCTTTGAAATCCGAATCGTAACATTTGAGCTCCTTTTCTCTGGAAAAAAATTAGTAGTTGCTGCACACTCTGAAACGTAACACAAAGTATGGACCCGAAGCGTGCACGCCCACCCCGCGCTATAAGATCCCATCGCAAAGAAGATCGGTCTCTCATAGAATAACACGTGTTTCGTCGCGGCGGCGAGCGAGGCAGGCGCATCGTATATCGATGGGCAGGCGAAGCGAACACTCCGGGATCGAGAGCACAAACGGACGCGTCTGAATACTCATGCACGTATTCAAGAGCAAGCTTCCTGCGCGATTTCTTGTCGGTAGATGGCATCAGCTAGGTATGTCGATGCTAACGCACTTTCCTATATGTTGCGTGTAAATGGTCCAGTTAACTGGACCAATTTACTAGTAGATGTGCCCAGTCGCGTATATATTTTTTTTACGCCACTGTTGAGCCATAGCCCATACGCACTCAAAACGCGCTGGTAAGCCAAGAATAGAGCCTGCTGTATGACATATAATTTATATGCATCATATCAGACTCTGCGACTCTGCGATATCGATCTAGCGAAGACAAGTCCAAGGGCGAGGGCACCAGCAGGGCCAGTATACCGTTTGTGTATAGCATACAGAATCACATTGCCGTAGTGCGTTATTTTTTCGCTCGGCGGGGCAATTGATTGTGCGAGGGGTGTCGCATGGTTTTTTGGCTTCACAAGTTCGAAGTGTTTTTTATACCGGCACCACCTCAACTCTCGTTGACAATGCACGCAACTCAAAATTTCTTGTGCGATGTTAATTTTGTTGGCATCATTTCACAAATTTACTTGTAGCGGTCTAGCGGACGATCTACGCATTAATCCATTATTTCTCCTCAAAACTTCGACCAGTTTAGTTTTTAACATGTTTAAGGGTACTCGCATCATCACGTGCGCGATTTTTCACAACACGCGCAAAAACAAATATTACGCGGTGTGCCGATATTAAAAACAGTGCCGATGTGTAGTACACCTACCATATGCTAATACACGGGAGATTAGCATATTGCCCATTCGTCCACTGTACCGATCATCAGTTGAACGCTTTGTGTTCCTAGACGCATCGGTAAGGAAAACAGACGGGAATTACTAATTTTTTTCTACATTTTGCGGTCTTCAAAGCAACAGCTCGTCGGTAATTATTATCAAAGTATATATGAATTGTGGATCACATAAACAAAAGTTTTTTTGCATTTGCTGGTAAATTGAGGGAGAAATCGGTCGACAAAAATTGTTTTTGTTTTGGATAATGCAGCAGGCGAAAGAGGTTGATCTCCACACAACGCTATGTACCTATGTAATGTACCTAGGTGTGGCGATAAGCAAAAATTGGTGGTGTAACATGTGAAGATCTGAGAGAATGACTGGGTCGCTGGTGGTTGCACTTGAGTCTTGGAATAGTGAGCAAGTGAAGGACTAATTGGCCTGTGAAGTAATGCGCTTTCTCTAGAAGAGATAGGTGCGTCAGCGAAGAGGCGCGACCTGGCCAAAAACCCTGGTGTGAGCTCGTAGAGGATTTTGACAACAGGGATTAATAGGTATGCCAGTGTCAACTGGAGCATTGGAATGAAAACCAGAATGGAGAGGTCGCTCAAGAGAATTGACATAAACACCAGATGGAAGAGGCTGCTCAGGAGAACTGCTAGGGAAGTTGGATCTCAGATGATCCGAAGTTGAGGATGACAACTGACAAGGAATGCCACCACTTGAAGTAAAAGCAGATGACAAAGTCAGAGCAGGCGCCTCGCGGGACGAACTAGAGCAAGGCAAAACAGGTGCTGATGGATTTGGTACATAATCAGGGGCCCTGTGAAGAGTCAAAGGATGGGGCCCATGACATCAAATTGGTATGGGGCAAAACAGGGACCGAAGAAGCAGACGGCAATGACAGATCAGGAGCCTTGCCCGATGAATAAGAGCAAGGCAAATTAGGGGTTGACGGATGATCAGAGACCCTTTGGAATGATGAAGGAGAAGACCTGTGCACAGGTCTTTGGAAAGTCAATGAACTGGAGTGAGGCAGAACATGGGCAGAGGAAGCCGGAGCACAGTTAGGATCCCTCCGATGAGACGGGGGAGGGGACCTATGAACAAGACCTTGGTTAGACATAGGGTCCCTCCGATGAGGCGGGGGAGGGGACCCATGTACAAGACCTTGGTTAGACCTAAGGTCCCTCCGATGAGACGGGGGAGGGGACCTATACATACAAGACCTTGGTTAGACATTGGCCGATGAAACCTGAGCAGAATCATGTACCCTTTGATGAGAAGAAGGAGGGGACCTATTCACAAGTCTTAAGTGAGACAACATAGAGGCTGATGGAGCATCACCTCTGGCTTTCTGGGGAATCTGAACATGAGACCTAACTAGAGATCCCTGGGAAGGTGCAGGTGCTGAAAGAACGGGAATAGATATATGTGCTACATCAGCCAACCTCGACTGAGGTAATTGCATTCTAGAAGATAGCCCAGACTGGAAAAATTGGCTGTCCTGGACTTCTGAGTTTCACGAACTAGGAAGCAATTTCATTGTGTTACAGGTCTGCATTACTGCAAGAGGATGGCAGCAAGTATGAGGTCTAGGAGACTTTGTGTTTTGTTGCCTAAAAGTTTGAAATTCTTTTGGGCGAGCAACCTCATGAGGCAGGCTAGAATTGCTTGCACCAAGGGAATTGGAGTAATAATAGGGATGATGTTCACAGAGTCTGAGACTAGTTCTCCAGGCTGGCTGTCCAGGTATTCTGAGCTCTGTAGTTTGGAAATCCCACTATTGGGATTACTTTTAGTGCTACGAGGAAAAGACAGCAAACAATGTGAACCTTGAGGCGAAGTATGGAGTCTAGGTGACCTTGAGCCTTGCGGCCTCAGGTTTTGATAACCTTTTGGACAAGCATCACGATGATTCTTACTAGAAACGCAGGGCTGTTGGGGGGCTTGAGCAAAAGCACCTTGGAGTATGGGTGCTTTAGGAGGGTTACTGTTCTCCACAAAGTCAGAGAGGCAGCTGAAGCGATTTGAAGTTGGAATCAAAGGAACAGTCTTGGACTGGCCCGACAGACTTTTCTGAGGGACATCTGGAGGTTTTTCTCTTTGCACATAAAAAAGATGGGAGGTCGTGAACTTCAAATTACGACACAATTGGTATCTCCGCACGTGCCCTCATAGACCCCCGTTTATGGAGCACACGCACTACATAAACAGACACAAAACGTGAGAGAAAATAATTTACCTCGTTTACTTCGCAATTCTCAGTTAATCAATTGACCTAACAAACAAGATTTCTTTACTTTTAAAAAAGGGACCAGATTGTACAGGCCAAGAAATCAAATTTTTCGAATACTTCCTTGTCATGCTTGTCCGAGCTTTGGCGTATTCACGATCGATACGGTACAGCAGTTCACAAAGGGTAATTGTGCTCGAACAACAGAGTACAAAGGTCATGCCCGCACATAAAGCGAGCACACAATCATAGTTCGGCTTCAATGATGTCCCTACATCCGAGCAGATGAGTTCATTAGCATAATATGTAAACATAAAAACAGGTACTTAGTAACGGTGCGACAAGGTCCAAAGACAAAACGCATTTATTAAAAAAATATTGCTTGGAATTTGTAAAACTCTGTACTCTATTAAAGTATTAACGATTATAGAATATAGTCCTACTAAACTCTTGGTACCTTAGGTGCTAGAGAACCTGGCCAGTCACATCACACACAGCTCAATGCGCCATTGCCATTGTAAACGTGCCGCGCGCTGTTCACCTGCACCGCAACATATTGAAGTTGAACCTTTGTACATAAAATCGCGCCATGCCGAAACCCACTTTGCCGTTGTGCAACATTTTTTGGTCGAGCGAAGGCACAGCCACATTGCAGTCCGATTTACAAACATCATTTCCTTTAAATTGCATTATATGTGAATACAAGTCAATGCAGGAACTTATATCCAAAAGACGAACATTATATATTATTTTATGGACATTCCAGGGAGCTATGTATGAATTGATTTTTTAAAAAAGTTCTGTAATTGTAAAATGCTGTTACTTTTTAGCTCACCTGAGCCAAAGGCTCAAGTGAGCTATTGTGATCGCTTTTTGTCCGTCGTCCGTCGTCCGTCGTGCGTCGTGCGTCGTGCGTCGTCCGTCGTCCGTCGTCCGTAAACTTTTTACATTTTCATCTTCTTCTCCAGAACCAATGATCGGATTCCAACCAAACTTGGCAGGAATCATATTTAGGGGTAGAGGAACCAAAGTTGCTAAAATGGTGGGCGTGGCCCCCAGGGGGGCCCTGGGGGAGGGCACCAAATGTAAAAAATATGTAAATTTTAAACATCTTCTTCTCAAGATCCAGAAGTATGACAGACCTGATATTTCATATTTAGATGCCTCTATTGATGAAGAATGAAAGTTGTTCACAAGATTTTTGTGGGTGGTCCCATAAGGGCCCTGTGGGCGTAACAGTTTTTTTGGGGGCCCTACCATAGGAAATATACATTTTCATCTTCTTCTCCAGAATCAATGATTAGATTCCAACCAAACATGGCAGGAATCATCTTTAGGGGTAGAGGAACCAAAGTTGCTAAAATGGTGGGCGTGGCCCCCAGGGGGGCCCTGGAGGAGGGCACCAAGTGTAAAAAATATGTAAATTTTAAACATCTTCTTCTCAAGATCCAGAAGTATGACAGACCTGATATTTCATATGTAGATGCCTCTATTGATGAAGAATGAAAGTTGTTCACAAGATTTTTGTGGGTGGCCCCACAAGGGCCCTGTGGGCGTAACAGTTTTTTTTGGGGCCCTACCATAGGAAATATACATTTTCATCTTCTTCTCCAGAACCAATGATTAGATTCCAACCAAACATGGCAGGAATCATCCTTAGGGGTAGAGGAATCGAAGTTGCTAAAATGGTGGGCGTGGCCCTCAGGGGGGCCCTGGGGGAGGGCACCAAGTGTAAAAAATATGTTAATTTTAAATATCTTCTTCTCAAGATCCAGAAGTATGACAGACCTGATATTTCATATTTAGATGCCTCTATTGATGAAGAATGAAAGTTGTTCACAAGATTTTTGTGGGTGGCCCCATAAGGGTCCTGTGGGCGTAACAGTTTTTTGGGGGGTCCTACCATAGGAAATATACATTTTCATCTTCTTCTCCAGAATCAATGATTAGATTCCAACCAAACATGGCAGGAATCATCTTTAGGGGTAGAGGAACCAAAGTTGCTAAAATGGTGGGCGTGGCCCCCAGGGGGGCCCTGGAGGAGGGCACCAAGTGTAAAAAATATGTAAATTTTAAACATCTTCTTCTCAAGATCCAGAAGTATGACAGACCTGATATTTCATATGTAGATGCCTCTATTGATGAAGAATGAAACAAGATGTTTTTGGGTGGCCCCATAAGGGCCCTGTGGGGGTAACATTTTTTGGGGGGCCCTACCATAGGAAATATGCATTTTCATCTTCTTCTCAAGAACCAATGATTGGATTCCAACCAAACTTGACAGGAATCATCCTTAGGGGTAGAGGAACAAAATGTGCTATAATGGTGTGTCCCAAAACAAAATTTCTTTTCTTTAGAAAGTAGGGGGTGCGCCTTATACACGAGTGCGCCGTACACACGGAGATTTACGGTAAATGACAATGCAAGTTGTCATATCGCAGAATGGCCCCATAGGGTCCCTATGTGAGTGGGGTTAATATGCTGAAGTGGTCAGTGGCTGGTGAAATGTGTTAAGCTTTGTCTTATATGTGTGTCTGTCTTTTTTTATGATTCACCCAAACATTATGGTAAATCATAATGTTAGGTACAGGGGATCAAAAGTTATTGATTAAATAGTACATCACATTATAGATTTTGGCATGATTTCAACTGATTTCATATCTTCTGAGGGTGCCAGAGAGAACATGCGCCAGATGTGAATTGATTGACCTCAGGTGAGCGTCGTGCCCCCCTGGGGCTCTTGTTATTTACATATGATTAGGCTTACCTAGTTTACATTACAATGCAAAATTATTTCTTGAACCACCCTCTCAAGCAGAACTATTACTAAAGTAAACAAACGATTTTTAACATCTTTTTCTCATTTGATTTTCCTCACCCTTCTTTTAAATAACAGAAACAACTGGATACAAGACTTGATAGGATCACTTGCACGACCGTCTTTACACCGAGACACCTTCTTTGAGTGCACATCACTGGCCTTTCCTTTTTCTTGGCACTGAAAGGGTTTATCATTCATTTGTAAGATGGATTTTGGGGGACGGTTCGCCAGCAATGGGTTCACCTTCAGCATGCGCACAACATCCGTGGTGACATCCGGCATCATGCTGGTTGGGTTCTTCCTCAGCATTCTGAGCGCAGTGGCTGTCAACTTCAAGGATACCACCAAGACGCACTGTGGGGTGAGTGTCTTTGTGTAAATAATGGGGCCATTTCGATCTCAGGCCCACTATGTAGATAGGTACGTACTGGGACAAAAAGATGCAGTGACGCATGCGCACGCTTTTAACTGTGTTGTCATCACATCTCGGTCCACAGTGGACATGCGATTGAAAGCTGGTAATCAGTGGCATAGCTATAAGGTGGGGGGGGGGGGGGGGGGCGCAAGGGTATACAACATAATCTGTGTTGAAATATAGAAATACCTAAGTTGGGCCCCCAATAAGCCTGACCATGTTTTGTCACTGCCTATAATAATTATTCTCTAGTCAATGATGCTTTCATGATTTTGCTACAACATGTATTCTCCATAGACCCAAGCCAAAGTATTTTCGGGACCAGTCCTGAATGGGTTAAGATTAAGATAAAGATCTCTTATAAAATCAAGAAAAACATAGAAATGCAAATTTATGAAACTTTATGTTCTTATGATAAATAGTTTCAAATCAACCCATTTCCAATACAAACTATGCATGTATAGTACACATCTCTTTTTGTTCATTATCACACTAATAATTTTGTAGTCTTGTCTTCGTGGACAGTTGACTTATTTAAAATCATCCCCCCCCCCCCCCCTACCTAAAAATAAAAATTCTCCTAATTTTCAAAGTTTAATCAATGTTGTTGATCTTCTTCAATTTTTCTTGACAAGGTTGACAACTTCCTTCCGTCAATCAGTGCAGCCATAGCAGAGGCCCCTTCCTCCTATATCTGGCGGATATCTGTCACCATGTGTTCGTCGCAGCGCCTGGTTTTTTCGTTTGTCCACTACGACCTCTATAAGTCGATCTCCATCGACCTCTCGCAGTACAGGTGGCTCTGCAACCTTACACTTTTCTTCGAACTGGTTGAGAACTTGGGACTCATCGGGTTAACATGCGTGTCTTCTGTGGAGAATCATAGTGAGTTGTAGTACTGTCATACTTTTGCTATTCTTCAAAGGGAACCAATCGCTGGCCTTTCCGCTTACTGTTACTGATAAGTGTATCATGCACTACTTCTAGTCATATATTCCTTTTTGGGTGTCACTAATGATAGAAATGATAATGTTTTTTAAACTACTATCATCTGTTTTGACTGAACACGGTAGGCTGCCATGTTTTCCAATGGTATTGCATGGAACGTCATTGGATTGGCACTCACAAACGTGGGTTACGTAACCACTGACACAGCAGCAGATAAAACAACAGCGGTTTCATTTACAAATATAACCCGCTTTTGTTAGTGCACACTTAGATGTGCTCAGATGACGTTTAATGTGGCACCGTTGGAAAAGTGCACAATCTTCTTGTGTTAAAACTTCAGATTCTCACAATTATTTCTTTGTAGAATTAACTTCTCTTGGTATTGTTTCAGTGGTAAGTTACTAAATCCTTCATGTTTTCTTTTACAGAAGCACACGAGTACTTCTTTATAGCATTCCAAGCTAGTTCCATGGTGTACATGG
>JBAMJV010002301.1:42500-53216 GCA_037951105.1 Echinarachnius parma | reverse complement strand
CACCTGGGTAGGGAGCAGCAATTGTGGATAACATTTAATTGTCTCGCTCAAGGACAAACACAGTTATAACTTTCCAGTGGATACTCACAAAATGGAACACTTCAATCGTACATGTCCTTTTAACGAAATGGAAATTAGAAAAAACCAACCCTGTACCACGCTTATATTGGTACATGTAATACGAATCGAACAAGGTATGAGAGAACCGTTAGAGTTCTGTCGATTTGGACAATGTTTCTATATCTCTTTAATATCTCGGAGACATGACATCATTCGTTGCTATGGTATTAAATGGTTTAATTGTCCAATCAAGAGCAGCTGCCCTAATCTGACAAAAGGAAGCAACAGACAATTGACAGTTTTCTTGTAAATGAGGATTTGTCTGATGATATTTGTGCAGTTACTTCCTTTTGACCTATTGATTTCTCATAAATGGATTGTCAGGTGACTTTAATTTGTTCACCATTGTGTAGAGCATGACAATTACCCCAAAACAAGTAAAAAGACTATCCATAAAACTGTCAGTTGCTTCGTTTTGTCAGATTAGGGCCTGCTGGTGTGAATGTCACATTTAAGTGAACGCACAGAAGCAGGGCACTGGGTATACAACCACATACACAAACATGAATTATGAATCGCGTATTGATCAACTCGACGTAAACGTTAACAATCTAAGTGGTCTTATAGAAACCTTTCCGAAAAAAAAACATAAATGATAATAAAAATCAGGTTAATTATGCACACCGTGAAAGGACACGATAAATATGATAAACAACATATGAAGAGCTTTCTTCCAAAAGGCGCTAAATCCACTTTGTCAAATTTGGAGTAAAGCAGGTTTCTTTGTAATACTTTGTACACATGCCTACGGGAATATAAATATGGATCGTCCCATATTCTAAATTTGATTGTGTAATTTGTCCTAAAATTTGGATTCTAGATAGTTACGTAGCTTCATTTTTTGTTATTGAAAGTGGATTTAGCGCCTTTTGAAACTGAGCTCTTCATATATTGTAAAAACAAGTATAGATAATTCGAGGAGGGACGGTTGGGTGGGGGGGGGGGGGGGGGGGGGGGTGGCGTTATGAACATTTCTGTTTAAATCACCAGGAATAAGATATAACTGATTTTGGTGTTCAGACAAAATTAGAAACATAATGTAAGTAAATTGATTGATATTGACCCTCAACTTCATACACAGTCACACATTTCTCAGGAAAATATTATTTGTAATTCTTGTTTTCTATTTTCAATATCTCATTCTTCCCCCCCCCCCCCCTTTTTTCTAGCATCAGCCGAGAACCTTGCACACCTTCGCTTATGTATTGGATATTCGCACAAAATTAGAAACATAATTTAAGGTAAGTGCTTGATATTGACCTTGAGTTTTATTGTCACATATTTCTCCGTAAAAAAGTGGCTTACTTTCTTGTTTTACTTTCTAAATATCTCGCTCATTTTCCACTAATATTCAGCCAACAACCTTTGCCCATCTATCGTAGATGTGTTCGGCGTTCGAACAAAATTAGAAATATAATGCATGAAAATTGCTTCATATTGACATTCAAATTTAAAATAAGATATTTCTCAATAAAATATTCGCTTAAATTCTTGCTTTACATTTTCAATATCTCGCTCTTTGTTTTTTCTTTTTCCTAATTTAGCAGCCAAAAACCTTGCCAACTTACGCTTATGCATTCAGTGTTCGGACCAAATTAGAAACCTAATTCAAGTTAACTGCTAACTTCATAGTCATATACATCTTTCTCAGTAAAATGCTCCCTTGCATTCTTGTTCCACTCTTTCAATATCTCGCTCATTTTTGTTCACTAATATTCAGCCGACAACCTTTGCCAATATACGTCTATGTGTTTGGTGCTCGGACCAAATTAGAAACCTAATTCAAGTTAACTGCTAACTTCATAGTCATATACATCTTTCTCAGTAAAATGCTCCCTTGCATTCTTGTTCCACTCTTTCAATATCTCGCTCATTTTTGTTCACTAATATTCAGCCGACAACCTTTGCCCATCTATGTTCATGAGTTCGGTGTTCGAACAAAATTAGAAACGTAATGCACTAAAATTACTTCATATTGACCTTCAACGTCAACGTCAAACGATGCTCAGCGTCATTCTTTTAAATTCTAGTCTTAAAGGTGCACTTGTAAAGTGTCAGATATTGCCCAAAATTACATTTGAAACTTCAATCATATACCAACATCATTGTAAGATATATCCGAATGATGTGTGAGAGTTTCATTGAAAAGGAACACTGCTTTCCTGGTTTAAAAACATTTTTGCCTCAGCTTTTACAACTATTTACAGTATGACGTTAATGACGTTTATGACCGTTTATAAACGCTCTTGAGCTGAATGATTATAAATGATAGATATCGTCATACTAAAGGGGCATTTAAAAAAAAATCTAACCATATTTTATTCTTCTCTTACCAAAAGCCAACCAACACGGTAGGAGAGAAATTTGGAAGCTCAAATTAATTTGTGTGGAGTTAGACGCTTTATAGGTGCACCTTTAATATTCCTGGCTATTTACTAGTTAGAAAGACGACCTTTTTGCCGAGTTCTGTTTTCCGATCGGTATCCAACAATACTGTATAATAAAATGAATATCTTTATAATGATAGAACTTCAAAGTTCATGTCATACCAGTTTAATATTCTGATATCGCTTTGATTGTCCTTCGAATTTTTTGTCCGATAGCAGCATTAATCTCTAAAAAAAATGTAAGAGTGGTTTAATTCTCTAAACTCATTAAGTCTATAAGGCCGCTTAGCCACCCAAATAATTACAGGGACACAAGTTATACACTTCAAAGTTAACTGTATTGCTTATCTTTCAATTCAGTGGAAAGCTTCCAACAATCAAAGCCAAATGAAGACTATAATAGTTGAGTTAATGACCCACACAAGTGAGTGCCTATATCAGTATCTAAATTGGCTACTCCTGGTAGCTAACATTCAATAAACAAAACACATGATTAAATTGGCAATAACCAATGAGGAATAGCAAGAGAAGGGTCTTGAATAAAACAACAACAAGAAAGGATTAGTTTGAGTCTTTGTTTAAGTGTCCAAAATACATTAACAGGAAAGGTCACCATACATTACGGACGCGAGCGATGGCGCTAATTTACGGTGACTCTACTTTATGGTGTCCAACTAGTGGGGTGTTCACAACGCGACACAGGGTGAGACGTGAACTCTTCATTATGCGAGCTGTAGCAATCGACGAGTCGGTCCTGATGACCTTGCGTTGACCTTCAGGGCGAACGCGAGACGATCAGAGGACGATGACCATACACCACGAAGGGAAGACGAAGTTCATGACGAGATGACGATGACACTATGACGAAACTGGAAGATGACCCTAAGGGTAGTCAAAGATGACCCTATACGGAGTCGGGGACGACCGCCATCTATAAAGAACAAACAGCCAAAGAATGGATGGCCTACCTATGTCTAAACCATATCCACATACCTACATGAAATATTTCCTTTAAGACACTCACTACTAATTCACTTGACAACATCTGGCTTGAATTCACATGCAATTCATTAACCCTAAAATAATCATAGATAATCAAAGCTTCATTCAAGCCCTTTCTCAAGTGTAAACATCAAATTAGGGCTTTACAAAGTCCAATTATTCTTACAAGATTATCAAATAACATGAGGCATTTCTCCAATTAATATATATTAACAAGCTACAAAAGTTAGAGCAACATTTTATAATGAACTCACTTCTGTCCAATATTGTTATTTTATCCTTTCCAAAAGAGAAATTACCACCACACTTTCACTCAGATTTCTACTAACGCTGCAGTGCTTAGTGCAGTCGAATTAAATTAACAGATGTAGCACCTATATATATCAAGGTATTAAACATTGAAATGCTTATAAAACAATATATAAACCAAGTAGTACTTACAATTTGGCCTCAAGGGGAAGGGAATATCAGCTTGGCACTGTCACTGCTGTTGCCACGCCCAACGACTTCAATGGGCCGTATACTACGCACACAAGCCGCTGCATGCTACAATAACTAAATACAGTAGCAGGCTGGTATTCTGGTGGGCATCTCTGGCTGGCTTAGCCGGTGCCACTCCCTACAAATTTGGCAGAGAGCGCGAGCTACTCTGCTTCGCAGTACTTTCACAACCAACAACAAAATTAAGACTGCACTGCAATTTCATTGCCTTGCTAACACACCCAGTCCAAGTATCCACAGAACAAAGGCTCTAGGCAATTAGGGTTGCTACGCTACAACAACAACTATTGTACCTGTTCACCATGCATGGCTTGCCTGCCATGCCTTAGCAGTATACACATATAATAGCACACACACTATCCGCTATGCCATATGTTGGCCTATACACAATCCACACTACAGTGCACATTCCATGCACACAATGCGCATACCAAAGTGCTATACAACTGACTGGTTTGCTTAACCCACCCCATGTTTATCTATATTCTAACTCACCGATAAAGGACCTGGGAAAATCCTTACAATGGCCCCCCGCTTCAAGAAAATATACCATATTTTCTATAAAAATATATCCAATTTTCCCAGCAAACTGTACCATAAAGTAAAATCAAGCCACGTACCTTTTCCTTGCCACTCGTATTTAGTCCACACTAGAGACGTAGAAGAAAATAAATAAATAGAGTAAATAAATACTGACCTTTTTGGAGTCTCTTTCTCCACAGAATTTCGTCTCCCAAACAGAAAATTACAAAAGTGGCCTAATTTAAAGCATTTACTTCAATTTCCATCTGAGCCGTATTTTACTGTTTACAGTTCAGTTCTACTGAGATAATCTGCTCCAACGTTCTCCGAGCCACGAATCGCCTCGATTCGGAACCGAAAGGGTTGGAGGGTTAGAGCCCACCTCATCACTCGACTGTTGATCGGTTCAACCGCCTGCAATGGATACAGAAACGATTGCTGCCATCTGGTTTGATAGGACCAATCAAATCAACAGCAACTCTCCGAAAGGGGGTGTCTATAACAGGCACCCTACCGATTTGCACTTTCGGAATTCTACCTTTCGACACTGTCCGTTGACAAATGTCGCAGGACCTACAGAAGCGCACAACATCAGCTTGTACGCCAGGCCAAAAGAAATTGGACCTTACCTTCTCTGTGACCTTCTTGACCCCCTGATGACCACCTAAGGTGCCCTCATGAGCAAGTTTTAGAACGGCCCGCCGGTAGGGTCTAGGAACAACTAACTGCCTAACAAGATTTCCATCTGTCACCGACTTTGGTTCGAAAATCCTGTATAACAGTCCTCGGTCAAAGACATAAGAGCCATGCCTAATCTCACCAACCTTACTTGCACTAGCCAGCTCTCTGGCCTTCTTCAGCGTTGGATCATTACCTTGAGCCTCTTTGATATCCTCTACCGACACATCAGGAATGGCTGAAGGGACCTTCAGGGGACGTACTGGACGTTTAGCCTGAACAGCCTGGGCTCTAGTCTGGACAGCCATACCAACGCTCTCCTGGGGAGGACATCCAACAACACCCGACTTCCAATCCGGAAGTGGATCATCAATCGGCCTTACACCTGCGATGTTGCCGAGAATTACATCAAACACAGGGGAATCCATGCACAAAGCCTCCGCAATGCCGACGAAAATCGGTGACTTGATTTCAACCTTTGCCGTGGGAAATCTGCGAACTGTGCCATCAATCAACACACACTGCTTGTACTGACCTGTGAACTGACCTGCCGACACTAACGACTTCTTCACTACAACACCTGAACAACCCGTATCTCTGAGGATACTCACATCATGGGAACCAATCTTACCATCAATAACTGGGAGCTGGTTACGCCATCTACGTTGACATGCAACACACAAGACTTGCAGCTTATCACTCACAACATTGGAGGCTGCAACCGTGAATGCGGGAGACGTCAACAACAACAATCCAATCTCCTGATTCGGAGTCAGACTATCACCACATGTAGGACACGAACTCTGCGACTGCTCCTCACCTTCATCTGGTGTCTTCTCCGGAGGGGATTTACTTCTACGCCGTCTGCGACCACGCAGCGGACCTGGAGGATTACTCACGAGACCCATGGCTGACTGCTGCCTAACCCTACATCTTGAAGCGAGGTGTCCCATCTGATTGCATATAAAGCATGGACCAACCTGTCTACGCACCGATGGAGGAGGCCTCTGCTCGTTTCCTCTCTTACCCTCAGAATTCGCCTTCGGAACCGGAATTCCTGACGGAGCCTTCTGTCTACGAACATCCTGGTAAGGTTTCTTGGAACTCCAACCACGCCCTCCATGTGCTTCTACAAACATGTCAGCAAAGCCTACCATCTCGGATACTGATTTAAGTTTCCTCTCTTTAAGAAACAACGACAAATCCTGACCTCCCTTCTCAACAAGCTGCTGTCTGAGCAACAGATCCACAAGTCCATCAAACGTACGTGAACATTTGGAAAGCTCCACCCACCTCTGCAAGTAGTGGTCCAGCCGGACGACAAATTGACTCGGCGTCTCTCCAGCTTCTGGGGCCGAACCTCTGAACTTTTTCCTAAAGTCTTCAGCGGTTAGTTCAAACCTCTTTAGCAACGCCTCTTTCACTAATTTATATTCACCTACCTGATCTGTGGGAAGCCTTGCGTATACGTCCAACGCCTTGCCCTGTAAAAGAGCACTCAAACTTATGGCCCACGTTGCCTCAGGCCAACCCTGACTCTGAGCGTATCGCTCGAACCTGTCAAGGTAGGCGTCCATGTTATCCTTACCTTCGTCGAACCGAGGAAGCTTCGGGGACGGGGCCAAATAACGGCGGTCATTACCATTACCATTACCTGTCGACTGCTGGTCTCCCTGGAGACGAGCCAGTTCTAACTTTTTCTCCAACAGCTCCAACTCCTCTTGTCTCTCTTCCCTAGCAAGCTTCCTGTCATCTCTAGCTTTACTATCATCTTCTTTTACCTTCTTTGCTATTTCTGCAGCCGTCTTCTCTACAAAGGCTACTAACTCCTGTCCCTTATATCCTAAGTCTTTCCCTATGTCAAACAATCTAATATCCATATTGCTAGCTTATACTTCCTACAGATTAAATTACTACTGAGTCTTTGTTCTGTGATACTTTCTGGGTGTGTAATAGTGGCAAAACAAATTGCACTCACCAGAATCCAGCGCTTGCTCAATGCTCGCTTGCTTGCTTGCAAACCGCAACTTCTTGAAGGCTGAAACAGTGTCAGTGGCTCTGCAAACGTTCCCTTCGCCTTACACAGTGGCCAGACTAAGTACCTGAAAGTGAACAATCGAGAACAGTAATAAGTATAACTTAGCATCAGTGATCCTAAAACATCACCTACAGTACACAGCTTATGGACAGGGGTAACAATTATTTTATAACTAGAACATAGTATCCTATAAAAGCTTGGAAATGTTACAGCTAAGCGCTTCCCGGACAAGCCCCCAAAAATGTAAGAGTGGTTTAATTCTCTAAACTCATTAAGTCTATAAGGCCGCTTAGCCACCCAAATAATTACAGGGACACAAGTTATACACTTCAAAGTTAACTTTATTGCTTATCTTTCAATTCAGTGGAAAGCTTCCAACAATCAAAGCCAAATGAAGACTATAATAGTTGAGTTAATGACCCACACAAGTGAGTGCCTATATCAGTATCTAAATTGGCTACTCCTGGTAGCTAACATTCAATAAACAAAACACATGATTAAATTGGCAATAACCAATGAGGAATAGCAAGAGAAGGGTCTTGAATAAAACAACAACAAGAAAGGATTAGTTTGAGTCTTTGTTTAAGTGTCCAAAATACATTAACAGGAAAGGTCACCATACATTACGGACGCGAGCGATGGCGCTAATTTACGGTGACTCTACTTTATGGTGTCCAACTAGTGGGGTGTTCACAACGCGACACAGGGTGAGACGTGAACTCTTCATTATGCGAGCTGTAGCAATCGACGAGTCGGTCCTGATGACCTTGCGTTGACCTTCAGGGCGAACGCGAGACGATCAGAGGACGATGACCATACACCACGAAGGGAAGACGAAGTTCATGACGAGATGACGATGACACTATGACGAAACTGGAAGATGACCCTAAGGGTAGTCAAAGATGACCCTATACGGAGTCGGGGACGACCGCCATCTATAAAGAACAAACAGCCAAAGAATGGATGGCCTACCTATGTCTAAACCATATCCACATACCTACATGAAATATTTCCTTTAAGACACTCACTACTAATTCACTTGACAACATCTGGCTTGAATTCACATGCAATTCATTAACCCTAAAATAATCATAGATAATCAAAGCTTCATTCAAGCCCTTTCTCAAGTGTAAACATCAAATTAGGGCTTTACAAAGTCCAATTATTCTTACAAGATTATCAAATAACATGAGGCATTTCTCCAATTAATATATATTAACAAGCTACAAAAGTTAGAGCAACATTTTATAATGAACTCACTTCTGTCCAATATTGTTATTTTATCCTTTCCAAAAGAGAAATTACCACCACACTTTCACTCAGATTTCTACTAACGCTGCAGTGCTTAGTGCAGTCGAATTAAATTAACAGATGTAGCACCTATATATATCAAGGTATTAAACATTGAAATGCTTATAAAACAATATATAAACCAAGTAGTACTTACAATTTGGCCTCAAGGGGAAGGGAATATCAGCTTGGCACTGTCACTGCTGTTGCCACGCCCAACGACTTCAATGGGCCGTATACTACGCACACAAGCCGCTGCATGCTACAATAACTAAATACAGTAGCAGGCTGGTATTCTGGTGGGCATCTCTGGCTGGCTTAGCCGGTGCCACTCCCTACAAATTTGGCAGAGAGCGCGAGCTACTCTGCTTCGCAGTACTTTCACAACCAACAACAAAATTAAGACTGCACTGCAATTTCATTGCCTTGCTAACACACCCAGTCCAAGTATCCACAGAACAAAGGCTCTAGGCAATTAGGGTTGCTACGCTACAACAACAACTATTGTACCTGTTCACCATGCATGGCTTGCCTGCCATGCCTTAGCAGTATACACATATAATAGCACACACACTATCCGCTATGCCATATGTTGGCCTATACACAATCCACACTACAGTGCACATTCCATGCACACAATGCGCATACCAAAGTGCTATACAACTGACTGGTTTGCTTAACCCACCCCATGTTTATCTATATTCTAACTCACCGATAAAGGACCTGGGAAAATCCTTACAAGAAAGACGACCTTTTTGCCGAGTTCTGTTTTCCGATCGGTATCCAACAATACTGTATAATAAAATGAATATCTTTATAATGATAGAACTTCAAAGTTCATGTCATACCAGTTTAATATTCTGATATCGCTTTGATTGTCCTTCGAATTTTTTGTCCGATAGCAGCATTAATCTCTAAAAAAAATATGCTTGCATGTACTTTATTATTTTGTCCTTGTTCTTTTAATTAATAATATCACACAACAACCTTTTCCCGCGCTCTACCCTATGTCCATGCAGTGTTCGAACAAAAATAGAAACATTATGTATGTGGATTACGTTTGAACAGTTACGGTTTTGTTCAACTTTTCCTTAATGTTAGTTTAACATCATTCAAACATCGCTCGTTTTAATTGTTTACTTAAGTCGCCATACAGCAGTTACCACATCATGTTATCCATAAATACATCAGGGGGGTGTTTCACAAAGATCCTAAGTTAAACTTAACTTAAAGGTTGGACTTTAAAAAGTATGGAAAGCTGTTCGTTTCTTTGAAAAAAATTTGTAAAATTCCTTTCAAAAGGCATAAAATGTTTCAAATCATTAATATTTTTTCATTATCAAGGAAAGTTCATGTTCTTCATGTCAAATTTATGAAAAGTCTGAAATACTTGCATTTTTGGCTTTTGAATATTATTATATTTCAAGACTACAAATGGCTTTCCATAATAGTTAAGTCCAACTTAGGGTTAAGTTCAACTTAGAATCTTTGTGAAACCCCCCTGATACATGTACATGATTTAGGTGAATAGCCCTTCTAATTTACAGGCAGTTATCAGTTTAATATTTTGATATTGCTTTACAAAATTATCCGTCCACTTAAAGTGAGGCCTGTAAAGTGTCTAACTCCACGAAAATTACTTGGAGCTTCCTCGTTTCTCTTCTACCGTGTTGTTTAGCTTATGGTAAGTGTTAGATTTTTTTCAAATGCCCCTTTAGTATGTCGATATCTATATCATTCAGCTCAAAAGCGTTAATTAACGGTCATAAACCTCATAAACGTCCGTTGTAAAAGCTGACGCATATTTTCTCTTTTTTAACCAGGAAAGCAGTGATCTTTTTCAATGAAACGTTTACACATCATTCAGACATATCTTACAATGATTTTGGTATAGGATTGAAGTCTCAAATGTCATTTTGGGCAATTTCTGACACTTTACAGGCCTCACTTAAATTGTCAAATATCAGTATAATGTTCGCTCAGATTCATTATATTCATCTTATTATTTATTCATCGCTCCTTAATAATATCACCAAACATTATTATGTGTGTTCCGCTCTCTGTTCAGTGTTACGTTAACATTGTGTTACTGTACGCCATTGATGAGAATCACGTTAATAATCAATTCAGCTTTGCTATCAGATATCAGTTCAATACTTAAAATACAACGTTAAACAC
>JBAMJV010002301.1:0-37500 GCA_037951105.1 Echinarachnius parma | reverse complement strand
TCATGTATTTCATGAAACTTTACACATGGATCATTCCAAAAATGGAACAAAACTACAGAAAAATAAAACTTCAATTTTTCCGAAAAAGTTTCACTTTTCAAAGAATGGCCCAGACGATGTTGACGTTTTTGGAGACGGAGAGTAATTAGGAACATGTCATACAAATTAAACTGTATTGACGTTTCAAAAATCAGATAATCGGGAATTGCATACGCAAAAAGGGCATTTGGAGACAAGTTATACGCAGATTGCGATCGTTTGACAATATTGACATTCTAAATAGTGGATAAAGGAAAACAAATACACATTAATTTATCTATTTGAGCATGCGAGTATTTTTGAGACACAGCATAAGGCACTGCAAACTGTATGGTTTAAAGGATGTTGACATTTTAAAAACCGGCATTCTAAAGTAAAGTCGGCGTTTTAAATCGCAAAACAATTTGCTATGCCTTTACAAGGAACAAGCAAGGTAATGAATCACGATAATGCTGACGTTGCAAAACATGCATGAATTGTTATATCTTAAAGGGATCTAATGACATTGTCAAAATCCAAAAATCTTACTTAGAACTCCTTGTTGTATTCGTATTATCAATAGACTGATAGAAGCAGGGGCCGCGGAACCACGGGGGATGGGGGGCTGCAGCTCCCCCACTGTTTGGGCTTAAAACAAAGAAATACATAAGCATAACATTATACAACTAACGAATGGGCTTCTTGTGATAGTCAAATCTATTACCGAGGTGGGCTCAAAATGATTATTACCCGAAGCGTAGCTGAGGGTAATAGTCATTTTGAGCCCACCGAGGTAATAGATTGCCTATCACAATCAAGCACATTCGTTAGTTGTTTTATATCACTCATCAATATCAGTGATTGTGTTCAGCTTATAGCAAAATAAGTGATAATCTCTGAATATTTCATAAAATCGCTTGTAAATTTTGATATAAAAATCAATCGACATTAATGAAGCCAGTATGAGCCTCCAAGAACCACGGCGCATCTAATACGCTTAAAGTCATTGTTATTTTGCGCACACAATCACAAAGACGCAAAACTGAGTGCGCACCAACGCGCTGGCAGTTGCGCACATACGCGATGAATGCGTGCTAGCGCTCCCACGGATGTGCTTATTGGCTGTCTTGGCGTTCTTCTTCCCAGGGTGTTAGTTTTTACCAGTAATGTCAATCACGTGACTAGAACGTGTGCGCCATAGAGTACTGCACAAATTTGATCGCGTGTGCATTTTGCTTAAACACATGATCTATGGGACGAACGCGTAACGAACTTTTAGTGTTAATTTTTTGCTAACAGCCCGGTCACATGATTGCGCGGGGATTGCGCGTGTTGTCCAAAACTATCATTTGTCAAATACAATGGTAAAACGATCTTATGAGGGATATAAAATAAAATATATAACAATTCAAATGTGGTCAGCCCCTCACTTTTCAAACCTTTCCGCGGCCCATGAGAAGCGTGTGACAGGCTCCGGTTTCTCGAATTTCCATTTCGTTAACAAAATATTTACGATTGAAGGGTTCGAATTTGTAATGATCCACTGGCAGTGGTAACTGGAATGTAATAATTGTGTACAAAGTCAGTGCAATGAGTTTGCGAATATCACTTTACATTTTCGCTCATTACTTGGCCGTATAATATTCATTTAACGTGAACTTTTCACACATTACTCAGTGGACATATTGCACAATATATCAACAATTCGGACCGTTTTGCACATGTCAAAAAAGTTACTAGATCCCTTTCAAATATGAATGCAAAATAAATTTTGAAGTGCGGATTAGGCTGTAATACTGAACTTACAGTTTAAAACTGCTGGCTTTTAAGCAAACGACGAAATTAAATGTATTGACATTAAGTTGATGATGAAATAATTGGGGAGCGTATATAGATAGGCACATCGGAATGATGTTTTTGAAAAATTATGACGTCTGAGATGTGTGATTACGTCACACAACATTACGTCGCGAATATAAAGACGTTAACTGCTATTGTATTAACATTATTACGTAGATAATAAAGAAATATGACGTGTTAAATTTATAATGAAATACGTTACCAATGAAACTGAAGATAATGAAGGAATTTTGGGATGTATTAGAAATTAAAGGTGCAATTTAGGTTTTTTGAAGACAAAAATTCACGTTTTAGACAAGGGTTAACGTCAAACAACGTAAATACATTTCTATAAATTTAAAGATTATGAGTTCTTAGTTAATATCAAATTTTCAAGTTCCAAGTTTATTTCCATTTTCAACGAGCGAAATATAAATTTATTTACAATGAATGAAACACGACAACATTATATACATTATACAAATATAAACAATACGGTATACAAGTTATACAATAATTATAAACAATATACAAGTTATACAATATAAATAATATACAAGTTATACAATATAAACAATATACAAGTTATACAATATAAACAATATACAAGTTATACAATATAAACAATATACAAGTTATACAATATAAACAATATACAAGTTTTACGATATAAACAATATACAAGTTATACAATATAAACAATATACAAGTTTTACGATATAAACAAGTGCATGTTATTTCACATTACCAATAAAACAATACCATTAACATTATATAATTTTTAATTAAGTTACAATGAATACAAATAAAAATCATGTCATAAAAGCGAAATCAGGAAGAACATAAATGCTGCTGTGTATTTATATTGAAGTGAAAATGGAGAGATCCACTAAAAAACATGGTTGTAGAATGCGGATCTCTACAAAATGAATGTTTTACAAATGATAGTGTTCCACGTAGGTTTATGTCAATAGCCTATTATACCCCTAAGTCGTGTTTATCTCATTCCCAATCTTAATAGTATCTCATTTTCTTTTTTTGTTTTTCTTTGATCATGTTGATAGTGTAGATTTGTTTTTCTAAATTTATATGTTTTTTTTTACAATATGTTTGTTATACCGTACATGTACATATTGTGTTTATTTTCTATGCTGTATGTAGCATATGTATTATGCCGATTGCGCTTATGTGTTGTATTATTTTGTAAAGCACCTGTAAAGCAGTTTTTTGTTCAACTGAGCTTGCCTACCCTGTATTTTTATTTAACGAAGACATAAAAAAATAAAATAAATAAGCGTCGTTAGTATATACTAAAGCAAATTGCTATCTAAATAAACGATTAGATAATGAAGTAATGTGGGGTCGTATAAACAAAAAAAGATGCAATTAATTTTAAACTTTTAAAACATTGACAATTCTTATAGATCTGGGATATAGTACTTAAAAGAGAATGAAAATAAAGTCCCTTAAAATTGAAGATGATGCAGGAATTTGGGGACATATATGTAATTACAATGTTATATGCGCTTTAAAGGGAACCCACACCCCAACATAATATTCTTACAAATGAAAGGTAACATTTGTATTAGTCCATTCCACCATCAAGTAGAGTAAAAAAAAAAGAAGGTTTTCAGACAACTGGAAAAAGTATGAACATACTAAAGGATATGTTCATGGGTCTGCAGACGAAGGATATCTCTATTTTCTAGGACGTTTATTTGTGGTGTTGTTTATTATGGTCTGACAGCGTTATCCATGCATCAAGAACAAAAAGAAAGAAGTATAAGAAATTAAAGGTAAAATGAACCGCCAATAAGCATAAAACAACAACAACAACAACAGCAACAACAACAACAACAGCAACAACAACAACAACAACAACAACAACGTTCGCATCGTCCGTGATTCTATTGTCTCCAGACGTACGCGTGGGTAGAATTGGCGCAGATGTTTTGCGCATTCGGGTCCATGAGGTTCCGTAAGTGTTGGTGATTAATTGTATTGTTTATGAATTACATGACCCTTTGCAAAGTGTTGGGCATCTATTTACATCGAACAACGGTACAAAAACAAATAAGTCTGTGTTGTTCTTTGAATGGTGGTCCCTTTGAGAAAATGATGACGTTTTATATGTGGGAGAAAACCTCAAACCGTATGACGTCTATAATATTGAGGACAATGACTTTTTGTAAAAAACCGAACGATGTAATTTGAAAGAAATATATATATGTTTAGAAGATTGATCATGCTGGAAGATTGTGGGGTGGTTTAAGAAAGTAAGATGCAATTAGTGTTTTTAATAACAAATTTTGACGATTTAGAGGTGGGATAACAATGTTAAACCACAATACGCCGTGATGAAAATGCAGTAAATCGTTATCAAAATAAATACGTAGTTGTTGAGAAATAATTATACGGAAGGGAAATTAAATTTACGATGACGAAATTGATGACGAAGTAGACGTGAGCTTCTGAGGATATTTTTCTTTTCATTTATTTATTTTCATATCCAAATCATAGGTTGACAAATAAAATACAATGAATTGTTACAAATGAAAAGTACCTGTATTTTTACAATCAATCAGAAGCGTAAACAAAACAAATTGAATATAAATTCATTTTAAAATCGTAGGCAAAATATACATGCGGATACGCATGGGGAAACTTGACAAAGAAGCGGAGTTTGTCATACTAGCAAATTAATTATAACGAAGTATGTACACGCTATGTGCTAAACAATAAAGAAAATACGGTACTTTTGTTCTTGTTCATCTCCTTTTCATCAACATCAACATCCGCATCATCATCAACATCATCATCATCATCATCATCATCATCATAACTATCATCATCATCATCATCATCATCATCATCATCATCATCATCATCATCATCATCATCATCATTATCTTCATCAAGTGCTAACAAATTGTTGTTGCTGATGATGATGATGATGGTGATGATGATGATGATAACAGGATGGTAGTGAAAATGAGGATAAACAAAATTAGTCACTTAACACATTATCTTATAAGACAGAGGATAAAAAGAAGAAAGAAACAACATTACGGCTATGCAATTTTAAAGTACATTTGCCAACTGATGACGTTCTTACTTCTAATAACAGAGAATATGATACTAAAACCACATTACGTCGTTCATAATGAGGTCGTTTAAAACCGAGGAATAAGCCGTGATGCGCAATTTACTTTCGAAATGGACCCGTCAGGCGTCAGCTTAAAGGGATCTAGTAACATGATCAAAATGCACACCTCTTATTATAGCCCGGTCACATATCAACGGATTGCGCAAATGGATGTCAAACGGAGAGCTAAATTTTCCATCCGTTCTATACGTTTCTTGTCCGTTCCTTGTCCGGTGATGTACGTTGTTCTATGTTTTGTACATGAAGCAATGGAGACGACTTTCATCACCGGATAATTTAATTTCGCAAATTGTCTATTCGTTGGGCATACGTTTCCGATATCCGTTGATATCTGACGGTCCCATTACCTAGAACTCGTGTGGTTCTCACAAATATGCCTCATTGTGATCGTATAACCAGAAGAAGCATGGAGCACGTTTCGGTTTTCCGAGCTCCTCCTTCGTTATAAAGATGTTCATGATTGAAGTGTTTGGATTTTTAAAATTATCTACTGGATAGTTATAACTGTGTACAAAGTAAGTGCAATGAGTTAGTAAATATCACTTTCCATTTTCGCTTATTATATACATGTACTTGGTCATAATGACATTCATTTACAGTGGAATTTCCACACACCAATCTGAGTGGACATAACATCACAGAAATACACATTTCATCAGGTGTTCCCCCTGTCAACTAAGCTACTTGATCCCTTTAACGTGTTAAAGAAAGCGAATACGACATTTTCGTTGTGGGCACTCTCATTATGCGGGCGGTTTTTGAGGCGTACGATGTTTACACAAAATCGGTTTGACCCCCACTTGAATGACGTCACAAGAAGTATGACGTCAAACGGAATTAGAGCGATAGTCTTCATGTCCAGGCGTTGTAAAACATGTTAGTGCACTCTACAATACATGAAACAAACATAACAGGGAAAATAGATCACGACGGAAAATTTGGTTTGCATAAAATCCATTAACAATCGAAAGATATCGTTAGTTGTATGGGCATCAATTATGTTTAGACGAAGGCAACGATAAAGGAACACATTGGTTGAATGACAACTTAAATAAATATACTCAGTTTAATTATTAATTTGCACTTCTATCGTCATTTTTCTCTTAGATTTTGTTTGAATATTCATATAAATTATCATAACAACATTTTGGTATTAAACTTCATAATGATTTATGAGATTCTAAAAGATGACAAATTAATAGTCCATCCACAATCATGGTCGTTATCTTAGAACAATAAATTATTAACTATAATGAGCCATTGTATGATTAAAACGTTAAGCCACTCAACAAATAACCCAAGATATATGAATTCCCATTGCAATATGGATTTGTAACATATTTTGTGTGATTTTGTTTTAAGGTTGGACTTGAAACATGACAGTTATATAAAGTAAAACTTACTGAAAATGATTTTGTTGGTACCTTTATCATTATATATCCAAGGGATCATACCCAAAAGATTTTTATAAAAAACTTCTTCTGATCCCTCCAAATTCATAATTATTGTCTTAGTATAGTCATAGTTTCCTTATACCTGTTTTCTAATTCTCCGCATGTAGTGTAGTCTCCGTGTAATGTTGTTTTTTGTTCTAGTAAATTTGTATTTATGTTGTGACTTCTTATGAATCGTAGAAATAAAGACGACAATTCCCTATAGGGGCGAATTATATTGACATTGACAAAAACAAAAATAAACCTGACCTTGATTTCAACTTGGACAGTTAAAAAGAACGCGAAACGAGGTTTCAAAAGCGAGACTACGTAGGTCTGAATATATCGCCAATTTTTCTAACCGCTGTTTATGCTTCCCTAATAGGATCTCCCGCAGCATATATACAGACAATAAAGCCGTATTTCGTTCCTAATCGTGATTAAATAGCCCAAGATAGGGTGGACTTAATTAAATCAGACCGATGTAATACGATTTCAAGATCAATGCCAGCTAGCGTACATCGATGGAGATGCCGTGTTCTAGCTCGAGTCTAAATCTGTTATGAAGATGGGTCGCCTGCATCGGTCAGGTGGACTTTAAAGGACCTAGTAAGCTTCGTCGACATGTGCAAAAAGGGATGAATGGTTGATGCAATGTATATTGTTGTTGTATGATATGCCCACTGGGTATTGTGTGAAAAGTTCAAGTTAAATGGACGCTATATGGTCGAGTAATGAGCAAACAATACAAAGTGATATATTCACTAACTCATTGCGCTGACTTTGTTCACGGTTACGACTATCCAGAGGATAGTTTACCATCTGAACACTTCAATCGTAAATATCTTTTTAACGAAATGGAAATCCCCCAAAACTGAATCTGTCCCATGCTACTAGCGTTAATACAAATACAACAAGGTATGAGGGAATCGCTAGAATTCCAATTTGATTTTGAGAATTTTGACAATGTTACTAGATCGCTTTAAAGAGCACACTGTGGATACACTGTGGACATATCATATGAACACACTGTAAACTCACTGTGAACAAGTTTTGAACACTGTGATTACACGTTTTCACATACTGAGAACATACACTATGAACACACTATGTGAGCACATGCATGCTCTACTAACACACGATTAAGCACACCATATAGTATATAACACACCATTTCGCACACTGTGAAATCACTTCGGCCCTACTAAAAGCACACTGAGCAAACTGTGAACACACTGTGAACAAACTGAAAGCACTCTGTGAACAATATTGTGAACACACTGTGGACACACTGTGAACACCCTGTGATCACAATAAGATCACCATTTGGGTTGTTTATAGGTTTGGTCAATTGCGAGTCCTCACCCCTATTCGCAATATAGTTTGGACGCCGATATATCTGTTGTATTTACTTAACATTACTTGGCATAATATTATCGGATATCAATTATGTTGTTACTAGCCGATATCTAAATATGCTGCTTTAGTATTATTATGTGGCATATTGGACAACGCAGTGGCGTCACGTGATTATACTGATTGGGAGCACACACATTATACAGTGGACACAACAGAGTGTGCATCCAATAATGTATTTCTATATTTTGTAGAGGATTTCCACTCTTATGTTTTGTGTTTAATTTTTCGTCTATTTGTTTGGGGCACGTGCCCTCATCGTGCTTCTTCTTCTTCTTCTTCTTCTTCTTCTTCTTCTTCTTCTTCTTCTTCTTCTTCTTCTTCTTCTTCTTCTTCTTCTTCTTCTTCTTCTTCTTCTTCTTCTTCTTCTTCTTCTTCTTCTTCTTCTTCTTCTTCTTCTTCTCCTTCTCCTTCTCCTTCTCCTTCTTCTTCTTCTTCTTCTTCTTCTTCTTCTTCTTCTTCTTCTTCTTCTTCTTCTTCTTCTTCTTCTTCTTCTTCTTCTTCTTCTTCTTCTTCTTCTTCTTCTTCTTCTTCTTCTTCTTCTTCTTCTTCTTCTTCTTCTTCTTCTTCTTCTTCTTCTTCTTCTTCTTCGTCTTCTTCTTCCCTTCCTCTTATCTTATCATTATTATAACTCGCTTCCTTTTATTCTTTTTAAACCTAAAATGCAAAATAATCGTTTTCTATTAGCTACTGACTAGTCAATGTCATTTAAGTGAGTATATATACGACAATAAATGTTTTGAACTAATTTTTGCAATATTTAATTGACTCATTGAAACTACATACAATTGTAATTTCATTAGCCATAGTTTTTAAGATATGCAGTTTTCAAATAGATATATTAATTTCAAACGACCTAATTTCTTTGAGGATTTGGTATTTTCCGTGAATTTATATTAACGAACAGAATTTTGAACTACTTTTTTATTTATAATTTTATTTACATACAGACGTATACCTTGCCTGGTCTAATTGAGTTATACCATTATTCCATTATTTTTATCATAATATTAAGGACGATGACGCTTTTTTTTCTTCCAACAATTTTAATTGCACTTTCTGAGTTAAATGTTTAAATCATGTATACGGATTTAAAAGGCAGATAAAAATGATTCTTTCAGCCCCCGGAAGCTTTTAGATTTAGAACATTTGCCACTCCTATAATGTGTATTAAAATTGTATAAAAATAGTGAACCTACTCGTATCGTGGAATAGATTGAGCCTTGCATGGAATGGGTTCACGTCATCGATAGAGTCTAGGGCGTTTAGCCCCCATGACACTAAGCAAGGGCGTCAACAACTTCTGAAAGGTGGGTGGGGGGGGGAGGGGGGACATTGCGAGGGAGCGAAGCCACCGAGCGGGGGAGGGTGTGAGAGGGAGTGTCCCCCTCCACACGTCAGCAGGGAGCTTTTGCATTTTTGGGGCGTGAAATTGTGCGATTTGGTGCACACCCGAGACAGAAATTTCACATGATATGAAGTGTAAGCTATGGAACCAAACATACATAATAACAAAAGACAAACGACATCTCTTTTCTCGACCAGAATATAAATCAATAAAAATTGCAGCTCCGCCTCTCGACATCGAAATTATTTTGTTCAAAATATTCCAATTTGATATGCGTGTCGGTGAGCTATATAGATGTGGGTTTAATTAAAACTGCATTTGATGTGTGCGCGTTTGAGAAATTACATTGCCCAACGCATTTGGAAAGGTGAGAACGTTACCGCAACCAAAATTAAACTTGCAATGTGGTTTAATAACGGTATGTCCGCCTCCAACATTTTCATTGGTGGGGCGACCGCCCCTCAGTCTGCCCCCCCCCCCCTCCCCCAGGATCGACACCACTGCTTAAAGGGACAGGTCCACTTTTACAAAACGTCTGAACAGCTTTCAGTTGACGGATGGAGATCAATGTAACACGCCAAAAAAATCAGAGCGAACAGCCCTCTAATTTGGATTCTACGAATGAAAAACGAATGCGTCCCTCCATTTAAACTATACCGAACACAAACAGTAACTTCACCCCTAAGCAATTGCCAAAAAATGTCATAACCAAGAATCGTTTCAAGATTTCGTCTTGCCAATATATCCATATGGTAGTCAGGAAAACAATGTGTAAAAATAAGAGGTAACCATTAATCCATGGTTGAGTGAGCACACATTACAGAAAAAATAGTCATATTTCAAAATTCGCAAAAGTATTATCATCATTACAAAATATTGAAAGTTGGAAAATTAAAAAATGCACTGTTACAATTGCAATTAATGCATTTTACCACATGTAACATCAAAAAATCAAAATGAATGGAATATCAAACAGCATTGTTTCATGAACCATGATAATTGCATTCCGCCACATGTGCGGATTCACAACAATGTACAGGCACGCGCAATACCTTGTGACTTTTGAATTGGGCCATTTTTTTCTTTAATATGTGCTCATTCAGCCATAAAGTGACGAATATCTTTGATTTTCGCACATATCGAACATAACAACTGTGCCAATATTGTGGTAAGATGACATCTTGAAACAAGGATCGGTTATGAAATTATGGGCGTGAAGTTACTTTTTGTGTTCGGTTTATATATCGGTCAATACAGGAGTTCAACTGATTTAGCATAATATTAAAACAATATAGTACTAATTCTCGTAAAGGTATTGTGAAGCCGACATTTGTTAACGTATATAACGGAAAAAGATCTCAAAAAGAAAGAATATATAATTACATGTAGTCAGTTTAAGCGATGTTTGGGTATTTTGATTGGTAATCGCTCACACATTAGTACTTATGCGCGGGTCACGTAGCTAGCGCGGGTCACGTAGAGGTCATGCATACCGATCTGGCACTCCGTGAAATCTATGTACGAACTTACTCACCGGCCGAAAATACGTATGTACCTATTTAACCGACGTCCCTCAGTTTATTCAGTTTTAGGTCTATAACTCGACGAAAAAGAGATTTCAAGCCCTAATTTTTTCAGGCATGCTATTAAATGACATTTCATTTCATTTAATACAATAACCTCGCAACTTTTCAATTTTGGCTTGCAAAAGAGGATCTCTCCCTTTAAAGGGATGGTTGAGTTTGGGTCAACATGGTCAAGCTGAATTTAGGTAACCAAAACCTGCACGATAACATTACAAACTAATACTTTTACCATCCTCGAACAAGCCCTGATATTTTCAGGCGAGACTTTTGACATTTGGCTTGTAAAAGAGGGAATGTCCCTATAATGCATTTCACACGCTACATTACTATACTTGCGACAGATAGAACAGCCATATCTGCAATATCGCCATATTACATTTGTGATGAGTCTCAATATCAAAATTATGAGACCGCCAAAATTAAATAAAAGTATAGTTGTTATATGCATGTACATGATATGGAAATGAAATATAGAACATTTTTGTTTGTTCTATCGCGTGGTTATTACTATTGTTCGCATTGATATACGTTGCTTGAATGAGTTGGATCGTCGCGTATGCTCCTTTCCTATAAAGAAAAACGTTTAAATTATCTTATACGCAAGTTAGGGTATAAGACAGGGAAAATATGCAAAGCTATTTTTAATGTGTTAGAATGAAAGTGCATCTATTTATTGTCCGATGCAATTCATGATCGATCTATACGTGTTATTAATCCTCAATGTAATCGATTGTGTAAACACAGCACATTATAGTGGGATTTAGTGACATTGTCTATGTCTGTGCATAATCCTGTCTGGCTTATTGCTCCTCCCATGTAGGTAAACTAGTCCTCTTGCTTAAGTTGGTCTCCATCAATGTCTATGTTTAGTATTTGAGGCTGTTTGCTGTGTTCGACTTCGTGATATTAATTTTCAGTCCAAAGATTGTGCTGCTCTCGTGCACTTGGTAGACCAATGTTTGAAGGTCTCTTTCGCTGACTGTCGTAAATAGCGTGCGAAATGCTTCAAAGATGAATAACATAATTATAAATGTTTTCTGTAACTTCCCCAAAACTGGTTTTCGTCTATAAAGGGACTTAGACCCCGTTTACAGTGCAGGGCCGGGCCGAGACGCGTCTCGGCCCTGCTTAAATTGACCGGCATGTTGCCATTTTCTATATGACTGACCGGCACATTGCCATTTTCTATAGGTCTTACTGGCACGTTGCCATTTTCTATATGACTGACCGGCACATTGCCATTTCCTATATGACTGACCGGCACGTTGCCATTTTCTATAGGTCTGACCGGCACGTTGCCATTTTCTATATGACTGACCGGCACGTTGCCATTTTCTATATGACTGACCGGCATGTTGCCATTTTCTATATGACTGACCGGCACGTTGCCATTTTCTATAGGACTGACCGGCACGTTGCCATAATTCCATAGGTCTGACCGGCACGTTGCCATTTTATATATGGACTGACCGGCACGTTGCCATTTTCTATAGAACTGACCGGCATGTTGCCATTTTCTATATGACTGACCGGCATATTGCCATTTTCTATAGGTCTCACTGGCACGTTGCCATTTTCTATATGACTGACCGGCACATTGCCATTTCCTATATGACTGACCGGCACGTTGCCATTTTCTATAGGTCTGACCGGCACGTTGCCATTTTCCATATGACTCACTGGCACATTGCCATAATTCTATAGGTCTGACCGGCATGTTGCCATTTTCTATATGACTGACCGGCACATTGTCCTATCATATAATTATGCAACTGCAAGATAGACTGAACATATAAAGCATTAATTGAATTGAACTTTATTTCAAAGGTTTTAAACTACTGAGAATCAAGTGCGCGAGGCAGTGCTCGGCCGTGCATCATTTGCGCAATTTATTCACTTGTTTTCTTTCGTGTTATATGTGCCCCACATAGTATTAACTGTGTTGGGTTTTGTGCAGTTCTGCCCGAAACTTTCGAAAGGGCCCGACAAGTGTCTTTTAGAGGCGAATCGCGCAGATTTTGTCACATTTGTGGTATGCATTTCTAAATGTGGGTTTTTAATAAGATTTGAACTCTCCTATCTTCCTTTATCATATCTCACGAATCAATTATGTTATCTTAACGCAAAGTAATAGTTGGTGTAATATTATTAGTGTCATTGTGTATGGTAGCATTTCTGAATTCGGTCACGCATATTCAAAGCGGGTAAACTGGCTTCACGGTGTTATCATTACTTGTTATTGTATGTAATTATGCTTTAGACAATCACGTAATTGAATGGCCAAAGTGGGGCTAGTGACCAAACTATAAAGCCTTTAACTTAGGGCAAGTAAAATTCCAGAATACACGATTGAAATTATATCATTTATGAATGTGAATTATGTATAATGTCAAATGAAAGTATAATCCATTGGCATGGACAATAGTCGTAGCACAGTTTTTAATAGACACTGTGGTCCAATGAAAATTTAAGAGTTTGTATATAACTATCTATAGTTTGGTAAATTTATTTGTTTGATCTAAAATTTAAAACTAGAATTTAGATATAAAGTGCTCAGTTTACCTTGTCATTGCCTTGCAAATATATAAAAACTAATGACTTTTTTCTCTTTTTTTTCTCTTTCTCTAAATTAGATTCCTCATCAGATGCCCACTTCTCACTGGCCATCAACTGCATTCAGCGGGATTCGACTTCAAGCCAGCAGCATGAATTGATCTCGCATCCGTTGATCTTCAGGGTGTACGTGCTGTAGACATACAACACAACGATCATCATGCCAGCGTGTCACATTAAGCTGCAGTTGACAGGGCCAAAGCTACGGAATCAGCTCTCTATTCTAAACTGATTTTAGGGTTAGAGTTAGGGTTTAGACACGAATGAGATGGACACAGTGGCATACGGTACCCAGGGTTTTTTTTAAGGGAGCGGGGGTTATTTCGTCAGGCAAATTTCTGAGTCCGAGACCGAGACTGAGACCATTGGTTGAGAGTCGTACAAGTGGGGATGTGGGGGGGGGGGGGGGGGGGGGGGGGTGTCCGTAGAACATCTTCGAAACCGAGGCTGAGTACCTTTACAAATTTCAAGACTGAGACCAGGATTATTCCAGGATTATTCGCCATTTGACTCAAAGGGGGGGGGGGGGGGTCAGTTTCTTTATATATGTTTTGGTGTTCCCTCGCATATTTCCCTAAGTTGATTTCTATTCTTTGGGATTATGTCAGGTTTATAATAGGTTCTGACCATACGAGCAATGAAAACTAAGGGGTTTCTGGGACGAACACCAAACTACAGTTTTCTATATCTCAGTCGGTAAGAGTGCCTGTCTAGCAATCTGGAGTTCTCGGGTTCGAATCCCGGTTGAAACTTGGGATCCCATTTTCTTTTGTCTTTTTCATTCATAAATTTCTCCTCGGTCGGGTGTTAAATTAGCCTGTAGTGCTCTACATCATCATGCAGCTTTGGCTAGTATGCTCCCCTGAGAGTTGAGATAGTGCACAAGATAATTGTGTGGGTTTGAACAGTACATGACGACAAGGGGAATTATGTGCTTTGAGTAGGGCACCTATATACGTACATGGTGCTATATAAATGCTATATATTATTATACTGTATATGAAATGAACATGCGAATATTGACTCTGAAATAGAAAACAACAACAGTTGTAATTATATTTTATGACATTCCCAATTGCCTCTTTATTTGTATGACCATGTAGGATCCCATTGCAGAAAGACATACAATCTTGACTTGCAATTTAATGTATAACTGTATCTCTTTCTGCAATGGGACCTATATATGTGTGTTTATGCTGCATTATGTGTGTATTCGTTTTCTTGTCCGTGCTCGCGTGTGTGTCATCTGAATTTGTGCGCTTTGGTAATTAAGTCAGCTTTGTAGAGTCAAAGGAGTGAAATAGATATACGGAGAATAAAAATGGAGGATATGAGGAATGTGAAGATATATAAAGGTGATTGATTGTGATTTTAGAATGATAATTAGCATACAAAATATAAGCACAGATTTCCCAATGTTCAGTTTTACTTGTCAATTAGTGAGGGCCAACAGCAACCATACAAATATTTACTTCCCTTCTATATGAAAAACATTATTATTACGACATTAATAACAGGGGGGAAAATACATGGGGGAGGCGGGGCGAAATTGTGTTTTGTTTTCTGTTTGGATCGTGATCAAATGCCAATCAGATGATCACTTACATTATTATAGCTAAATAGTAGACCCTAAAATCCGAAAACGAGAAATGATAAAAGATAACACCCCCCCCCCCCCCCCCCCCCCACACACACACACACAAAAGGGGGTAGGCCTATAGAAAAAGATAACAAAATAACAAGCAAACTGGCACTGGGCACAGATTTGTGTGTAAAATTACTCAGAATGAGCCTGATATTCAAAGTGATATTCATGCAATCATATTTAAAATGGCATCCTTTATAATTACAAATTAAATTGACTATTATGTTTTGAGTATGAACATAAACATTTTAATCTTCTTGCACTATTTACATTCCTATACACGCGTATATCGACATGCGCAATGGATGGGTGCATTTTTAACTACTTCCGGTTTTGGGCGGTGGCTTCAGCGCCGTGAATGCGGCAGTGTTACAGCACGCTGTATCCAGTGGTGTATATCGATGATCGCACACCACACACCCGATTCGCGTTTCTAATTATTTCAGACATCTGGATCTGGAAATTATAATTGTAATATTGGTGATATTGTTGTGATAATTGCTATGAAATAGCACTAGAATTACAAGTTATTATTCAGGCTACGATCAATACTTTTGCCGTAGTTTTGACTGAGATTTGCTACACAGTGCACGTAACTGTATCGAGTGTACTGCGCATCGCCACTGCGCACGTCCTTAACGGACCAATAGGAAAATGGCAACAGCGCTGTCCCTAACGGACAGTCTAACGGACAGTTGTCCATCGCACACCACATCACAGACACACACTCTATTCGCGATTCTTATTTCAGGATCTGGATCTGGAAATTATAATTGTTATATTGGTGAATTTGTTGTGATGATTGTATCTTATAAAATTACACTAGAATTTGAAGTTGTAATTTAGGGTACCTATCAATACTTTTGCCGTAGTTTTGCTACATAGTGCACGTAACTGCATGCATCGGGTGTACTGCGCACGTCCTTAACGAACGGGCCATGACAGTCCGCCAGATTATATTACATGTGTGATGAGTCTCAATTATCAAGATACCGAGACCGCCAAAATTAACAATATTAAATCAATATGGTTAAGGTAACTTAGACGATGTCGGTGAAAAACAATTTACATCTAAAACAATATTTTTGTTCTAAATCGTAGTTATTACTATTGTTCAAATTGATAAACGTTAGTTGAGTGACGTAAATCGTTGTATATGTTATTTTTCTGTAAAGAAAACTGTTTAGGTTATCTTATTCGAAAGTTAGAGTTAGACAGGGAAAATATGCAAAGCTATTATTAATGTATTAGCCTGAAAATCTATCTATTTCATGCCCGATGCAATTCATGATCGATCTATACTTGTGGTTAATGCTCAGTATAATCGATTATGTACACTCAGCGCATTATAGTGGAATTTAGTGACATTGTCTAAATCCTTAAAACAATTGCGTGATTCTCTCATACTTGTTTAATATTCATATTAACAATCAAAGCATGTGAAAAAAATCAGATGTTGAAATTTCCATTTCGTTCAAAAGATATTTACTATTGTACTGTTCAGATGTTAAATTGTCTACGGGATAATTTAAAGGGGACCACCAGGCAAAGGACAACAGCTTATTATATTATGTTTTGGTACCATTTTGTGATATCAAATAGATACCCAACATTTTGCAAAGGGTTGTGTAATTCATAAACAAAGCAATTAATTGCCATCACTTACGGAACCACGGCTATTTGCGAGTGCGCCAATGTTATTCACGCGTACGTCAATATAATCCCGGATGATTCGTTCGCTCTGTACAGAGCGCTCTGGCTCTGCGCACATTATAGTCTTCGCATTCAGACCGGTTGAGAATGGTGATGCGTTTTCCAATTATATATTTTTTTTCTGAAAACATATTTTTGTGAACTTATTGAAGGAATGGACTAGCCTACTAAAGATGTTACCTTTCTATAATAAGAATATTATGTTTGGGTGGTGGTACCCTTTAAGCCGTGTCCAAAGTCAGTGTAATGAATTACTGCATATCACTTTGTATTTGTGCTCAAACTTCGAGTGCACTTAATGTGCAGTTTAGATCAAATTGAACCTCCCGATTGTAAGCAAGCATATTTGTATACTAATGTTCATGGGGTAGTACATTTTGGTAAGGCTGAGCTTTAGTAACCAAAACCTGCATAATAACATTATAAACTATTATTACACATACAGGCTAGTTTTCCGATTCAATAAATCATGTATTTTTTTCCGTCTCGGGTTTGTCAGTCATAGCGTTCATTATGTTATGATATTACCATCGTAACGTGTATTATGTAGCTCTACAGGAAAAATTGTACATGACATTAGTGAGACCTCATCTAGAATATGCTTCTGCTTCATGGGACCCATACACAAAGAAGAACATAAATGGCATCGAAAGAGTGTAGAATAGGGCAGCAAGATTTGTGTCCGACACATACGGGGAAAATACAAGCATCACTGCCATTCTTGAAGAGCTAAAGTGGACTGCGCTTCAAGACAGAAGGAAATGTCATCGCCTAACCTGCTTTCAAAAGATGCTGAACGGAAACCTGGACATCAAACATGAGGACTTCATTCAACCCAAAATAGACAGAAACCGAAGGGGCCATTCTCTACAGTACCAACAGCAACACACAAACTCTGAGGCGTTCGCAAATTCATTTTTCGTCCGTACAACACTGAATGGAATAAGCTACTTCAATCTACAGTAAACCAGCCCTCACTTCATACATTACAGAATGCGCTTGCTAAGGACCCTTCTGTCCTTAGGGGCTAACCACTCTCTCGGACCCACCTCCAGTAAAAACTCCTATGGAGTGTTTTGGAGGATTAAACTACCAAGTAGGCCTACCAAGTACAAATGTGTATTGCGAGTGCAATATCAGACGATATTACTACTCCTTCATAGACATACACGTTATCAGACGATATTACTACTCCTCCATATACCTGTACGTTGAGCTGAATAATATATCATATCCAGCGCGGAAGTGCGCAAATTCATACGCGCGTTTATTAATGACGCAAGAATGGCTTCGCCCGTATCTAATTGTGACGTATGAATACGTGTAGGCACCTCTGCTACATTCCGCGCAAATGGCCCTTCATGGTTTGAACATGTATAATCAGTAATTTGAGATTCAATACATTGGTCTCTTCACTGAACAAGACTGAGTAAGATGTATGTTTTTGTTTATAAATGTTTTGCTCTGGATAGTATGTATAATAATAATAATATTGACTGGCTTGTTCTTTCGTGATATATCAGAAATATTGCATTCGCTAGGATCATATTGCACTCGTCTTCGACTCGTGCAATATGATCCTAGCGAATGCAATATTTCTGATATACCACTCAAGGCCAGTCAATATTATATAAATAGTTCTCAATCCCGCATGCTCAAAAGGTATAGAAATCTACGACAAAGTAAAAAGTCTGTTATCATTCAAGTATAGCCATTAAAACATAAGAGGGCGCTCTTAAAAAAACACATTGGTTTCAATCATTTTCTTACACAATTATGCATGTGATGTTTCGTTTAAATAATGATTAAATAGAGAGATCCTCAATAATTTGAGAACGTTAAAACTTTTGCCTGTCCGCCTCTCGTCCCACTACATATTGCTTGTGTTATGCATTTCCAGACCATTTAGCAGCGTTTCGCACGCTCTTTTCAAGAGCCGTATCATATCTGCCATACTCCACGCGCTGTTTTCGACAGATATAATAGAACAGCCATGATATCTGCAGTTGCGCCATAATGACATTTGTTATGAGTCTCAATATCAAGATTATGAGACTGCCAAAATTAAGTAGATTAATAATTATTATTGACATATAAGACCTACAAGAAATTAAATATATATAAATGTTTTTGTCCAAAATCGTCGTTATTATTATTGTTAAAATTGAGATACGTTGCTTGAATGAGTTGGATCGTTGCATAATGTTCCTTTTCTGTAAAGAAAAAACGTTAAACTTATCTTATTCGAAATTTAAGGTTAGACAGGGAAAATGTGCAAAGCTATTTCCAATGTGTTAGAGTGAAAGTGTATCGATTTCATGCCCGATGCAATTCATGATCGATCTATACTTGTTAATCCTCGATGTAATCGATTATGTACACACAGTGGGATTTAGTGACATTGTCTCAATCCTCAAAACAATTACTTGGTTCTCTCATACTTTGTCATATTCATATCAACAATCAAAGCATGTGGCAAGGTTCAGATGTTAAAATGTCCATTTCGTTCAAAATATATTTACGATTGTACTGTTCAGATGTTAAATTGTCTACGGGATAATTTAAGCCGTGTACAAAGTCAGTGTAATGAATTAGAGCATATCACGTTGTATTTGTGCTCAAACTTCGACCAAAAAAACCGTCCAATTAACGTGTGCACTTAATGTGCAGTTTAGATCAAATTGAACCTCCAAATTGTAAGCAAGCATATTTTAATATAGGTTTTCCCGCTCAATTTTGCACTTTTTCAAGCGAATTCATTTAGGGTCATTCGAATTCGCGCGTTGCCGCGTAATCGTTGGTATCGGTCTTCCAAATTCCGTATAAGTGCATGCGAATTCATGCATACGCACACGCTTTCGTGAATAGACACAGAAGTTCATTTATGGGCATTCGAATTCGCGAATGTGCAGGCCAACTGTCAAGTGCCCTTTCCCGAATTCGAATGACCATTGATGAAAATGTATGCACTTTGTGCAAATTCACTTGCTCCTACGTGATTTTGAACGACTATTAACGAATTCAAATGCTGCTTTGGTACGGCGATCGCAAATCGCGCGAATTCGTTTGCTTCTATTATCAATTCGATTGACGCAATCGCGAAATTGAGCGGGAAAATCTATACTAATGTTCGATTTCACGCCCAATGCAATTCATGATCGATCTATACTTGTTATTAATCCTCAATGTAATCGATTATGTACACACAGCGCATTATCATAGTGGGATTAGTGACATTTTCAAAATCCTCAAACAAATTACTTGGAACTCTAGTGGTTCTCTCATACTTTGTCATATTCATATTAACAATCAAAGCATGGGACAAGGTTCAGATTTTTAAATTTTCATTATCATTGGCGGAGAATTTAATTGCACTTTTAATCCCGCATTTGATAGATTAAGTATGCCTTCTGATATTTGCCTTCTATTGTCTCTGCTTTGAAGGTTATTATTGATAGCTCTGCTTTGTATGATGCTTGGCGACGCATGCATCCCGAGGAAAGGAAGTTTTCTTGGCACAGGAATAATCCCATTAGTATTCATGGGGTTTCCAAAGCTAGACTAGTTCGGTTTTATGTCCCTTTTGGTTTAATGGCTTATGTAAATTCATCGTGCATCATACCATGCTCCCTCTCTCTGACCACGATGCTGTTATTTTGAAAGTTAAGTGTTCTCCGCAGAATCAGAGGAGTGCTTGTTGGCACTTAAACAATTCCTTTCTTGAGGATAAGAATTATTTAGATATTATTACTCAATTTTGGATGGATTGGCGGAGCCAAAAGTCGGATTTTAGTGATATGTTGTTGTGGTGGGATATTGGCAAATCCCACCTTAAATCTCTTTCAAAGATGTTTGGTTCTAAGCTGGCTTGTGAGAAGAGAGAGGCGTTATTAATAAAGTAATTGATGAACTTCAGTCTGATTCCTTTTTCACACCTGATATTTAGCATGCTCTTGCTGAGCAGAGGCGTGAACTAAATGAGCTCATTAGGTGCCAAGCCAATGGTGCTCTTATTAGGTCCCGTTTTAAATGTGCTAATGAGACTGACACAAGCTTTTCCTTCTTTTTTAGTCTCGAAAAGTCTAACTCTTCTTCTAAAATGATTTCTAACATTCGCCTTTCTTCTGGTGTTATTACAGAAGACCAGGGACACATTAATTAAGGCTCATGTGAGAGACTTTTATGAAAGCCTCTACAGCCCTGTCCCTGCTAATGAGACTTCGTGTGATGATATTTTGCAAAATATGAAGAGGTTAGTTAGATTCGCAAGTGGTTGTAGATCTTGATAACCTGTTAACACTTGATGAGCTTGACGTTGCTGTTATGCAGCTCGGTAAAACAAGTCACCGGGTCTTGATGGCTTATCATCTGACTTTTATAAAAACATGTTGGCCGCTTTTGAAAGACGACTTTTTTTTCTGTCTTACAATTTGTCTTGGGTACTGGGCGACTTCCACATTCGTTTCGTATGGGCATAATTACACTCATTCCAAAAAAGGGAGACTTGGCAGATATTTTTTAATTGGCGTCCTGTCTCGCTCCTTAATAATGATTATAAGATTTTTCGCACAATTTATGATAATTTGAATTTGATTCGAGATATGATTAATTTTGCTAATACTAAAATACTCCTCTTGCTGTAGTTAATCTAGATCAGAGGAAAGCCTTTGATAATGTTGATCATCAATGTTTATTTAAATCGATACGTGCTATGGAAATTGGAGAATCCTTTATTTCTTGTGTTAAATTTCTATACAATGATGCTGAGGGTTTAGTTAAGGTTTGTGGATCATTGTCTGCTCCTTTTCCTGTTCGAAAGGACATCCGTCAAGGCTGCCCTCTGTCGGGCTTCCTCTACTCCTTGGCTATTGAACCTTTAAAAACAATATGCTTTGAGTAAAATTAGATACAATGGGCTTTTTGTTACCTAACAGTAATAAGTTTTGTTCAGTGTCTGCTTACGCGGATGACATTTCTATATTTGTAACAAACGATATTGGTTTTGATGTTATAGATAATGTTTATAAGGTGTTCAGCAGTTCTTCTGCGGCTCGTCTTTTGTGAAATCCCAAGGCCTTTGGTCTGCGTCTTGGTCCAGACGGATAGATAGGCCTCTCGGGTTCTCATGGAACAATAGTGGTATGGTTTGTCTTGGAGTTTACCTGGGGAATAATATTAGTTATGTAAATAAGAATTGGGTAAGTTGTAAAGGAAAATTAAGTAAAACTCTTTCTCGATGGAATTCACCTTCTTTTAGTTTCTCTAAGACGTGTTAGTTAGTTAAAGTCTTTCCCGTACTAATGTTGGCACATAATGCGGCGCCTATCTCCGTTTCATTAGCCCTAGGCCACACGTCTACTAAATGTAGCGAAAGTTACAGAAGGGGGCCAGTCCTCTGGTAATTCGTGTGATTAACTTTCCCTTCTCCATTCTATAAAATGCCGAGTGTCTGGCTAGAAGGCAGGAGGTACCATTTTTACAGTCTTTGGTATGACCCGGTCTGGGTTCGAACCCGGGACCTCCCGTGCATGAGGCGGACACTCTAACCGCTAAGCCACCATGCTCGGTGTCTCTAAGACATGCTTATACATTTTGTGTGGTCCAATAAACGGCACTTGCTTAAAAGAACTCTTCTGTTTCAAGAGCCCCAAAAGGGTGGACTGGGTCTAGCTTGCCTCCGAGCACGCGTCTTTACTTTTCGCTTTAGTTTGTTATGCCTCCGTAACGAAGTTGCCGGAGGCATTATGTTTTCGGGTTGTCCGTCCGTCCGTACGTCCGTACGTACGTCCGTACGTACGTCCGTCCCGTTCTCGTGATCGCGTTATCTCAAGAACGGATTGACGGATTCTCACCAAACTTAGTACATGTATGTATCTTGGAGAGACAATGAACTGATTAGATTTTGGGGTCATGAGGTCAAAGGTCACAGGACTCAGTGAAATAGCTCGTAATTGAAAAATCTGAAGAACTGAATGTCAGATTTTAATCAAACTTGGTACTTGAATGTATCTTAGAAAGCCATTGTAGCTATCAGATTTTGGAGTGATGAGGTCAAAGGTCAAGGTCACAGGAATCAGTATGCAAAAATAGTTTGTAGTTGCAATATCACAAGAACCAGTTGACAAATAACTATTAAACTTGGTACCTATTTGTATCTTGAGGAGCTATACGCTATAAGATTTTGGGGTCATTAGGTCAAAAGGTCATGGATGGCCTTTACATAATTATATATGTAATATAGGCCAAAATCAGATCTGGTAGACAGATAACTATCAAAATTGCATTAATTCAGGGCATGTTAATTTGGGCTTGATATATCAATTGCGCAGTGGCGGAGGCATCATTTTCGACTGCGCGCAGTCGAAGGTCCATCTAAACCCCTCAAAAAAAGTTCGGAAACTCAAGTTTGATCGATTATATCTATTTTATTAAGAAATCATAATGGTTATATTTGGTATCACTTGAAAGGGTGCGTATACCTCTTTAAAATGATACCAAATTCGTAAGCATCACGAGCACGAGGTATGTGCAGTATACTTGAGAATGGGGGAAAGTCAGAAGTGAAATGTCACAAAATGCGCCAACAAACTTCAGTTGGAAGGTCTGACACCCATATCACGGTCTTTCTCAAGTTCAAATTCTTTCGACGATGAATATCTTGTCAATGAAGACATACTGTTGAATATGGTATCAGACAAAAGCCTGTTTAATTATCTTTCCAATGACACCTCACTTGGAATAATTATGAACGCCGGGTAGGTACAATTAATGTGAATATTTGGGAGGATCGACAGCAAAGTGTAAGCAAAATGCATTTGATTGTGTGAAATTGAAGGCGTTGCATCCAAAAACGACTTTTGTGGGGATATCTTAGTACTTTACTTTACATAATCATTATGAAATTTAACATTTATGTTAAGGCGTGTTAATTTGTCAATGAAATAATGCCCCATTCATAGTGGTTATGTGCTTGAGGTGTGTGTAGTACTTCTAAATGTATGGGGCTCAAAATGACACGTTGCTAGGTCGACTTTCTACCGTTTGATACGTGGTAATAAGGGCATACCTACACGGTCGAAGAGGGCGCTAATATGCCAGTTCTGGCCAGTTTGCGTAGGTTTGAGAAATTTGAAGCATTTTCAATACATCAAGTTTGTGAGTTTCCTGTATTACACACTCACATTCAGCATAATCATTGCAAATGAGACATCATATTAAAGGTAAATCAACGAGCTTTCCGATAGTGCAAAACGTAATGATGATAGAGTTATGATTAATACAACACTATCTTACCGGAATCTTGAAACAAGAAGCCATGGTCTTAAATTCATAGCATTTATAGACCCCCATATCCGGTTTTACTGCACACACCCCAATAGCATAATTATTACAGGTGAGACATGATTTTAAAGAAAAATAAACACGCTTTCACATGATACTAAATTTACTGATGATTATGCAATTTAAAACCCTAAAACATCCCTCCAATAGTCGTTTTTCGATGCAACGCCTTCAATTTCACAAAAAGAAATGCATTTTGCAACATTTCCCTTTCGGCCCTCCCCATGTTCAGCTGTACCATACTTAACCTGTTAATAAAATTGTTACGGACATAACCGTATTGAAAATATAGACACATGGGCTTTAAAATGTTACCAAATTTGATAAGTTTAAATCATTTGAACACGCTACAATCTTCGATACAACTTGAACATTAAAAAATACGGCACAAGAGTCAAATTTCCCAACTGAATACTTTCGGCCCGTTTTGCGACATTTGACTTCTGACCGTCCTCCATTCTGAAACGCACTGCGTATTCCCTGATTTGAAATGAATGACAAATGATGTACCATTTCAAAGGGAAATCATCATGCATTGCAATGACACTAAAAGGAAAAAATACAATTTGACAATAAAAGTGATACAATCGATCAAAGTTGAGTTTCCGAACTTTTTTTGAGGGGTTTAGTTTAATCTTTGTTCGCACCCTGCGTATGCCTTATGTTCTTATAACCTTCATAGTTATAGAAGATTCGAGTTTGATGATGTTCAATTGCTCTTTATTGATTTGGACGAAAGATTTTTTGTAAGTCTTCCTTGTTTTTATAGTGAAGTGTTGCTTGATTGAAAGTTTTCTGGAGCTCGCATTGAAACAACGTCTTGTATTAATCATGCATTTAATGTTCCTTTAAATTACACCCCCCTCCTTTCACGGTCAGTCGATGGCACTCTGGTTTTCCCTGCACGACTCTTCGCATGTGGAATCAAACTTGTCCGACATACTATCAATCTGTCCGACGGCAGCTGGAAATATGCTGATGACTTCATAACCCACGTCATCTTACGTTGTCCTTCACGGCGTCTCCTGGACCTCGAGCTTACGCGCCTACATCAAGCTCTTTTAGCAACTTTTCCTGAACTTTTCTCCGCTAGTGGACGTCGACGCTCGGTCCCCTTCTTTCGGACATCTCTTTGACTCGTTCGTTTATTGTGAACTTGTGAAGACATGTGACAACATAGACATGCTTACAATACCTTCTAAGAAACTGTATTGCATCTTCAACCGCTCAACTAACTCTCTGCCTGCAACGTCACACACTTATTGGCATGACGTTGACTTTCTCTCGCCGTCTTCGCGTATTACCTAGACGGAGGTTTATCAGCTTCCCTCGGTCAACAAAGATGGTGACGTCCAGTATAAGCTCTTCCACAACGTTCTTCCTTCTCTCGCCGTTATTCACCACCTTAACCCTGATATTCCGTCTTTGTGTGGATGGTGTGGGGAGAAAGGTACAATCACGCATTTATTCATCCGATGCACCCTTATCCAGCTGTCCTTCGACCTTCTTCATCGTCTCATTGCTTGCCTTCTTCCGACCGTCAATATTGACTTTGAACGTTATTGGACTCTGGTTCCACATGCGCGGGGTCGTTGCAGGGAGGCTGTCCGTCTTTCGAATTTTTTGATTATAGGTTTGAAATGTACTTTGTATTGGTTGTATAGTAAAATGGTTTTATTATAATCCTTGACCCTTATAACATAGGAATAAAGACATTATTTGTTAATTTGTCTGAATTAAGAGATGAAATATGAAAGATTATATTTGTTCACAATGGACATCCTAATTTGCATAAATGTGCATAAAAGTGATATATGGGACACTTTTTGGCCTTGTTAACTCTTAACGTGCCCGGGATGTTAATGCTCTATGGCATTTGTGTGTATTGTAACTCGCAAAAATGCGAGCTTGGCACGTTAGGAGTTAACCTAGCTAATCGTTTTCTACGCATTTGTTTACATAGCTAGTTACCTATGTTAAAAATTGTCTTTTGTCATTTGTGATGAGTCTCATTATCAAGATTATGAGACCGCCAAAATTAAATAAATGTAAAGTAGTTAAAACCAATAACTACGTATCAGAAATTCTTTATTTGACAATATTTTTGTTCTAAATCGTGGTTATTAGTATTGTTCAAATTGATATAATTTGCTTGAATGAGTTGGATCGTTGCATTATGTTCTTTTTCTGTAAAAAAAAAAGGTTTACGTTATTCTATTTGAAAGTTTAAGTTAGACAGGGACAATGTGCAAAGCTATTTCTAATGTTTTAGCGTGTAAGTGTATCTATTTCATGCCCAATGCAATTCATGATCGATCTATACATGTTATTAATCCTTAATGTAATCGATTATGTACACACAGCGCATTATAGTGGGATTTAGTGACATTTTCCAAATCCTCAACAAACTTACTTGGAACTCTAGTGGTTCTCTCATACCTTGTCATATTCATATTAACACTAAAAGCACGGGACAGGTTTCGGATTTTCAAATTTCCATTTCGTTCAAAAGATTTTTACGATTGCACTGTTCAGATGTAAAATTGTCTACGGGATAATTTAAGCCGTGTACAAAGTCAGTGTAATGAGTGAGCGCACATTACTTTGTATTTTTGCTCAAATTTTGGCCAAAAAACGTCCAATTAACGTGACATTTATGGACATATCAAATCACCAAATAGTATAATGTACCAATTTTATTGTGAGACACTCATGAACGTACAAACTCCGAGGCCTTCGCAAATTCATTTTTTGTTCGTACAACCACTGAATGGAATAAACTACGTGTACCTTTTAAAATGTATCTATTTCATTTCACATGAAGTTTGTGTAATCGATTATCTTCGCACAGCGCATTACATACATGACATAGTGTCCAATAGACTGCGCACCGAACAGTAAAAATCGTCTTATTTAGGACGAAACGCTGTCCCGTAAGCTAGAGCCAATCAGATTGCTTGTTTTATCGTTGGGCCAGAAGCGCATTTTGATGCGATGAGATGACACGAACTTGATTTTGTTGTTATACATGGAATCTCAATTCGCAGTAAATTTATTAGTTGAGATGAATTGAATTTAAAGAGACAAGGAATGTATACCAGTTTGAAAAGGGACAGAAAGTACACTTTAAGTCGAAAAATCATGTACGTAAAAGACACATTTGTTTTTAGAAATTTCAAATTTTAACTTCATTTTCCGAAAGAGCGTAAAAAATGATGACCAAATATCGAAAAGCAATTGAATATGTGAAGTATTGGCTGAGATATGCCCATCAGAATTAATGTTTTGTCAATAGGCAATCAGTGTTATATAGTGCTCTGGTAATAACTTTATGAACCAGAGCTCTATAACACTGATTGCCCATTGAAGTACAATTTATTTGGATAGGCATATCTCATCCAATACTTCACATATTCAATTGATTTTCGGTATGTGGTCATTATTTTGTACGCTCTTTCGGAAAATGAAGTTCAAATTTGAAATTTCTAAAAACAAATTTTCATGGCGTCATAGATGACGTCACAGACTGCATGTGACGTAAATCACTTTTTTTTGGAGTATGGAACGCCGACGCCAAAAAGTTGCATGAAATTTACCTTTTTTGCTGTCCTTCGACCTTCTTCATCGTCTCATTGCTTGCCTTCTTCCGACCGTCAATATTGACTTTGAACGGTATTGGACTCTGGTTCCACATGCGCGGGGTCGTTGCAGGGAGGCTGTCCGTCTTTCTAATTTTTTGATTATAGGTTTGAAATGTACTTTGCATTGGTTGTATAGTAAAATGGTTTTATTATAATCCTTGACCCTTAGAACATAGGAATAAAGACATTATTTGTTAATTTGTCTGAATTAAGAGATGAAATATGAAAGATTATATTTGTTCACAATGGAAATCCTAATTTGCATAAATTTGCATAAAAGTGATATATGGGACACTTTTTGGCCTTGTTAACTCTTAACGTGCCCGGGATGTTAATGATCTATGGCATTTGTGTGTATTGTAACTCGCAAAAATGCGAGCTTGGCACGTTAGGAGTTAACCTAGCTAATCGTTTTCTACGCATTTGTTTACATAGCTAGTTACCTATGTTAAAAATTGTCTTTTGTCATTTGTGATGAGTCTCATTATCAAGATTATGAGACCGCCAAAATTAAATACATCTAAAGTAGTTAAAACCAATAACTACGTATCAGAAATTCTTTATTTGACAATATTTTTGTTCTAAATCATGGTTATTAGTATTGTTCAAATTGATATAATTTGCTTGAATGAGTTGGATCGTTGCATTATGTTCTTTTTCTGTAAAAAAAAAACGTTTACGTTATTCTATTTGAAAGTTTAAGTTAGACAGGGACAATGTGCAAAGCTATTTCTAATGTTTTAGCGTGTAAGTGTATCTATTTCATGCCCAATGCAATTCATGATCGATCTATACATGTTATTAATCCTTAATGTAATCGATTATGTACACACAGCGCATTATAGTGGGATTTAGTGACATTTTCCAAATCCTCAACAAACTTACTTGGAACTCTAGTGGTTCTCTCATACCTTGTCATATTCATATTAACACTAAAAGCACGGGACAGGTTTCGGATTTTCAAATTTCCATTTCGTTCAAAAGATTTTTACGATTGCACTGTTCAGATGTAAAATTGTCTACGGGATAATTTAAGCCGTGTACAAAGTCAGTGTAATGAGTCAGCGCACATTACTTTGTATTTTTGCTCAAACTTTGGCCAAAAAAACGTCCAATTAACGTGATATTTGTACACATAAGTTTATGGAAATATCAAATCACACCAATGCACATTTTCTTAATCACTAGAAACATTGTTGTACTTGTAAGCAACATTACTGTAATCTCTTTAAAATGATCCTTTCAGTATCATACGTTTCCCCCAAATAGTATGATGTACCAATTTTATTGTGAGACACTCATGAACGTACAAACTCCGAGGCCTTCGCAAATTAATTTTTAGTTCGTACAACCTCTGAATGGAATAAACTACATGTACTTTTGAAAATGTATCTATTTCATTTCAAATGTAGATTGTGTAATTGATTATCTTCGCACAGCGCATTACATACATGACATAGTGTCAAATAGACCGCTCGCCGAACAGTAAAGATCGCCTTATTTCTTGACTTTTGTGACCCACCTCTGAGATCTACCTGAATTTTGGCAGCGTGTAGTGAACAAATCACTGAACATGAATTCAAATGCCGTCAAGCTCAAAAGTTGAATCATTTCTCAAAAAGTGGAGAAAAAAATTGAAAGAAAAAAATTACATCACTCCCTTGAAAATAATCCAATCCCAGTGCATCTTTCATTAGCACGTAACGCTGTCCCGTAAGCTAGAGCCAATCAGATTGCTTGTTTTATCGTTGCGTTAGAAGCGCTAAAAGCGTATTTTGATGCGATGAGATGACACGAACTGGATTGTGTTGTTATACATGGAATCTCACCTCACAGAAAATGTATTCGTTTGATTAAATCTACAGAGTCAAGAAATGTATACCAGTTTGAAAAAGGACCGAAAAATATACTTTAAATCGCTATTTTCTACGTGTGATGAGTCTCATTGTTAAACGAATAAGACTGCCAAAATTAAATGTTATTCTATGAAAAACGGATTTTCAAACAAGTATGGCGATTCAGACAAAATATATAACAATATTTTGTTCTGAATCGTGGTTATTATTATTGTTTAAATCAATATATTTTGCTTGAATGAGTTGGATCGTTCCATATGTTGTATTGTTTTGTAAGACAAATTAGATCATAGTCGTCCAAAAGTTAAAATGAGACAGGGAAAATATACAAAGCTATTTTAATGTATTAATAAGCGTAAAAGTGTATTTATGTAATGCCTGATGCAATGTATGATCGATCTATACTTATTACTCCTCAGTATAATCGATTATGTACACACAACGCATTGTGATTTAGTGACATCGTCCAAATCCTCAAAACTTACTTGGAACTCTTGTGGTTCTCGCATACTTTGTCATATTCATATTACGAATAAAAGCACGGGACAGGTTTAGGATTTTAAGTGTTCGGATGTTAAAATAATTGTCTACGGGATAATTCAAGCCGTGTACAAAGTCAGTGTAATGAGTCAGCGCACATCACTTTGTATTTTTGCTCAAATTTTGGCCAAAAAACGTCCAATTAACGTGACATTTATGGACATATCAAATCACCAAATAGTATAATGTACCAATTTTATTGTGAGACACTCATGAACGTACAAACTCCGAGGCCTTCGCAAATTCATTTTTTGTTCGTACAACCACTGAATGGAATAAACTACGTGTACCTTTTAAAATGTATCTATTTCATTTCACATGAAGTTTGTGTAATCGATTATCTTCGCACAGCGCATTACATACATGACATAGTGTCCAATAGACTGCGCACCGAACAGTAAAAATCGCCTTATTTAGGACGAAACGCTGTCCCGTAAGCTAGAGCCAATCAGATTGCTTGTTTTATCGTTGGGCCAGAAGCGCATTTTGATGCGATGAGATGACACGAACTTGATTTTGTTGTTATACATGGAATCTCAATTCGCAGTAAATTGATTCGTTGAGATGAATTGAATTTAAAGAGACAAGGAATGTATACCAGTTTGAAAAGGGACAGAAAGTACACTTTAAGTCGAAAAATCATGTACGTAAAAGACACATTTGTTTTTAGAAATTTAAAATTTTAACTTCATTTTCCGAAAGAGCGTAAAAAATGATGACCAAATATCGAAAAGCAATTGAATATGTGAAGTATTGGCTGAGATATGCCCATCAGAATGAATGTTTTGTCAATAGGCAATCAGTGTTATATAGTGCTCTGGTAATAACTTTATGAACCAGAGCTCTATAACACTGATTGCCCATTGAAGTAAAATTTATTTGGATAGGCATATCTCATCCAATACTTCACATATTCAATTGATTTTCGGTATTTGGTCATTATTTTGTACGCTCTTTCGGAAAATGAAGTTCAAATTTGAAATTTCTAAAAACAAATTTTCATGGCGTCATAGATGACGTCACAGACTGCATGTGACGTAAATCACTTTTTTTGAAGTATGGAACGCCGACGCCAAAAAGTTGCATGAAATTTACCTTTTTTTGCCCAACTTAAGGATTTCTTTGAAAAAAGAGTGTGGTACATGTATATCAATATAACCATATATTCAAGCTATAAACCTCAATCAAAGCCGGGATTTCACGTCACCATACCTTTAAAGCATTTCACACGCTATTTACGACTGATAGAACAGCCATATCTGCAGTTGCGCCATATTACATTTTAGTCTAGTGGGTAGAAGGGGTATTCGTGCACCCCGATGAGACAATTTTTAATATAGGTTACCAAATGTAAAAAAATGCGTAGAAACGATTAGCTATGTTAACATGGTTAACAAGGCCAAAAAGTGTCCCATATATCACTTTTATGCAAATTTATGAAAATTAGGGTGACCATTGTGAACAAATATAATCTTTCATATTTCATCTCTTAATTCAGACAAATTAACAAATAATGTCTCTAGTCCTATGTTCTAAGGGTCAAGGATTATAATAAAACCATTTTTGAAGTAACCAGTTGGCTACATAACGTCATAATATGCAAATTAGCTGAAATTTTGAATAAATGCTATAATTATTTTCATTGCATATTATGATGATAATTCATATTTTTTACCCCGAGACTGCAACTTAAATTCACGTTTTAATATCATAAGAACTGTGTTGGAGATATCAAAATATGATGAAAAAATTTGATTTGCTCTACTTACCGTTGTATGCAAATTTGTGCAAATTGTTGACGCCATTACACATTTTACAGGAAGAATTGATTTTCACGATAACTCAACCAATATTGCAGATAATTTAGTGTTAAATGCGCCAGCACGTGATTTTGAAGGTAACACATCCTGATTAACTTAGTATTGAGGTGATCAGAGGATAATATGCAAATTAGGGCCAAAATTAGCATACAATCAAAATTATGTATAAAATTACCATTACAAGACTAACTTCCTACTAAAATCGAATTTGTATCCACACCATGAACCCCCCATGAACACAAATTGTAAGACACTCAATTCTGCTTAAAACATTTTTACTTGTCCTTCTTATTGATTTATGCAAATTTATGCAAAATTCTGTCCCAATTTCATATATGACAAAGTATAAACCTATAAAACTATAAATGCGGGCACAATCAAATAGTCTATACACATTTGTAGTGTCAACAATCATGACTTAAGGGACATAAATCATAGTTAACTTAATCTTGAAGTGACTAGAGGATTCTCTAAATTTATGACGTCATAAGCAAATTACGGCCAACATTAGCATAAAACCACTGTGTTGTATATAATGACTTGTATTTGACAAATTTGGCTGCTGGTGATTCAAATGTGGGTATTAGTTGTTTAGGATAGGGTTTAGATAATGGGATGGGCAAATAATGCGGCACTCGTAATTGATTTGAGTGGCACTCAGGTGAGCCACATGTGCAGGCTGGAACACGTCTAAGGCCTCAGTGATGCATATTGGCATTGAACATGCCAACTCCTGCAGTACAGAGCCCGTGGAGGGTATTCCAATCTTGTTTGCACACATCGGCAGCTTTTTGTCGCGAATGACTGTATAATGTGGGGGTCGGGGTCTGCTTCTAGTCCATGTTCCTTGCGTTGGGGCGTGAAACCATATACATGTTTGCAAGATCATAGATATCAACGTTGACGACCCAAAGCAGTTGCTAACTATATCGCATAACAACTTCTTGAAAATGTCCACTTCAAAGATGCAATGAAGGATCACCTTTGTTCTATCAAGCAAATTACATCTTATCTATGGTAGGTCCCAGGAGGAGCTCTCTACTGCCATCAACCAACGAAAACAACTTTCTTCTGCAAACCAGCGACATAGAGTTAATCAGTTGCCCTTGATAAAAAGGACTTTCTATAGCACAGTAAAGGCATCCATGGTCTTAAACATGTACATCAGTGAAATACAAAAGACTGCATCACAACAGTATTGCTATACGCAGACGACCTTGCCCTCTTCTACTCAGACAGGTGCTGGTCAAACGTAGATGATGCCCTGGCAAGGGGTATGGCCCTGATAGCAACTTACCCTGAACACTTGTAGACTACAGCTGAGTGCTGCAAAAAAAAAGGCTGCAGCCACCCGCAATATGAGCAGTAAGGAAGCAAATCATCAGTTTATATGTAATCCGTCCTCCCCAGCCATGCCTACCTCAAACCCCTCTCCAGCATGCCTCGGGATAAAAACTGCACACACAGTTGAAGAAAAACAATCTTGAATAAAAACCTGCCAAAGCTTTATCAGGGACCAACCTCCTCTGTCGCCTTGCAGGCTCTACTTGGGGTGAGAAAACATCCACACTCCGAATCGGCGCCCTTGCACTGGTCAACAGCGTTGCCGAGTATGCTGCCCAAGCTTGATGTCGAGTGCACATTCATGAAAACAGGATGTCACGCTCAATGAGACCATGACAATATTCACAGGATGCCTAAGGCTAAGACCCTCCTCAACCGAACTGCCCGTGTTAGCCGTCATCGCACTTCTGGCCCTCCACAAGGAGCACCACACACCATAACCGATGACCAAGGCACCAAGCATGCTAGCATGACCTTACCCAGAGCACAACCGGGTCATCAATGCATGTGCTCTCTCAGACCTTCAGCGGACAAGCAATACATTTGCAAGGGCGGACGTTTAACACCCTCAGCATATGGAAGGGATACCTTCAACAGGCTCTGAACAGGAGTTGGCATGTTCAATGCATCACTGACGCCTTAGACGTTTCCAACCTGCACATATGGCTCACCTTAGCGAACTGCCACTCAAATCAATTACGAGTGCGGCATTATTTGCCCATCCCGTTATCTAAACCCTATTCTAAACAACTTAGACCCACATTTTATTCACTAGCAGCAAAATTTGTTGAATATAAGTAATTATATACAACACAGTGTTTTTATGCTAATGTTGGCCCTAATTTGCATATGACGACAACAATTTAGAGAATCATTTGGTCACTTCAAGATGAAGGTAATCATGATTTCTGACCCTCAAGTTATGATTCTTGACACTGCAAATATTGTGTGTATACTATTTAAATGCAGTTAGCCGCATTTGTAGTTCAGTTTATGCTTTGAAATTCCTACAAGATTTTGCATAAATTTGCATAAATCAATGAGAAGGACAAGTAAAAATGTTGTAAGCAGAATTGAGTGTCTTTCAATATGTGTTCATGGTGTGGATATATTAATACAAATTCGATTGTAGTAGGAAGTTAGTCCTATAATGGTAATTGTATACATAATTTTGATTTATGGCTAATTTTGGCCCTAATTTGCGTATTATCCTCTGATCACCTCAAGACTAAGTTTATCATAATGTGTTACCTTCAAAACCACGTGTTGACGCATTTAACACTACATTATCTGCAATATTGATTGAGTTATCGTAAAAATCAATTCTTCCTGTAAAATGTGTCATGGCGTCAACAATTTGCATAAATTTGCATTAAACGGTAAGTAGAGCAAATCAAATTTTGTCATCATAATTTGATATCTCCAACACAGTTTTTATGATATCAAAACGTGAATTTAAGTTTCAGTCTCGGGGTAAAAAATATGAATAATCATCATAATATGCAATGAAAATATAGCATTTATTGAAATTTTCAGCTAATTTGCATATTATGACGTTATGTAGCCAACTGGTTACTTCAAAATGGTTTTTATTATAATCCTTGACCCTTAGAACATAGGAATATAGAGACATTATTTGTTAATTTGTCTGAATTAAGAGATGAAATATGACAGATTATATTTGTCCACAATGGACATCCTAATTTGCATAAATTTGCATAAAAGTGATATATGGGACACTTTTTGGCCTTGTTAAAATAGCTAATCGTTTTCTACGTATTTGTTTACATAGCTAGTTACCTATGTTAAAAATTGTCTTTGGTCATTTGGGATGAGTCTCATTATCAAGATTATGAGACCGCCAAAATTAACTACATATAAGTAGATCAAACCAATAGCCACGTATCAGAAATTCTATATTTGACAATATTTTTGTTCTAAATCGTGGTTATTAGTATTGTTCAAATTTATATAATTTGCTTGAATGAGTTGGATCGTTGCATTATGTTCTTTTTCTGTAAAAAAAACCGTTTACGTTATTCTATTTGAAAGTTTAAGTTAGACAGGGACAATGTGCAAAGCTATTTAAAATGTTTTAGCGTGAAAGTGTATCTATTTCATGCCCGATGCAATTCATGATCGATCTATTCGTGTTATTAATCCTCAATGTAATCGATTATGTACACACAGCGCATTATCATAGTGGGATTAGTGACATTTTCAAAATCCTCAAACAAATTACTTGGAACTCTAGTGGTTCTCTCATACTTTGTCATATTCATATTAACAATCAAAGCATGGGACAAGGTTCAGATTTTTTAATTTTCATTATCATTGGCGGAGAATTCAATTGCACTTTAAATCCCGCATTTGATAGATTAAGTATGCCTTCTGATATTTGCCTTCTATTGTCTCTGCTTTGAAGGTTATTATTGATAGCTCTACTTTGTATGATGCTTGGCGACGAATGTATCACTTACGGGGGTTCAAAATAGCAAAGTGATTTTTTTTCACTTTTTTGTTCACTTTTTACACTGATACATTTTCACTTGGCAGCCCAAGGGGGGGGGGGGCGGGGGGGGGGGGGGGGTTAAACCCCCTAACCCCCCCCCCCCCCCCCCCCCCCTGGATCCGCCACTGATTGGTTGAGTTATCGTAAAAATCAATTATTCCTGTAAAATGTGTAATGGCGTCAACAATTTGCATAAATTTGCATAAAATGGTAAGTAGAGCAAATCAAAATTTGTCATCATATTTTGATATCTCCAACACAGTTTTTATGATATCAAAACGTGAATTTAAGTTTCAGTCTCGGGGTAAAAAATATGAATAATCATCATAATATGCAATGAAAATATAGCATTTATTGAAATGTTCAGCTAATTTGCATATTATGACGTTATGTAGCCAACTGGTTACTTCAACATGGTTTTATTATAATCCTTGACCCTTAGAACATAGGAATATAGAGACATTATTTGTTAATTTGTCTGAATTAAGAGATGAAATATGACAGATTATATTTGTCCACAATGGACATCCTAATTTGCATAAATTTGCATAAAAGTGATATATGGGACACTTTTTGGCCTTGTTAAAATAGCTAATCGTTTTCTACGTATTTGTTTACATAGCTAGTTACCTATGTTTAAAAAATTGTCTTTTGTCATTTGTGATGAGTCTCATTATCAAGATTATGAGACCGCCAAAATTAACTACATATAAGTAGATCAAACCAATAACTACGTATCAGAAATTCTATATTTGACAATATTTTTGTTCTAAATCGTGGTTATTAGTATTGTTCAAATTGATATAATTTGCTTGAATGAGTTGGATCGTTGCATTATGTTCTTTTTCTGTAAAAAAGAAAACGTTTACGTTATTCTATTTGAAAGTTTAAGTTAGACAGGGACAATGTGCAAAGCTATTTAAAATGTTTTAGCGTGAAAGTGTATCTATTTCATGCCCGATGCAATTCATGAATCGATTATACGTGTATTGATCTATACGTGTTATTAATCCTCAATGTAATCGATTATGTACACACAGCGCATTATAGTGGGATTTAGTAACATTTTCAAAATCCTCAAAAAACTTACTTGGAACTCTAGTGGTTCTCTCATACTTCGTCATATTCATATTAACAATCAAAGCATGGGACAAGGTTCAGATTTTTAAATGTTCATTATCATTGGCGGAGAATTTAATTGCACTATAAATCCCGCATTTGATAGATTAAGTATGCCTTCTGATATTTGCCTTCTATTGTCTCTGCTTTGAAGGTTATTATTGATAGCTCTACTTTGTATGATGCTTGGCGACGAATGTATCACTTACGGGGGTTCAAAATAGCAAAGTGATTTTTTTTCACTTTTTTGTTCACTTTTTACACTGATACAATTTCACTTGGCAGCCCAAGGGGGGGGGGGGGGGGGGGGGGGTTAAACCCCCTAACCCCCCCCCTCACTATTGGAACATCTTGGCAAGATATGGCTGCCCTACCAAATTCATCAACCTCGTCAAACTACTACATGAAGGCATGCAAGGAAGAGTGAAGTCGGACAATGCCTTATCAGAAGCCTTCAACATCACCAACGGAGTCAAACAAGGCTGTGTGCTAGCACCTTCACTCTTTGGCATCTACCTCACTGCTGTCATACAGGAAGCACTCGGAAACA
>JBAMJV010002300.1:0-249366 GCA_037951105.1 Echinarachnius parma | reverse complement strand
CTCCCATTGGCCGTCACTCATCCATCTAAGCCTCTCAGTGTCGAGATTCGGAATAGTTCGGGCGTTCGTGTCCTCGGCGAGCGGCCCGTAGCGCAAACGGCATATGTCCTCAACGCCCCCGTAGACCTCGATGAGTTTGCCGATCACTCGCTTCATGCGACATCGTGCGACGGTGAATATTCCGAATTCGACGTCGTAGTCGTCATCGCTGTCGTCACTGCTATCACTGGAGCTCGATCTCACGAGGCAAGTGATTCGCTTCTTTCTGGACCACCACGTTTGCAGTTTCGTGTTTTTCTGATGTTGACCGCTCGACTGAGTGGACTCGATTACGACTTGGTCGAGGATTTCGATCGAGCTGGATGAGGAGGCATCGGAGTCGATGGTTATGTTGTCTGTTGAACTTTCGGCTTGAATGCTGGATAGTTTTGAATGAAAAAAAAAATCAGCGAACCAAAATATAAATTATGTACTGGCAAAATGTAGTACGTGCATATCACGACGGTACACAATGTCCATTTCAATTATTGTTTAATAATGATCAATTTTAATCAATTTCATATGAATAATATGTATGGTTGGGTGACCTACACATCAGCACCCTAATAAATTTCCGACACATTTAGACTAAAAGATCATCAAAGTTGTCAAAAAATTGTAATCACACATAGTGCAGACTGCGATGTGATGATATATTAATGTTGCGATATATTTTTCATATTTTGAGATATCGTCTTCAAACGCGCGCGTTATTTGTTGCTTCTCGAGATCCAGGTATTGAAACCGTTACCCCGCTATTATCATTGTCAATGCACGCAACTCAACATTTTTTGGCATCATTTCATAAATTTACTCGTGGTAGCAGACGATCTACGCATCATTCTCCTCAAAACCTCAGCCAGTTCAGTTAGGGTAGCGATTTTTCACAACGCGCGCAAACACGCGGGGGTGCTGGTTTCAAGAAGCCGGTGCCGATGTGCACATCTACCATAATTATAATAGTTATGTTGTATAGCACTTTACTTTTATTATAAGCACAAACTAAACTGAGCAAAATAATGATAAATAAGGCTGATTTCAACTAGGCTATAACAAACTTCTGTGAGAATTCGAATTACCAAGTTTTTACCTACAATTATACTGTACATTTTATAATCCATTTTAGCCTTATATTGGCATTACAAATTCAGCTCGGTGTATTAATTTCATAAAACATCTTCATGTAAAATATTTTTGTAAACCTGTTTTATAATTGTATTTTGCCATTTTGGTCTCTTACAATACACTATGCAAAATGCAGTTTATACGCCATTACATTAAATAAAAATGAATTATACCTTTCTCGTTTTCATTACTTAGTCCTATTATTTCATTTATAAACTTTATTCATAAACATTTATACACTCTCACCTGCGTTTAACATTTCCTTCATCTTCCTTGGGCTCGTTTGCCATTACATGTTGGTGAAATGTTGATGAAATTGTGTTTCCTTCTTCGTTCGCTGTTCTAGATCGAGTTCCCTTTTAGATTTGTTATGTTATTATGATTAGTGTGGTTTTACTGAATTAGAATAAGGTGGATTACCAAACAAGATGTTTAATTAAGGCGTAATGTTTCCATAGCATTTGAATTGTCATTCGTGTAGGCAACTTTGGCATTATGACGTATGCGCGTCTTGTACGCATGCGCATTTGTGAAAGTAATTCACTTTTGGTGCATACAAAACGAATGGTTGGTTAAGAATTGGTTCATAATTCTATGGCAATGACAGTGATACGTACAACAAAGTAATGAACAAAATCGCTCACAGTAAGAGCAATTAAACGTGATTTTGATAAACGGGTTCTTAGTATTATTCTTTTATTTTATTGCCTCATCTCAGTGATACCTTTGTATCAATTCTTGACAGTGAATCTCGGACGGCGTTCAAGTTTCATACCCGTATCATACATTTCTATCAAAGACAAATAATACACGTTTGTGATGTGAATCTTTAACAACTGGTTTACATAATATTTCCAGAGTATGAATCAAATGCCAGTTAAGTTTTGTTTATATTTTGTATATCGGATAACTTTGATTTTGTCGAAGATGAAGCATACTCGCATGGATAGGATTGATATTCCTAAACTACTCTCTCTCTCTCTCTTTCAATCACTCTCTCTTTCATCTTAATTTTCTCCTTATACACAACTCAAGTACATGTACACAAGGCACAACATGAAGAGGGGAAAAAAATCGTATTTTGTTTGTCTTTATTTCTTTTATTGATCAAGAGTCCGTCATACTTTTACAAAGCGTGTACCTTGCTTAGTATTGCTATTTTAAATTGTTACATTTCTCACAAATTGATAAAGAAATGTTGCAATTGTCAACGCCTTGGAGTATCCAATTTGATACTATTTCTTCTTCTTCGTGTACAAAAAATCAACATCAGGATAAGCTAATATTCCTTTTCAGCACTCGTGTGAAAGATATGTGAAGAATCATAGATGACTTAAACAAAAATTTAGCTGGTACTCTTGAACAGAAAACAATAGTTAGCCATTTTAATACATAACAAAAAAGATCCACAATACAAGGATCGAAATCAAAATATGGTTGTTTAATCATGACAACCAATGCTTTTTTTTCAGTTATATTTCCCCTTAATGTATCACATTAATATATTGAATTAGTTACTGATCTTGTAGCGCCATTTCCAACTCAATGCTGATAACATAAGCCCTTGCCTTTCAATTAATCACAGGCAAAATACATATGAGAAATGCATAGCATTTACAAAATTCAAAACATGATGAGAAGCAGAGAACGTTCATCTGTTTTCATGAGAAGATTCAATTTAAACTTTTGATCACAACACAAATATTTATCACTGAAAATCAAAGCCGAAAAAAATCGGAGGTTTACACTTTTATTTTGATCAAAAGTTTGAGAAGTATTCTTATTATGAACATTAACATTGGTAATTGAAGTATTCTCTAGCTATCGATTCTATCAGGACACATGCACTTTTCGAACCAAAATTATGATCTTGAACACTCATAATATTCGAATCTATCGGTAAACTTCTGGATAAAAACTGCAGATATATTACTGTAGGTATAGCCTGTATCTAACATATATTTCTCTTATATCATATATTATCTGGTATAATCTTTAGATAAACTTGTATTCAACAATCGGCCTAGCCAAAACAAGGTCCTGCATATACATCTATATCTTACTCTACAGTAATTACTAATGCACATTTATTTATTTTCTTTACTAAATTGTACACATATAACCCAGAACAATATTCACAAACCAAAATATACACTTCAGGTATACAAAAATGAACAAAGAAAAACGAAATATCATAATTAAGGATAATATTTCCCCCCGGTAATGGAATAGTCGAACTGCATTCATTATAATATGTCCCTTCCCCTACATAAGCTAAACATTCTTGGCAAAGTTATTTGGCACATTTTAATATATTTTTTAGCAATAAGGTTTATACACAGACAGCAACTCAAATATTACTTTACAAATACTTGAACAACTTTGTTACTGGGTTGTTCAATTTCACCATTTAATATTATTTACTGCTTAAAAATACTGATCATTTTAATATCATTGTCCAACAATATTTTTAAAAGTTAATCTCTTTGAAAAATTAATGAATCGGTCATGAATAATATGATACAATTCACAAACCAGTAGAACAATGTTGTTTCATCATCTGCTGAGCACAGTTTGGCATAGATGTCAATTTACAATGTACCAAAACTAACAGGGACTCATTTAATTGTTTAATCATCTTAATGGTACAATTCACTACATGAACCTGTAAGTCATTACAAATTTCTCAATAAAAGGGGTATTGCATTTCAATAGCAAATTTGACTTTTGTTATTATGTATAATCATTGACTAGGTGCATCCCCACATACTTTTTGTTTAATTTATACCGGGGATAGCATTCATAAAGCCTATGGCTTTTTTTAGCTGCCTCGACCGCCCCCCCCCCCCCCCCCCCTCCACCTGTGTTATAATTTCTGTTTCAATGTAAATTCTAATCTTTGTTTTGTATTTTATGTTTTTATGATGAATGAAATAAAGAAAAATTTCAATTTCAATTTCAATTTCGAGTGATAAGTTTACTTCCTATCAATATTTTACACACTTGTTTTATTTTGCATTTATTGATCTATTCAACATTTACTCTTGTTCAATTAATCATATTATTCTTGATGGCAGTTAAATTTTACAAATGAACACACACAGCTAGAACGAAATTCCTCTTGATATCATCTTGCTATCTACAAAAACACACTCACTTTGTATGGACAATTGAACAATTGTTTGGTCTTAAATTGATGTAATATGGGCAGGTAAACAAACGAGCCGGATATCTTGTTATACTTACGCTTTCAGTTCATTTTTGTGTTATACATGTATACTCTGATGAGTGCAATACAAAAACTATACATGTAAGTAGGACTCTCTTCAAAAGGATTATTTACAGGGAAGCACAAGATAAAAACATTTTATACATTTGTTATCATTAAGATATTAATATTAACTCATCAGCTACTATAAAGCATATTTCAGAATATCAGGATATAGACAAAAGTCCTCTTAGTCTTAAAGGGGGAATTTTAGCCAACATACTAAATTTAAAGGACTTATTTACAGCTATCAAAAGATCCAGAATCACTATAACTTTGGGGAAAGTGATCACAAATTTTTAATACCAGGAGGAATTAAGGTAAAGTTCAATGTGCCTCGGACCTGGTTTGGGAATGTTTTAAAGCAAACGATTAACTCAAAGGACTTATAGTCACAGCTTTCAAAATCACCAGTTTCATTTGAAATCACCAGTTACATTTGAAATTAGCCAAAAGTGATCGATCCAAACAATTTGATATCAAGATAGACTTGAGCTTCCCACCTTGATTTCATTCCAACTGGACTGAGCTCAAAGACGGTGGATGATGTGATCCATTGTAAGAGCCTCACAAATCTGTAATTGTGGTTTTGCGTATATATATATGATATATATGCCCTCTCCGAGGGTTATAGCGCTGTAAATATTACATACTCATTATTTTTTTGGCCAAAGATTTGGTTTGTTTTACTACGTTTATATTTTAAAATTTACACTATATGTTTATATACACTGACTTGTATCTTTGTACTTTTCCTATGCCCCCGTGAAGGGCCATTTTTGAGAAATAAACAATCATTGTCATTGTCATTAGAATATAACTAATAACTAATGACATAATAGTCAGCAATCTTGACTTGACTAGTAAGGATGAAGACAAATTCTATGCGCATTCAGTATGTAAATGTTTGATAGCAATGATGATGGACTAGTTCACAGTTAACAAATTGTACAGAATCATAATTATGACAATTGCCAAAAGTTTACATAGCCCTCTAGACTAAAAGTGATTTAAACATTTCCAATTTCCCACAGAAAAAACGAGATATACATGTACCCTTACTAAAAAGCATTCATTTTGGTGATTGTTTTTTCTTCTTCAAAATTAAGTACATGACAACTACACATCAAGAATTACAAGGTTTAAACAGAAATATATCTACTCAGAATACTGGTACATAGGACATAACTTAACGTTAACATTTCTACATGCACTCAAACCATTTCACCATAAAACAGTGCAAAGAAAGCTTAATGTCTATTCAGATACAGAAAAAAGCTAGTTCATCCCGAAAGAAGGACATACATTTATTAAGAAACATACCATATACACACACAAGTTATATTTTCATTGAAAAAATAGAAATACACAGAAAAATAGAAATATACTTTAAATACTTTTGTTTTGTTTTAATACACATACCAACCAACAAAAAGGGTCTATAGATCTATTGGAATTTAAATCGTTTCAAGTGTCCTGGGTAAATGACTTGACTCCCGCTGACATGGAACATCAAAGAAGTCATTGTAGTGGGCTGATGTTGGTGATCCTGGTTCGGCCCCTGCACCCCCGCTAGGCCACTGTGCCTCATGACCAGCCGGTCCCATAGCCTGCGGCCCCATTGCCTGCGGCCCATCGGATTGACCCTGGCCATTGAGGGATTCATGGGAGCAGAGCATGCCAATACGTTCCCTGTCAAATGCTTGAGGGTGGCTACTCAGGGTATGAAACCCGGAAAGTTCTCCCGAATCAAGAGGCGCAGCCACAGAGATAGCATTTGGTGGGAATTCTACTGGCCCTTGCCCAAGCCTAGGGTAGAGAGGTGCAGCTCCTTGTGGCTCCTGGTGATCTGGGGCAGCTCTGGGTTGAGTAGGGGGTGGGGTAGGTGGTAGGGATCGCTTAACAAGTGGCGTCGATGTGGAGGGGTCAGTGCTAGAGAATTTAAAAAAAGGAGAATAAATTGAAAAAGTAGAAAACCATGTTATAAACATCCAAGTTTTGTACATATTCATAATTTATTTCTATGAATGGGTTTTTCCTGCCCAGCTTTTGTAAGATTCTTCTGCATGATATGTGATATTTTCATAGAAAAGGAGCAACTATTTTTAAATTCACAGTACAGCATTTAATTACTATTGATGGTAAATAAAACAGCGTCAATCACTTGCTATCCATTGTGCTGAAAAACAATTCATGCCTCCAATGACTTATATTATATGATGTTACCTTTATGTAATAGCACAGACTTTTAGAAAAACAAACATGTACAAGATATACTTTAATAATTCAATTAGCAAAAAGGATGAGGAATATTTACTTACCACTGAGAAATGATGGTTGTCTTTCTATCACCTACAATAAAAAAAAAGTAGAAATAAAAGAAAGGATATGAGTATATTGCCTCGTTCCATTAGTCTGGCTTTGTAGGGCACATAACTTATCATTATGTAGGCAACAACTAGACTCTGCACTTACTTGTGTCATCATTAAATGAAAATGAGCAAAGAAAATTGGGCTTTCCCAGGATTCGAACCCAAGACCGCTGAATCGCTTGAAACTGGGCCTCCCCATCACAATTAAGAGCTCATTTGGTATCACTGGTCTAGCAATTGGGAGGTCTCTTCTTCGAATCCTGGAGAAATCTTATTTTCTTTTCATATTTTCATTTTATATTCTGGTCATTGCAGTTTCTTAATGTTTGAACTAACATGTATTATAACAGCTATAAGAGCTTGAAATATGTGACCTTAATTACACTACAAAACGACCACATTAGGTTACACAGTAGTTAGGGGACTACCTCTCCTCAGCGCTGGCGAGCGGTCTGGGTTTTCCACTGTCAAGTTAGTTCAGATTGGACCTTGGGGAATTTATTTGATCCCTGTTCGCTCTTATCACTAGCCTCTAGGCGCTGATGTCTCAATTTACTGGCAGCAAGAGGAGGAAGTGAGGAGAAAGAGAGGAGGTATGTCAAGGTCGTTGGCCAGTGGACCCGAGCTAGACCAGAAGTGTTATAGTGTTAGTCTTAGTAATTAAACTCAGTAAAAGTATACTGTAGGTTATAACATTGGTTGTGTGAGTATTATATACGGTTTGCGAGATGTGTGTATAAAAGAGACTGGGAGAGAGAATTCTCATTCTGGGGAAAACATTGCTAAAATCTTTCACTGCACATTTACCAGAATGATTGATTAATAAATGCTACTCCCTTGGTTAAGTTTTTGGCCTCAAAAGAGACTGGTGTTTTACTTTTAGAATTAATTTAGTTTAGTGTCCACTACAGTCTACAGGCAGGATAACTGCTACAGACAACTTAAATAGACATGCTGTCTGAATGTTTATAGGTCATAATAAGAATGAAGAGGTCTGCAAACACAGACTAGTGGTCATACAGTGAACTGCAGCCCAGAGAAGATTATCTCTATGATAGCACTAGGCCTGGGGGGAGGAGGCAGTTAAAACAGCATGGGATTGTTGCCTGAAGAGATAAAAGTGTCAACATGAGAAAAAAATGTGACCAGTTGATTTCCACCGAGGTGGAACTCACGCTAACAGGGCAAACACGTCATGAATAATTCGGGGAACATTATTGTGCTGATGACATGACAGTAGAAGTCATATTTGTTTGTTTTTGCCCAAATATTATCCTTCCTTTTTTTATTTAACAATATCCCCCAAACTTTTGATGGCTTAGTTTGAAAGTGACATGATTTTGCACGAATATGACAAGAGTTAAATTTGCCTGAAAATGAATTTCCCATCTCCATGCAGTTAACAATAGACCGCTTCTGTAATGTATGCAAATAATATGCGTATGACGTCAGACTCTCCGTCGTCAAGCTTAACTACACTGTAGGTCCGGCAAGCTAGCTTGCCGGACATGGTTACTTTTGTTAAGCTTGACGACGGAGAGTCTGACGTCATACGCATATTATTTGCATACATTACAGAAGCAGTCTATTAAAGGGGTACGTAGTACAGTTTGGGTAATGCTGAACTTTAGTAACCAAAACCGGCACAGTAACATACAAACCAATAGTTATAACTCCACCATGCTCGAAAGGTATACAAAATTAAATTACAAACGAAAAACCCTGTTATCATTCAAAAAGAGCCATTAAAACACAAGAGGGCACTCTCTGAAAAGGCAATTGGTTTTAACTACTTTTCATTCCAAATGATGCATGTGATGTTTTGTTGAAATACTGATTAAATAGAGAAATCATCAACAACTATTTTAAAACAGCTTTTGAAAATTTGTTAAAAAGTGTAGGCCTAAGCATGCATACAAATAACAATTTTAAATCATCAAATTAATTTGGGGCCCAACGATCGGATATATCTATTGATATTTGAGCCATTTCTGAACCGATTTTGACCAAATCAAGTTTTTCTGCCATTAAAATTGCATGTTCTTTCAAATTTGACACTCAGTTTTTCATTACCTCACAAAAAATTGTGTTGTGAAGCGCCCTCTCAACTAAAACTGAACTACCCCTTTAAAACTCCTGTGGAGTATTCAGAAGGATCAAACTACCAAGTACCAAGTAGGCTACCATGCAAGTACCAAAAAGGCGATGTTCAGATTTTGCCAGAATGTGATATAAGTTTACCCAAATATTACATAAGTTTGCCACAAAATTACATAGTTTGGGTTGTGCTTTTTGCACAAATATTGCTGTATTAAAAAAGATTCCGGGAATGTATAATATTTACTTACCATTTATAGTGATGCATGTCTGAGATGGTACAGGATCATATTGTACAGTATGATTGGTGCTTGCATCTGAAAAAGTAATTCAGAGGTAATTGATTGAGGACTATTCAATTTGCAATAATTTGTTGTTCGTATCAACTACAGATAATTGCATTAACCTCATTCAAATAATGGGAACACATACTCTTCACAATACTCATGATTTAAATTAATTGGCTTATATACTAATTAAAATAATATAAAATAAATATAATAATATAGTCCAGGAATGAAATTGCGCCATCAATGTAGAATCTCTACTTCTAGGCATATTATACAGTATACTTTTACCCTGGCTGTAGCCGAGCTGCCTTGCAAATGCATCAAACATTTCAAGGAATTCATTCTTACCAGGTACCCATTAACACCACTTGGGTTGAGATCAGCATGGGTAGATATATATGTCTGCTGATCGAACAACACAATCAGAACCCCGGCCTCAACCCGTGTATTGAAAGACGGAAGGCCTGAACCAATTATATACCACATTCTCCTACTATTTGAGATAAATATCACCCTTCACAAGTCAATGTGGTGTATGTGGCAAGATTCGTAAAAACTAATTGTCTCCCAGCCCAATAAGGGACTAGCTGCTTTGTATACTCATTAACCCAGATTATCAGCAATACAAGATAATTATTACTCAAATTATATGAGTAGCTTACCAACTAACATATAATAGGCCAGTTTGTCGCATATAATTTGCCAGTGTACACAAATCATCTTACTGATCAATAAACATTCAAGTTTTCTCTCAAATTATTGCAGTTTCCTTAAAAATAATGTGTTAAAGAAGGTGAGTATTTCAGGTTTAAAATTACATGACTATGTTCACTTTAATTGCTCTCTTGGCCAAAATAATTTTGAGACCAGTCCGTGGCTAGAGATCAAAGACTGATGAGGCTGGGCATGCGCGTGAACCGTTCAGAATGGGTCAAAGGTGACGAAGGATGATGGGCAACAGACACTGGAAAATGATATAATGAATTAGCACATTCAGGAATGTACATTTTGTTTACACACTCACCACGTCTCTTGACATAGTGGATGAACCACACAACAAACAAGATCACAACAGCAACTGGGATGGCAATCAGCCAACGAAGAAGTGGTCCTTTGGAAAATCAAACAAATTGTGCAAAAGGATAAAACAAATCAAAATACAGGTGCAAACTTACAAACTGTGATTATATCTATATGCATCAATATGAAATGGTTTTATTACTGAAGGGCTGAAAACTTTTATTGGTATTTCAATAACAAATACTGGTAATGCGTGTATGTAGTAAGCTGGTTGATTATTTATAAACAATAAATTTCCTTTTCGTTAAATAGATACTTACGATTGAAGTGTTCAGATGTTAAATAATCCAACTGATCGCGGAAACCGTGTACAAAGTGAGTGCAATGAGTTTGTGAACATCACCTTGCATTTTTGCTCATTACTCGGCCATATATAACATCCATTTGACTTGAAATTTGCACACAATACCCTGACATAACGACAACATACATTGTATCAACCATTCATCACTTTTTGCACATGCCAACAAAGTTACTAGATCCCTTTAAAGGGGACCACCGGGCAAAGAACAACACATTATTATATGTTTTGGTACCGTTTAGTGATATCAAATAGATACACAACATTTTGCAAAGGGTTGTGTAATTCATAAACAAAGCAATTAATTTCCACCACTTACGGAACCACTGCTATTTCCTGGTTCCGTACAGGCCAAACATTTGCGAGTGCCCCAATGCTATTCAAGCGTACGTTTGGAGACAATAGAATCCCGGTCGATTCGTTTGCTTTGGACAAATTAGTCTCGTTCATTCAGACCGTGCTTTAGAATGGTGATGCCTTTTCCGATATTTTTTTTTCTTTCTGGAAACATATTTTTGTGAGTGAACTTGTTGATGGAATGGAATTCTAAAGATCTTTGTTACCTTTCATTTATAAGAATATTGTTTTTGGGTGGTGGTACCCTTTAAGATACTAGCCAAACATACCAGGTGCAAATCTATGAGCCTGCTCATGCTTTGGGCCTTGTGGGGAAGGTTCCTGAATGTCTGGTGGCGGTGTTCTTGGCTCTGATGGTTGAGGGTCTGCCTGAGATGGCACCCGAGGAACTGATGACAGTTGTGTTGAGCCTGGTAAGGATGTTGGCAGCGATGATGTTGTGGAAGGTGGTAATGATGGTGGTTGTGTCGATGAATTTTCGATGAATGGCTTGGCACAGTCAGTATGGTCTTTTTCCGACGTACACTCAAAGCAGATGTTGATAAGCCCATAGTATCTCCTGTACCAGAAAGAGTGAGAAACATAATCATATATAATCATAAACATTAATAACTTTGCCAAATTTAATTAAAATCACTTGAGCTTTAACATTTATATTGTTCTGGTTTTTGCTTTTCAATTGTATTTATAGGCAAAATCAATTGGCAGTACGATACAATCTGACATCAAATTTCAAGTAAGCATTCATTTTCTATAAAACTATATCACTCATCATTCAGAAGAATTGCACAATGACATTAGTATACATGCATGATTAAAGTATCAAATATAACTTTTTGCAAATCTTACAAGTTAATGTTAACTATACTATACTCTTGTAAAATGTGAATACTCCAATTGGTCTTACCCTGGAGGACAGGGTCCACACTGTGTGTTCTTTGTTGGACTGCATTCAGCCAACGTCTCTGCATATTCATCACACCAAACGCAACGTTGACATCGAAGCCCACTGTAGCCATGCTTCTCTTGGTAGTATCCTACGCGACATGCCTCGCACGTTGCTTTCACTCCGATGCCAGATCCGCAAGGCTGCATGAAATACATAATTATGCCATATTCGTAATATTGCATATTATACATTCATGCATTCAATCATAATACTTCGTCAAACCAATATTGAATTGAATTGAATTGAAGTTTATTATGTCCATGATCATAGAAAATGCTTTCCACTGGTTATATTCATCCAGTATTTCTTATTTGTATACCCTGTAGTAAGGGGAAAGTAAAAGGGATATATATACATGTATATATAAATAAATTTAACTTAAAAAGTCCTCGTCGATGAAATAAATATAAAAAAGTCAATAAAATAAACTCGAAAACACGCTAGAATTCCTTGGTTAAGTCTTTATTCAATTACTTTCGACCGGTTTCTTTCTCTTCAAAAAAGTAAATGAAGTTAAAAGTTAAAAAACATGTTGAGGATCAGAATACATCGCATAATGTTTTGACAACGCGTAAACAATAATAACAACATCACTATGAAAAGCGCATTGTAATGTGTACAATGTTTTGACAACGCGTAAATAATAATAACAATAACAACATCACTATGAAAAGCGCATTGTAATGTGTACAATGTTTTGACAACGCGTAATTAATAATAATAATAACAACATCATTATGAAAAACGCATTGTAATGTGTACAACGCGCTTCATATTCTATTGTTGTGTGATTGCCAAACATTTTCGAATATAAACAAAAACATTTTTGTTATCTTTTATAAACAAATCAATACAAATGATTAGATAAACAAAATAAAAAAGCAGAGCATGTAAATATAGCGGGATCTTTCAAATTCAACTTCTTATTCCTTAGCATTTAATTCTGGTTTGAAAACAGAAATAAAGAAACTTTCTTTGTTTTTCCTTTCAATGTCATTTTCATTTCTCATTTTGTAAAATGGAGAAATGGTAAATTCTGGCGTTATGCCTTTGGCACATTTTGCTATATGTTTACTCACACTCAGAATTTGATATTTTGAATCTCGAATATGTTGGCGATGGACGGTCATTCTATTCCTTAACACGTCTCCTGTTTCGCCAATATACTGTTTCGAACATCCATTACATGTCATGCAATATATCAAATTTTTACTTTTACAAGTGAATGATGATTTAAGGATGAAAGTTTTGTTTGTATGTTTAAAAGTGACTGATTTCACAGAGGGCATATACGGGCAGGTTTTGCACCTCCGATCAGTACACTTGGTTACAATCCCTTCTTCACATGTACTCAGTAATGATTTAGTGAGTATTTTTTTCAAATGTGGAGCTTGTCTCCGACTCGCAATGATTTTGGAATTAGTTAAAACTTTCTTCATAATATCATCATTTAATATACAAGGAATTGTATTTTGTACAAGCTGATAAGCATTAACATTGTTTGGATTAAACGTATGAACAAACGGAATTATATCATTTGATTTTTCTCGCTCTTTCTTTTTTCTTAATTCTTTAATTTCCTGTTGGATGGCTCTCGATATGCCTCCTTCTATAAGTTTCTTAGGATACTTCCTTCTTTTAAATCCTTGTCCGACACAATTGTACAGATTCGTCTTGCAAGATTGTATGGAATCATGCGTTTCGTATGCCGTGGATGGCATGAATCGAAATGTAAATATTGATGAGTGTCCGTTATTTTATGTATATATATATATGGATTGTGATTATCAATTAATTCTCATTGAAAATAAACAATCATATTGATCAAGTTCTTTAAGCCAAAAAGAATGGAAACTAATTCAGCAGCAGAAAGGCAAAACAAAAGGTAATAAGAGTTTCCAATGGACATGTGCTATATAGCTACTCTAGCTATTATAGTATAACAAAATGAATTTCTTTCAGGGAAACCAAATCCTTATTCGTTTTTTAAATCTGCATAAATATATGAACCATAGATCCTCTTACAGCAGGTTACACCAAACAACACATAATTCTGGGGGAATCCTGTATTTATGCATATGAATGAATTATTAAGGCCTAGTATGAATGCATGTAGTGGCGTAGACAGGTTCTTACACATGGGGGGGATGATTTGCCGTTCACCGGACCAAGACCAATTTGTTCGCGGCCGAGACCACCTGCCGAAATATTTCGAGACCAAGACAATTTCTTGAAAGTCCTCTCAGTGGGGGGGTTAGACGTTTAGATGGTCGTGACCAGGCGGGCCGGAAGCAGTTTTGGATTTGGGGGGGGGGGGCAAAACCTATGGGGGCTCATGATTTTGTGTGTCTAGGGGCTCATGCCCAACCACACTCACAGTGCTGCCAACTTTGAGCCAGATGTGAGAGTGAGACATTGCAAGGAGCGAAGCGACCAAGCCCGAGGGAGCGAAGTAACTGAGCGGAGGGAGGGTGTGGGAGGGGGGTGTCCCCCCTCCCACGGTTGGGAGCTTTTGCATTTTTGGACTTGAAATTGTGCAATCTGGTGCTTACCTAGATAGGAAATTCGGGCTTAACATTGACTGTATCTGGGAAAGCGTGTTATGATTTGATCGACCAGAAATTTTAAATATATTTTCATGAAGAAAACAAATAATTGACACACTAATGAATATGCACCCCAACACAAACACAAATATTGTATTCATATTTAGCATCATACACAGTTCCAACATCACCATATGCCACATTATGTATGATCCAACAACTTAGCCTATTGCCAAGAATGAGTCCCGAGGGGCGAAGCTACCGAGGGCTGGGGCAGAGCCAAATAGGGAAGGTTTGGGAGGGGGTATCCCCTCCCACGGAGAAGATTTTGCATTTATATATATATACTTGAAATGGTGCAATTTGGTGCACGTCACACAAGCAGCCAGAGCAATGCCAGCCTACACTGGAACTACGTGGCCCGGTATACAGAAAAAAAATACCCACCCCAGACCATACGCAAGTTACACAACAAACTGAGATAATTCTGTTTGCGAGCGAAGCGTGCAGCGAAAATTGAAAGTTGATGAAGAATTAACAAGTCTTAGCTCATACAACTAATGTTTTCTTTCACACTCGTATACAGATACACACAAAAAAAATATATCCTTCCCTAAAACCTGGGGGGGATGATTGTACATGTCATCCCCCCCCCCCCCCCCCCACCTTGTGAGGGGGGGGGATGCATACCCCTCATCCCCCCGTTGTCTACGCCCCTGAATGCATGCATGCAAAGTGAGAATTAAGAGTATGTAGTTTTACTCAATCAGAGCAGACATGCTTTCCATTCTTTAAAGAAACACAAGAAACAGACGAGAACAAGCTGCAATTTTAAGTTATATTTGCATGCTTCTTAGGGAGGGGGAAGGGGAATACCAACTCTATGCATGCATGGATCCAGGACCCTGGTAATGGTATAGGGTGGGGATCACCCATGGTCATAGTAAGGGGTGGCCATTGGTTAAGTTGAGTGTGTGTGGGGGAGGGGGGGGGGGGGGGGCTTTCCGAGGCCTTTGGTTTAGTTGTGCAAGCTGAAGAAGGAGGGAGGGCCTGCATGTGTCTTATGGACCAGCATCCCCTAAACAAAATTGAGGGTGCTATATACCCCCCAGTGCTCCTGTCGAAGGGGCGAGGGTGCTTGCCCACTCCCCCCAAAGAAAACAGGGCCTGCACTGGTCTCTCTTTAATGAACTACTGAGACTGGATGTAGCCCAAGGCAATTATACAAAAAAATCACTACTACGTCTTACACTCCTGGGCTGGTGTTGGGTGCCCGGACCACACACGGTGCAGTTCTCACACCGCAGGGCGCCCTCGTTCCAGAACTGGTTCTCCAGACAGTCCTCCTTCCCAAGGTCACTGCTCTCTACTCTAGGGTCAACGATCTTCTCTGTAAGGTCAGTGACCCTTGAGTCTTGGTCATCTTCGGGCAGGCTTGGGTCATCTTCGGGCAGGCTTGGGTCAAACGAGGTCAGGTCGCTGGGGGATGAGCTGCTGCCCCCTTGTGTTTGGGTGATGGTGTCAGGATGGGAGAGTGCTAGTAGAAGGAATTAATGCATTCATGCATGCAAAGGAGGATGATATGTCAGCATGCATGCATTGAATAATAGATCTAGTATATTGCAATGTTATAATATCAACTTGTTCCCTACTAGATTGAGTTAATACAGGGACAATACCTCGGTTCACTAGGTTCCAGCAGGCATTTGGTTTAAATTTGACACAGGACAGGTGCAAGCTAGGTAATAATATGCCACCTATTACTGAAAAGTTATTTTTAGGAGTACTAAATTTTAGTAAATTAGGATGCAACAATACAGCTTATGCCAAAACAATATTATCTAGTAACCTAATCTGCTTTAAATGTGTGGTTTGGATATAGGGAATGTATTTAGATTTGTTAATTTCTATATTGCTGTTACTTCAATTTATTCAAAATGCATTTGTATAATATTGTATTGTATATTGTATTGTACATTAATTAGTGGGTTTATATCTAATGGCAGACGAATACTAATCTGGAAATATTAAATTCAAATGACTTCACAATAAAAAACTATACAATTCTACCGCAGTAATATTTCATTATTATCATCTTCAGTAAACATCACTAATGATTAAAAATGCCCTGTTTCAATTCCATAGCTCGATGATATGAACAATGTACTCCAAGGGGAAGAATATGAAAAAGAAGTATGTAAATCTAAAACTCAAATCTCATCATCATGCATGATTTCAAGTTAAAATGCAAGGGTTATATAAAACAAATTGTGATTGTTATGACTGCATTGCACCCTTGACCCATTCAAGACTATTTGATCTTGGGAAAAAAGCATAAAATACTCTGTTAGTCAGATTAGTCCTAGCCAAATTAGTCTTTTCAGGACCAGTCCTGCTACAGTTATATCAAATCAAGCCATTTCCAACTTCAAACGTAATATGTGCTCATAGATTTGCTTCTTTTATAGGGTTGGATTAACCGTTCATATGCTTTACGAATCATAGTTAAGTTTACATAACATATAAATTTGTTTTCATAAAAAAAGGAATATATTAAATAAATACTCACATGTGTCAATTGTAAGAAGAGATGTGTTGTCAGGCTTGGCAGAATACTGGTTCACTACAGACGATACATCAGTTTTCTACAGAAAAATAGCGGGGAAACAGAAAATTCACAAGTAAAATAGGGTATGTAGCATTTCTAAAGGGATCAAGGCATGCTAACAAACTAATGCCCCACCCTAATTAAATAGAAAAGTAATAACTAACAATAGAGCACAAGAAAAATTCAGAAATATTTGTATACAGGTGTGACCTAGCTAGCTAGCTCCCATCCCCAACATTAACCCTCCTCCTTCCCCCTTTCCCATGATCAGGTTGGAGAAAATTTGACAACAATAAATGTTTATATGTAATTGTAAACCTTTCAAAATCAATATACACCATAAGAAATGTGGATCAACATCATTATCATTTCTGCAACTTGACCAAAAACATAAACATAACCTTAGGCAGATTTGTTTACAAAAAAGAGATATAACTAATGTGTGCACCCCCCCCCCCTCCAAATTTTTTTTATAATTAGTCCGACCATGCTGTTCCTGAACTGCATGAATATTCAAAGTAGCCCAGGTAAATGAATTATGTCTTTTTCAAACTGACCTCAGTCACATTACTGCTTGCATCAACTGTGGCAAAGTGAAGTGAAAACACCAAGCATATAATGACAACAGCTGGCAAAGTCAAACTTGGGTCAATGGTCATTGGAGTCAGATCATCCTTTTGGGTTTTTGTCGAAGAATTCCTGTGTGAGAGGGATCTTGCCACTTCATCTGGTGAAGAACAAGAAGAATTTGGATTAAGCCATCAAAGAAAGATCATTTGTAATTGAGAAGAAACAAAACATTGATTAGTAACTGAGTTTCCAATATACATTGTAGAGAGCAGAGTAAAAACTTTATAAGAAACAAAGAAAACATTATAAGCATTATAACACACACAGTAATGAACATAGTAATAACAAAATTTATAAACCTTTCTGGTTTTATAAAGCCAAATTAATGACAGTATTGGGAAACACCCCACACACGCAAATAAAATGTACGCTCTTATCACCAACCATGTTAAAGAAACCAAAGTTCTATTAATTGATATATTTTCCAATTTAGCAAACGATCTGTAAATACAGATCAATATCGCTTACGGTTGTAATTTAAAATGTTCGTCCGCACATTACATGCAAAGCACATGCGACTTTTGACCTTGTCGCACATCAACACCAAGCTTTTTCAGCACGAAGCGTTGCGGTGTGCTGTCGCACACCGCTGATTACAGTAATGGCCAAACAAGCTGTGCGCCACTCAAACTAATCGCTGGTGCGTAGAATTTTCCTTTTTTGTCTGGAATTTACAATGTTATATTTATGGTTCTTAAATTACCATTATTTCAACCATGTTGATCAATTTGTTTGGCCAACACTCAACAGAGTGGATTTCTGTAATTGTCCCGATACTGTTCTATGACTATGGCTTTAAAGCAAAGTAACAGAATTGGGAATTAAGTTACCAAAACATGCTTATAATTGGCCAGACTAATTCATCAAACAAAAAATTGAAAAGTTTTTTTAGTAAAGTATTAATTTGAGACCTGTTTGTATCATTTTATACATCAGTGGATAAGCTAATTTCTTCCTCTCTAAAAATAAATGACACAACTTTTGTAACAATGGCTTGCTTCATGGCTGAGTAACTTGTAACTTCCCTTTGTTTGTATTACAGGTAGGTCTCAAACAGAATTAGATCGACAAATCTAGTGCTTTCATGGCCTCTTTGACATTACTGAAATATTTCAGTCGATATTCAGAAATATTTTTGTCGATCTAAAACAGAATGTGCCAATTTGACAAGTATCTGTGCTTTATCCTCTTGATTATGTTGCTATATTATTATAGGATGAATGGGTGAATGATTAAATAAAGGAGTATACTGCAATAGAGTAATGACAAAGTTGGCACATTCTGTTTGAGACACATCTGTAAACAATAATAATAATAATAATAATAATAACTTGCATTTATAACGCGCTTAATACAGAGTTTCTAAGCGCAAGTATTTATTACCCATGGTCATCAGGTACAGTTCAAACACACACAATGATATTGCATACTTTTCAACTCCCTGGGGAGCATACTAGCCAGCCATGCCATATGCTGCCAATGCCATGGCACGAACGCTTATTGACACCCGACCATGGTACCCATTTTACACCTGGGTAGAGAGTAGCAATGTGGATTAAATGCCTTGCTGAAGGACAAACGGAGTGGGCAGGGTTCGAACTCGGGATCTCACGATCAGAAAGCGCGCGCTCTACCGATCTTGCCACACCACGTCCACAAAGGGGAGGTACTCGGCCATATAAAGCAAGCGACGATTGCGCGCCTAGCTAGCACTGTCTATAGCTTCCTCCTTGTTAGCTGCAGACTTCATGACTGAAGATTACGCATACAGTCATAGACGGTAGATGTAATATGCCGATTCTGGCAATAGTACAGTGGGGTGCGTAGGCGGCGGATTGTGACTCACACTCGAGTCGCGCAATACAGTCAATGACAAATGTCAAAAAGAAACTAATCAAACCACAACATTGAAAACATGCAGTCACATTCATTATCGGCTAAATCGCCGAGTGAATCATACTAGTATATGGATCGTGGGTTTTCTAATTGTGCATACTTACGACTGGTTTGTGGAAATCCATGATGAAATTCACTAAATTCAGATGAATTGTAAGGATGACAACACATTGTGGCAGCGCATCGCCAACGTGTAAGTGCAATCTGACAGGGAAATTTCCCTGGTGTAATATTGCAACATCGGGATTGCATGACGTATTTTTTAGGGGAAACCCCGCGTATAGCCTCAATACAAGACTCATAAAGATTTGTCTTCCTCATTACTTATTATTACTTAACAGTTTGTACTTGTAACCAACACATTAGTTGACATGAAGCCAATATTTTTCACATATTTTAAGTTGTCCTGCATATTTTACAAAAACAAAACACATGTCAATATTTAGATGCGTGAATTGTACGTGAATCTATACACAAATATTACAATAAAAGTCTAGTATAAGTAGACTAGGTTTGGCGGAGTGGGCGGGGTGGGAACTTGTGTGGTCATCTTTTTTTCTTTTTTAACATATACCCCCAAATACAACATAATATTCATATAATTGAAATAAAGATCACATTTCAAGTAGTACATACAGCCAACAAGTTCAGAAAGTAGATTTCCAGACCATGAGGCCATGTTTGTTTCCGTAAGTGGTGGTAATTAAAATGTATTGTTTATGGGCATTCAAAGTGTTGAGCATCTATTTAATAATAATATCACACAACGCTACCAAAACATATAATTATGTGTTGCTCTTTGCCCGGTGGAAGATCACGGTACTGGCTTGATACTTGGTTCCGCGGCGCATCTTCTGGCAGGCACATAATATCCGTGTCCAAAATACAATATATGCACGAGATGGTAATGTTCAAGGTATGTCACCGTGTTTGTGTGTAAAAATGCTTGTATACAAATAAAATTATAATGTCCGCGTGAGCAAGGAAAAATATATAATTATATAATTTACATATCAAAAGTTGCATATATACTTGTCTGGACTTGTCTGCACAATAAAACGAGTTTTACACAAGAACGCGAGATGAAAGTAAAATATATTCAAGATGTTCACGAGTGTTCGCGAGTGAAGGGCAGTGGCCCCAAATTAAAATATTGGCCGGACAAACATTGTCCCCCCCCCCCCCCCCCCCCCATAATTCCGAAAATGAAGACAAAACTCGGCGGATAATAAAATGCCTAAGAGGGGAAAATCATAATTATTAATCATTCAATCTTTGAAATAGCTGTTTTTTAATGAAAAACACTGAAATCTAGGTTTTGCCGTGCTAGACCCCCGGCAAGGGTAATCAGGGGGTTCCTGTATCCCACATTTTTAAAGATATTTGCAAAAACCGTAAATTAAACTGACATTGATTCATTTTGACATTAGTATCCTCTATAAAGAACATCTTTGTGCTAATATGTACATGTATCAACAAGCTTTCGTGGCTGATGTGCCCCCTGTAGGCCTCTGTTATAAAACCCTTTCACCACCTCTATACTCTTTCAATTCTTTTCCTCGCTATGCCCTTTTAAAATAAGCTACAAATAGATTCACTATTTAAAAAAATAATTTTCATCAGGGAGTCATCAAGACGCTTTCAATGGGGATGCATGGTGAATTCGCTTCACACTGATTGGAGCGCGTGCCCTCTACCAATCTTGTCACACCACGTCCACAATGCCTATATAGCTGGCATTCTTACTGATTGGGGGTGGGGTCACATATTAAAGGGCAATGAAACCCAAGCAAAATGTTGCTTTCATAGTCTTGACGAGATTAAGAAGAAGAATCTCTGAAAGTTAGAGCATAATCGGGTAAGTAACAAGAAAACTACGGCTCTTTGAAGATGTCCATTTATTCCTATGGGGAACTCAAATTGGCAACGCACTCTAATAAGTGTGTGGACAACTCCCCATATGTTATGTACACAAATGTTCCCATTTTTACAGTTTTCTTCACAGTCACATTTTTCCATTCCCCCAACTCATGATATGTTATGTATAAAAGCATTCTACAAAACATATGTTGAACTCGAACTAAGGGTAAACATAAATTTTGAGAAAATTGAACAAAACTGAAATTTTGTGTACAAAATGTATGGAGAGTTGTCCACAACTTTGCCAGAGTGCGTTGCCAATTTGAGTCACTCGAAAAAATACATGGCTCTTTTCAAAGAGCCATAGTTTTCTTATTTCTTAACCGATTGTGCTCAAATTTTCAGAGACTATTTATTAAATTTAGTGTCTTATAGTGCATACAACAATTTGTCTGGATTTCATTGTCCTTTAAGGGATCTAGTTACTTTGTTTGACAAGTGCAAAAAGTGATAAATGATTAATAAAATGTGTATATTGGTGTGATCTGATATGTCCACAAAGTAATGTGTGAAAATTTCACGTTAATTGCAGGGGCCGCGGAACCGGGGGGGGGGGGGGGGGGGGGCTGCAGCCCCCACTTTTTGGGCTTAAACAAAATTACATAAGCATAAAATAACAACTATTTAATCAATGATACTCCTTGTGGTGTGAGATGGGTTGGGGTGGGAGGGGGTGGTGTTCAACTCCTCAATTGCCCCCCCCCCCCACTGAAAGGACTTTCGGAAAATTCCCTCGGTCTCGTACAATTTTGGCAGGCGGTCTCGGCCGAGAAAATTTTTGGCGACGGACCCCCCGTCTGAACCGATTTTGATCAAATAAAGTATATTTTGTCATCAAAATTGTATGCTCTTTCAAATTTGACACTCAGTTTTTCATTATCTCAAATTATTCTGTGTAGCGCCCTCACCAATACTCAATTATCCCTTTAAATTATCCCGTAGACAGTTTAACATCTGAACACTTCAATCGTAAATATCTTTTGAACGAAATGGAAATTTGAAAAACCGAAACCGGTCCTGTGCTTTTATTGTTAATATGAATATGATAAGGTATGAGAGAACCACATGAGTTCTAAGTAAGTTTTGAGGATTTGGACAATGTTACTAAGTCTCTTTAATGACTGTTTGGGGAAAGTATGTATTTCTATTATGTTTAGAATTGTTATCCAATTGTTATCCATCTGCCCCCAAACAGCAAGAATCACAGTCATGTCATATCAGTCTCAATCACAACAGCTTGAATTACCACAAAGCAAATAGTAATAGCTACCAATAACAAGACTCAAAACTAGAAAAACAAAACAAAATCATGAAATAAACAAAATTAAAGTTGTCCACTGATCATTGTTATTCAGTATAGGTCTACCACCTGTATTTGATGACTACATAAGAAGTAAAAAAAAAAAACTTAAACTTAAAACTTAAACAGGAAGTAATTTCAGTATTCAGTTAAAATTGTGCGGCATTTAATTCAGTAGCATGCTCGCATATCCCCCACTCCCTCCAATAGTTTGATAAAAACCACAAAAAACAAAAGGGTCCAGATTAAATTTAAACATGGTATGATCTCTTGGGGGGAGGCAATTAATTTACTTTATTATGAATTTTACAGATAGAAATATGGAAATGGGTGCAGTATCAAACTTGACTATGACTAAAGCTTTTCTTATATAGCATATATGCAAATGTACATTTACACCTTAAAGGTGCACCTGTAAAGTGTCAGATATTGCCCAAAATGACATTTGAGGCTTCAATCCTATACCAAAATCATTGTAAGATATGTCTGAATGATGTGTAAAAGTTTCGTGGAAAAAGAACACTGCTTTCCTGGTTAAAAAAGCGATCATTTGCGTCAGCTTTTACAACAAATTACTGTTTGAGGTATATTAACGCTTTTGAGCTGAATGATTATCAATGATAGATATCGTCATACTAAAGGGCATTTTAACAAATCTAACCCTATTTTATTCTTCTCTTACCATAAGCCAAACAACACGGTAGAAGAGAAATGTGGAAGCTCAAAAATGTATGTTTGTGGACGTTAGACACTTTACAGGTACACCTTTAACATAAATTATTATAACAGTCTTGAGTACAGTTGGATCACAGATCCATAAGCAACAGCCAGCTGTCAGTATATATTTACAGTAATTTACATTGTAAATTAAGTACACTCAAACCTGCCAATAAAGACCACTCAAGAGAGGGAGAGAGAGAGAGAGAGAGAGAAAGAAAGTCTTCTTTATGAGAAGATGGTCTTTATAGACAAGTTTGACTTCTTTAAATATCACCTTTCAAATATAAAAGATTCTCATTTCTTGTAAACATTACAGCCAAAGTAAACATACATACACAGGATCGAAAACAAATCCAAATTTACTAGAAAGTACATGATAGTTTTCTTATGCAGACACATAAACACAAGTTTCCCAAAGCTTTTTAGTAGAATGGCCTTTACCAAATAATTTCACTCATGTATTAAGACAATTATTTTGAGTGTTGGTTACCTTTAAGAGGGTATCAAATATAACTTGATTGAACAAAAATAGAGCAAGGAATGATAATAATTAATGCATTAGAGATAGTGTCATTTTTTGCAGGCATATTCAAATTCAGTAAAAATTCCACAAACCACAATGATTATACATGTACATCCAGTTGATGCAATTGTAAAGTTCACATTTAGTAAAACATTGAAATGATGAAAAACAACACTTTGTAGTAAGGTATCAAATTAGTTTGTATCCTTCCACGAAGTTAAAATAATACTCAACCTGTTACATCACAAATCGAATTAAATCACTTTAAATTCTGCTTTATAAGCCTTAAACAAAAGGAATTTAATATGTGGATTTTGAACATCAAATACAAAAAACAAAATACAATTAAGAGTCTGCAGAAGTTAGAATAATTAAACAGTAGCAGCTACTGTTTATTCTATAATTCAATATAATTCAACTGTAAGATGTTTTTAAGTCCTAATCTTCTCAGAGTACCTATTAACCTGTTCAGGACTAGATTCTGCAATGCCCATATGTCGACCCACTATTATACGTTCCTACTACCAATGGGTTAATGGTATTTCCTTATACAGTCAAACCTGTCTATAGTGGCCACCCAAGGGAGACAAGAAATGTGGCCACTGTAGACAGGTGACCTCTATAGACAGGTTCAATTACACTGTTTTTCTCTGCAAGGGATCACTTTGAGTGGCCACTATAGGCAGGTTGGCTGCTATAGACAGGTGGCCGCTAAGACAGGTTTGACTGTATATATAAAAATACATGTATACAAATCTCACAACTTTTGAATTTGGGCTTGCAATAGGTAGACAGTATCTTTAATTGGGGGGGGGGGGGGGGGGGGGGCAGTGAGCTACCAGTTTATGGGCCTGAATACTGTGTCATGAAACCTGATTCGCGTAGAAAACTATTAGCCCATATATGAGCCTGAAAGTGATCTGGGCCTTGCCTGAAAACTGGCCACCCTGATTAGGCATATTGAGTTACATAATAGTACATTCAGCACAAATCTCTTAATTTTTGTAATAATGTTGTTCTTTTCTTATTCTTGTCTTCTTTGTTCATAAAATCTTTTAAACAACATAATATGTACAGTATATGCACTTGAATGGAATTGGCAATTTAAAAAAATACATTCTATAAATTCTTTGTCCTGCAAAGATTGCTTGTAATGGTATATGGCAGAAATTTTACATTACCAAAGTCCATGCGCAAATTCCACATTGAATAGTAGCATAAATACACAAACATCTCCAGAGTATATTAAGATTTCCATTAAAAATATGATACAAGTTACACACAAAAACACCTAAATCCCACACACAAGTATAGTACTTAAAGATGTTGTTAAAATTGCATGTTTTGTTGCTACATTTTTCATTTTTCATTTTTCTTTACTTTTTACTTTAGTTGACCAGCAACTATTACCATATTTTTATATCACAATCTTGAATACAAATAAAACAAATAATATGACAAATATGGACAATATCAAACCTCACACCGCTATATGTATACATGTAAACAAAAAAGGAAGTTATAAAGTAAACCCGCCATGTCCATGAAAAATATAAAAAAATACATTTTAAAAATTTTGCCATTGGCAGGGTATAAAAAAAAACATTCGTTCGTTCGTGTCTCTTTAATTAGATCAAGATACAAGATGCAGTTCCTAAATTAAGTTCTTCCATCTCTCAATGGCTGCGATGGCCGTCTCATTAACGAGGGACAGGTGATGCATAACAGAAAAACATTAATACATGCTTATACAGTAAAGAGAAATAAACTTCAAACTGGAACATATTTTTCAATTTAGACCTTTGAATAAATCATAAAATAATTATACAAACAACTTCCAAACGAGGGATACATGTTTTAAAGGCTTACATGCACTAAAGAGATATTATTAAAATTTGTTATCAGAGTCAATAACATTTAAGAAATCTATTTCCATACAATAACATTGAATAACACATTAACGTCACATGTACATCTCTCAAGATTAAATCATAAACTACTTTGATGTAACTGTAACAAGATAAATGTAATGTTATAAGCTAATATATATCCCACATACATGTTCAAGTCTCAGTGGTTTCTGCTTTCTGACAATTGGGTAGGCCATTGCAGAAAATACCCATTTAACAGGAGTATCCAATTTAGAGGATTTACTTCAGAAATATAGGACATGTTTGGTGAAGTACCCCTTTAAATGTTAACCCATTATGCGGAGACCATTGTGCTATGTCAAGTCCAAATAATTATGTAACTCGATGGATCTTCGACTGCGCGCAGTCGAAAATGATGCCTCCGCCATTACGCAATTTATTTATATCAAGCCCAAATCAACATGTACACTGAATTAATTCTGTCAACTCAATTTTGATGGTACTCTGTCTTTTAGATCTTGACGTATCACGATTATGAGCTATAAGTGACCTTGACCTTTGCCCTCATAGCCCCAAAATCTATTGACTGCAATTGTTCCCTAAGATACTTCAGGTATCAAGTTGGATTGAAATCTGATATTCAGTTCTTGAGATTTCCAATCACAAGCTACTTTTACATATAATGAGCCATGTGACCTTTGACCTTTGACCTCATGACCACAAAATCTAATCAGTTCATTGGCTCCCCAAGAAACATACATGTACCATTTTTGGTCAGAATCCGTCAATTGGTTCTTGAGATAACGCGATCACGAGCTGTTTCTTGCATATAAAATAAGCTCTGTGACCTTTGACCCCCAAAATATAATCCGTTCATTGGCTCTCCAAGGAACATACATGTACCAAGTTTGGTCAGAATCTGTCAATCCGTTCTTGAGATAACGCGATCACGAGCTATTTTTGCATATATAATGAGCTCTGTGACCTTTGACCTCATGACCCCAAAATCTATTCAGATCATCAGCCCCCCAAGATACATACATGTACCAAGTTTGGTCAGAATCCGTCAATCCGTTCTTGAGATAACGCGATCACGAGCTATTTTTGCATATATAATGAGCCCTGTGTCCTTTGACCTCATGACCCCAAAATCTAATCAGATCATCGGCCCCCCAAGATACATACATGTACCAAGATTGGTCAGAATCTGTCAATCCGTTCTTGAGATAACGCGATAACGAGAACGGGACGTACGTACGGACGTACGTACGGACGTACGTCTGGAGGCATAAAAATAACATTCTTTGATACATTAAGTATTTGGTTTGATATGTCCTGCATAAATTTCAGTTCTAGGAATGGTCGAGCATGCAGCCATGCAGTAAAATTGATTTATAATTAAATTATACATAATTCTACTGCACACATGCAGTTGAAAAATATGCCTCCTACAGATTGGACATTAATTGAAATACACATACAAATGTATATGACATCAAAGTCCTTTTTTATTTTATACTCGACGGATCCCATTGTTTCATGCATGTAGCCAATAGTATCAAAGTGATGACCTCACATCCTGAACAAATTGTTTTTAGTTTTTGCTTCTGTTAGTGGGTTGGAGCTGGCTGGTTGCCTTCATAGCAGTTACCGCTTGGACAGAAACTAAATTGGCTTGCCTGACTTTGTTTTGGCATGGCAATGAATAGCTGTGACATCACACTTTGGTAATTCTATTTCACCATGGTACATATATGGGTTCCTTTAAGCATAGTCTTGATATTCATCATCAGATACGAGCGGTGCTGGAATGGAGAATTGAACATGTGACCCTTCATCATTCTCATAGCTGAAGTTGGTTTTGGCCGAGTCTGGAGAGTTTGGTTCTGAATGCCGACTCATTGTGTGATAATTACCCATCATGAGAGCTGGGAGGCCCGGCTGAACTGAGCTCTCAGGAGCAGAGTCCAGGAACCGGTCTGCTTCGTCACCATTGTGCATTTCAGGGGCAGCCTGCTCCCGACTACTCAGTGTTCTAGGCATTGACAGTGTATTTGAGGCAGCCTGGACGTTGGAAGCATAATCCGAAGGATTGAAGACAGGATTGCGGTTGTCGCCCGCACCTACTGGAAGAAGTCTCTCCTTCTCAGGACCTTGTGTGGAATCTTTTCTTGCATCTGCATAAAAGAGAAATGCATAAATTACTTTTATAATTGTCACAGTATGAAGTCAGATATTGAATCACACAACATAGTCTGGATATTTATCATTCACATTAGTATTCATGATCAGGATTTATTCATTCAAATGATACATGTACATGATCAATGCTGTCAAGAAAACAATATAACTGGCCCTCATGACCCCTAAATTGAATAAGGTTATGTAAGTGTGATGTTAAAGTGATCCATTCATTTGGTATTTTTTCCCAAAAGTAATATTTGAATTAGTATAATTTGAATTTAATCAAATACCAATTTCATTGTGAGATTCTTGATATGAATATGTCAAGAATGATATGTGAGAATTTTCAGAGAAAAATAATATGTTTACGTAGTGAAATCAGAGAAAATCAATGTCTGATTTTATCCAGATAGTTTGTGTGAATTATCCAAATTCGGATACTCTTGACTACGGTTGAAAGTGTCCATAGATGCTTTCAAATTCAATTTGAAATATTTTCATAATTAGGGAGACATTTGAAAAATCAAAACTCATTTCATTCTTTTGTTACCATATGTCAAACAACAAGGTACAAGAGAAGTTTGAAAGCTCTAAGTGATATTGGTTGAATTTTACAAAGTTAATGGATCACCTAAATGCCCGACAATCACAATTTAACAAAAATATTTTGCATTATGAGCACAAAAATATTTGACATCAGACCCCATGACCACCAAATCAGATACCAAGATGGATGGTAATCCATCAACCAATTCTTGAGATATCACAATTCCAGATAATAACAATGACAGTAGCATTAAAAATTATATCAAATCAAAAATAATAATAATAATACAAATATCAATTATAGGGAAGCAAAACACTAGTATTTTGCTTATATGTTACCAGTAATTCCTGTCATTTTTTTATCTTATTTATGTGATCTGTTTCCACCATCTATGAATATAATTAACTAGCTGTACCTGCGGAAATCCGCGGGTTTTTTGTGAGAGAAAGGCGATGATGACATAACGATACTTTAAATCTTGACTATTCCCAAAGTCATAATTTAAATAGCATAAGACAAAATAAACACGACGACTCATTCCCGCCCCACAACCCGTCGGGGCCCCGTCCAACGATATATGTCACAAAATCATAATGGCAGGGGCGTCGATCTGTTCGGAAAACACAATGCATTGGGGGGGGGGGGGGGGCGAGCATTGTTTGTGAACAATAGCTCGCCCCACCAATGCATTGTGCTTTCTGGACAGATCGACGCCCCTGCATAATGGTTTAGTACCCATGCTAAGTTATTCAGTCCCTAATTTGTTCTGCTTTTATTTAATTAGATGTTCGTGTACTTGCTAATAATATAGTTGCTTCGCCGCTGCCCGCCCCCCCCCCCCCCTCCCCGCGACTCCAATTGCCTGCATGACAGTTGACACATAACCCGTCGTGTCCCATAAACGTTTCATATCCCATCTAAGTTCTCCGGCGTATACATTCTGTCATATTCTTGTGAAACCCGATGATATAATCCTTTGAAGGGAATAGTAGCCTTGCACAATAAATGAGCAGATACCCCCCCCCCCCCCCCTCCCTCACCCCAGGCATAATACAATCACTCTTACCGCAAGATGGCGATATTGTATAATCGTGTACAGAGCGAGTGAGTAAAAGAGTATTGATGGTCAGTGGGCTGTGCAAACAAACTCGCCTCTGGTAATACATGCACTTACTGGCATGCTCTGCAATCCCTGCATGCATGGGCATCGCTCGCTCGCTCAGCTGTGTACATAACATGCACGCACGTGGGCTTTATCACGATGACGGAACTATTGAAATTCGCGACTATTTCACTACGATTGCGTTGTCAATTTTAGACTTACAGATCATATCGATCATTGGCATAATAATAATATTTATATAGATCTAAATCTGGCTAATTTGGCAATTTTTAAACTTAAACAATGTTTTTAATATATATCTTCTTTTATAAACTCCGTTTTGTATCGTCAAACAAAGTTGCAGCGGCAAATCGGTAGTCAATGCTCGGCGCCTTAACTTTAGCAACCGCATTGCTGACTTTCCCTTTTCTTTGATCTGGACGACGACCACGGGGCGGGGGCGACTCGGGAATGCCTCTAAGTCCTCCGCAAAAGGTATATCCTTCGATCCCGACGGTCGGGGAGTCGCCAAAATCTCGGGGTGAGGATATCTCGAGTGGGACACGATTCGGGGGGTTGAAGCTTACCGTATTAATATAATAGATTACAGAACAAGAAATGCTAACAAAATTGTGGTGGTGGTGGTAGTAGTAGTAGTAGCATACCCAGACTACTACCCCCTGAACAATCACCCCCCAGACGATTACCCCCAGACAATGACCCCTGAAGACAATTATACCTCCAAGACAATAATCCCCAAGACAATTACCCACTGGGGGGGGGGGGGGGGGGGAAATGGTCCTGGGGGGTAATTGTCCTGGGGGATAATTGTCTGGGTGGTAGTTGTCCGGGGGGGGGGGGGGGGGGGGTAATCGTCCGGGGGGGGTAATCATCCGGGGGGGGGGGGGTAATTGTCCAGGGGGTGGTAGTCCATAGCAGTAGTATGTAGTAGTAGTAGTAGCAGCAGTCTTTGCTGCATCGTCGTTACCGCCCCAGCATCATTATCATTATCAAATACAAGTATTATTCCCTTTTAATGTCATATTATCATTATAATTATCATTATTACCATAACATGCCCTTCCTGGTTGACCAATGGCAGAGTAAATATGATCCTCAGCATTACAAGTGGTTGGAGTCTCATCATCTTCAAAGATTAAAACAAAATTTGAGATAATTTTAAATCATGTCATACATCATGAACCTTTAAAAATGCACAAGAACAAAAGTATTTAAATTATACATCATGTTTAGTTATAACTGTAAACAAAATGTGTTTACAAAGCTATTTTACTGGACCCAAACATTGGACCATAGGATTTGAGCTTACTGTCTTGGTATTCAACATATAATTGTGATAGAATACACAGGGAAATTATTGCTATTCATGTTCAAGTTCCAATTTTGTGATATGATCTTTATCTAACTTGCAAGACCTGGAAAATGTGAGTGTACCGTCTTATATTCAAACATGCATTGGTGATATAATAACTTGGGGGACATTATTTGATCATATCAAGTACTCTAAAAATGGTGTGTTATAATATATTGATCAAATTAGCTCGGACTTGGAAACATTACTAACCTTTAGGGATATGCTCCACATAGGCGTTACTAGTATTTGGAGTCAATTGAGGAGTCTGCTTATCAGCAGGAGCCTGTGATTCGTTTGTACCTGCAGTGAATAGATCATAACTCAATATGAATTATGGTTAATGGATCTAGTTAGATCTTCGACTGCGCACAGTCGAACTGGATACCTCCACCATTTGCGATTTTAATAATGAGCATACATGTGTACACACAATTGTACCAAGTTTGATGGCAATCTTCCACCAGTTCTTGAGATACTATTTTTGCATATATAATGAGCCATATGGCCTTTGACCTCATGACCCCAAAATCATTGGCTCATCAAGATACATACATACAGGAAAAATGTTGGTGATTATATGTCCATTGACTTTTGAGAGCTATTTTAATACAAGTAATGAGCCCTGTGACCTAGGCCTTTGAGACCTCTTACCACAAAATCTAACAAGTTCATTGACTTCTCAAGATATACACAAGTACCAAATTAGTTTTAATCCGTTAATTGATTCTTGAGGTATTGTGATAACGAGCTTTTTTTGCATATATAATGATCGGGCCCTGTGACCTTTGAACTATGACCTCATGACCAACAATCTAATTGGTGCATTGGCATCTCAAGATACTTACATCTACCAAGTTTTAATGGTAATCTGTCTATTGGTTTCCGAGATAATGTGACTATACAAGCTATTTTTGCATATATAATGAGCCCTGTGACCTTTGAACTTTTTTCTCATGACCCCATGTTTGATGGCAATCTGTTAATTTGTTTTTGAGATAACGAGACCACAAGAACAGGACGTACAGAATTGATGCCGTCTGCCTTTTGCATGATTCTTATGAGCCATGTGACTTTGACTGTTGACCGCATGACACAAATTCTATTCAGTTCATTGGTTCTTTAATTTCTAAACATATACCGGTACCAAGATTGATGAGAATCCTTCAATTGGTTCTTGACATAACGTGATCACATCTTATTTACATGCAGCCTCGTGACCTTTGACCCCATGACCCTTAAATCTAAATCAGCTCATTGGCTCCTCATTGACTACCAAGTACCTCATAACCCCAAAATCTAATCAGTTTATTGGCTCCCACGGCAAGATACATGCATGTTCCAAGTTTAGTGAGAAATTGAGAATCCATCACTAATTGGTTCTTGAGATAATGCGATCACGAGAACGGGACTTACGGCGGACAGACAGATGGACAGACGAACAACTTTCGTTAGCATGAAAGTTCATCTCTATTACTGTTTCATAAGAAATAAACAGTTCTCCAGTGGTTCATAATCTTGGTGCAAAAATGGACGAACACCTGACAAAGACTTGTCAAGCTGCCATGGGAGCGATTCGAAAGATCGGCAAGATTCGCGACCACCTGGACCAGACTACTGCAGAGATGCTCATCCACACATGTCATATCCCGGCTAGATACATGCAATGCACTCTTGGGGGGTCTTCCAGATACACAAATTTAAAAACTCCAGCGCATACAGAACATAGCCGCAAGGATTGTCACTAGATCTCACAAACAAGAGCACATCAAACCCATCCTCTATCGTCTGCACTGGCTCCCAATTCACCTCCGTATCCAGTTCAAGATCCTGCTCCTAGTCTACAAATCCCTCAATGACACATCTCCTCACTACATCTCAGATCTCATCAAAGAATATACCCCAACCCGTACTCTTCGCTCAAATAACCAGAACCTTCTTCAGATATCTAGGACCAACACAAGATTCTATGGGGAACATGCCTTCGGCACCATAAGCTGCATTACTATGGAACTCTATCCCTCTCCACATACACAATGCCTCATCCGTCGACAATTTCAAACGTACTCTCAAAACATTTATGCTCTCCCCTTATATGCCCAATATTGTTCCTTATTAAGTATACTTTGTAGCGTTTGTTGTTTATTTACTTATTTGTTTAGTGTAATTACTTTGGTTTAATGTTATATAAAGGTAAATTTTTTGAATACATTAATTGTTAATTAATTTGATTGTGAAGCGCATAGAGATGTGTACATATTATGCGCTATATAAATATTCTATTATTATTATTATTATTATTATTAAGAAGTATCATTTAAAACTTTTAAGTCGGGTCACAACGCTGAGGAAGACTGTACATGTAGATGACACCAACACATTGTTTAGGCAAATATATTGTGATTAAAAGATTAAAATGTCACTTCTTATCAAACTAGGTTTCTAAAAAAAAAAGAATTCACAAGATTTAAAACTAAAACTGCACTTTTCATAAAAATATATAATCTACTATAGAGCACCCATCCATCATGGGTGAAGGTGTTTAAATTAGTAAATCTGAGATGTATGCTATACCAATAATAACAGCAATGTATTCCCTCATCATACATGGGCAGGTTCGAAGAGGGTAAGGACATATCTTTTATGTGATTATAGTTTCATGCCAAAAATAATTAATGATGATCAAATAAGAAAAAAAGAAGATGAATTTCAGTAAAAATGGATGCTTACCCCAGAACAGTCCATATCTTCTTTTGACCCACCAGATTGCAAATATGAATCCAAGAAATGCTGCAGCGATTGCAAAAGGCAATGCAATCCACATTCCACCTATAATACAAATTTTAAAATGATGAAATTACACACAATAAGAAAAAAATATATCCTTTTAAACCAATCTATAGACTTTGTACACAACCCACTCGGTTCCCAAGGGGTTAAATAAAAAACAGGGCAGGCTTCAGACGTCAATAAAAGGGGAGAAAAGTTGTCTTTAAGAACACCAATATATAATTTCAATTATTAATAATACCCAAAGGGAAATATACAACTTGAATGTAAATGATTCATAATGCTCAGTTAGTGAAAATTACAATGTTTAGCTTCCCTTTAATTGTGATGAGATATGAAACAGTTATAGTCAGGTAATCACGAACAGCATTTGAATTCTAATACCAATTGCTGAGACATCACTCACTATAACTGTGTGATATATATTGCCATGCAACTATCTATGTTCCATTTGTCAACCTATTCATAAATGTACTAACTAGATTCACTCAGAGAGGATGAAATGGCTTTTAACATAAATTATCCCGGGTTATACTAACACACAAATTATAAGAAGTTATGTACTACACACAGATAACTGTATCACTATCAAAGGCAGGGTGCTGGCTAGCATACACTTCACAACTGACCTAGTTTATGAACAAGTTTCCCTATTGGTTGTGGGGATGTCTGATTTGAGATCGGTGGTGTTTCTTGGGTGCTGAGAGCTGCTGACTGGGTCACTGGGTGCGTGGGTTTCTCAAAGTCTTTGCATCCTCCGAAGTTCATTCCAACAGTGCATGGCTCACACACGTTGCTTGAGAATTCAAAATACCTGAATTAAGAGGGTGCATGGGCAAAAATATGTCATCATTTGTATTGTACCAGACCATGTTGTTCCTAGTTACTACATTAGTTTGGAAACTTAGACTATGTGTTGCCTCAAATAGCAAGTTGCTTTTAAATATGGAGATTGCCACGTAGCAACAAGAGAGAACAATTAGTTTGTAAACATTCAAAGTGACTATATCAAGCCCCCGCCGAACAGCTGTCAGATAAAGAAATTTCATACCTAAAGAACGACTATCGGCTCTGAAAAAGGCTATCTTCGAAGCCCCTAGCTTCTGAGTTGACTGCAGCATATACCCCTGTCAAAAAATAATTTGAGTAATATACCTCCCTCCCCCACCCCAGGTGTATGGTCTTCATTGTGACAGAAGGGAACATGATACAAAAATACAAATACATGTACATTACATGAATGTATACACACACAGAAGCTTTGTTCTTTTGAATGTTTATAACATTTATGAAAGATCTTGGTCCATTTCATAAGGGGGAAAATAACAATTGTTTATGAGGGATCTTACCCTTCGGGACAAGGACCGCACTCTCGATTATGCCTGGCATGACATTCTTTCTGCACCTCGGCAACGGAAGCACATTGGATACAGCCTCGGCAACTCAACCCAGTGTGAGAAGTGGAATCCTGGTAGGAACCTTCTTCACACGGTTGACATACATCCTTCTGCCCAAAGCCAGATCCACAAGGCTGAAAATCCAACAGGGGGAAATTAAATAAAAATGAAATAAATTAATTAAATGTTATTAATTTTGAAAGGTTCGATTCAATTGGCATTGCAGCTCAATATGGCGGGATATTGAATCCTGGAAGAAACTTGAACAGGAGCAAATAAAATCAGAAATTAAATAAACTGAACTTAGAAACCGTCTTCACAACATATCTTCTGCCCATTGCCAAATCCACAAGACTGCATGGAGATGATCAGGGAGAAATAAAATCAGAAATTAAATGAATCAATTGCTATCAATGCTGCAGCTTCGGCATCGAAACCCAGTCTTGAATCCCAAAAGGAACCGTCTTCACACAGCTGACATGTTACACCCTCCTGTCCACATAGCCATCCACATGTGCTGACAATGTAACAGGGGGCAAATCAAGTCAGAAATTAAATACAAATTGTCATTTGGTGCCTTATAGATAGTTTTCTGCCCTGATTAAGTAATGAAACTTACCTGATAATAGTGTTCATGTGCAGTGCCTGGGTAACACCTAGTGCAGTTCATGCACTCACTTTCCTCCTCATCCCAGTATTGGTTGCCTAGACAATGGCTCATCACATCATCAGCCCCAATCTCCCCCACAACCTCCTGTGGACCATAGCTAGTACTGAACGAGCTATCATCCAGTCCAAACGAGTCGGGGCTGGAAAGACCTATAGATTTAAAGGACAGAAAGAAGATAAATCTACATGTTACATCCATGGATAAAATGACCATGTACATGGGGGACAGGACCAGACGAGTTGAAATGGAAATTAAGACCTTGTTAAAAGAGGAAGACAAGAAATAAATCTACATGTACAAGTTACATGGATACATGTAGGTACTGGGAGAGGGGAGGGGGGGGGGGAGGGGGGAGTGGAAGTTGGGACTCGAAAGACCTTGTTTGAGAAGGAAGACAAAAAGATGATCTTATAACTTATTATATACCTGCATGATGTCAAATATCTTATTTCTTCACAACTTATTCAGTTGTCATCAAAAGTCTTAAAAAGAGGAAATAAATGATTAATAAAGGGCTAAAGTAACAAACATGTATGATATTGCTGAGAATTTGGACGATTAACAACAACAGAATTTGGCTTACTTGATTTGCTTGGAAGAATTGCCTCTTGGTCAGGGATCTGGGATGATCGTTGACTAGAGAGACTTGGAGTGTTCAAGGTGAATGGCGCCTGTAAAAAAATTTCAGAGTTTGTATTATTTATTTATTTATTTGTTTTATTTCAGTAGGGTATAGCTCTGTCAGTGATTGGAGCACTGTTTTTCGCAGAGTACCTACAACATAATAAATAAACACAGAAGTACAAAATATATATTTTTACAAATAGAAATTCAACAATGAAAGAATATTTTCAGTAGTATTTTGTTATAACTTTTTAATAATTGAAAAGTTTATTCATTCATGCTTACTATTTTGTAGCTATTAGGCTAAATTGTGAAGCATTTACAAAGGATGAAATATAGTACCCTACATCAAACAACATCGAACTAACATAATACAAGTATTAGGTCCAAGTGAAATACATACAAAATCAACATGGAACAACATTACACAGACATCATAATTAAATACAGACAAATATTTCTCCATAACCATGCACTGGCATATATTGGAGTCAATATTGACCCACTGAGTGCCAAATGAAATTGCAAGAATCAATTTGACCCCTGCAGCTATATCCTTTTGACAAGTTTACATGAATATAGCAGAGCATTATGGCAATATGGCATTTATAAATAATAAGCTTGATAGTCTGAAGTGATTAATATATAAAGAACCAAATCAAAACCTGTATATTATTGTGTGCATAAAATACTCTATAAGTACTGTGAATGGCACTCGGCGAGTTTATATGAATGAATAATAATTATAAAATGTAATCTTTTTTTTTCCCCCTGAGCAAAAAAAAAAAAAAATTGCAGATCTACAGTATGCCGGTGTCAATTGCATTATTGCCGGTTTCAAGTGACGAAAGTCTAAATTTTCAAATTTTAGGTCAGGTAAAATTTCAATTATGAATTTAGTTCTGTAAGAATAACCAGTCTCAAGTAATAAAAAAACAACAAAACTAATTACCCAGATATATATACAAATTAATGAAATTTATAAAAACTTTCTTTAAAATTCTAAACCTCAAGGTCGTTACACTTATAAATTATGCGATCTCTCTGGCTGGAATGCTCCCAAGGGAGTGGAAATGTGCACTTTCTGTGCTGGATTGTGTAATGATGATGATGCACTGATAGCATTGAAAGAGGCAACACCCACTTTAATTAGCCACCATTGTTATTAATAATAGTACATGGTGAATACAATAAAATTTAATTCATAATTTACCAATTTTGTTCCATTTGCAGGAGCAGCATTAGCACCAAGAGGTAGGTCCGGGCCCATCAAACATATCATCATCATCATCATCATCACCTTCACCATCCGCATTCCTGACATCAACGTCACCTTTTCCATGTTAACTTCTCTTCCAACCAAAGTGAATCCTGTAAAAGGAAAAGAAAATCAATATTTTAAGTAAAACAAAAAGTAACTTTATAATCATCAACTTTGAATGCCAATGTCAGCTGATCCGCGTTCTTCTAGATACCCATAGTTTGTCCTGTGAAAGGAGATACAAATTATAAAAAGTAAATTTTAGACAGGGATTGACGTTTATACACTGGCCAGGCCAGAGCTAGTCAAATGCCCATCACTGACACCAATGTCAGCACGTCCACCCATAGTGTGTACGTCCTGTAAAATGAGAAAATAAAGAGAAAATAAAATTAAACTCTAAAGTTTAAACAAGCTTAGCTCAATACTACAGTAGCCTGGATCTATTAAAATATCATTTTATAACAGTGTCAGCCTTTTGGGCAGCTTGATTTTAAAACTTATGATGACAGAATATTGTGTAATTCCACACATATTGTGTCCTGTATGATAAGAACAAAAAGTAAAATATGGCTTTGACACTACAACACTGGTTGACTGGCCCAATGAAAGTAAATTATTCACTCAATTCACTTATAAAATAATGCTCAAATAATTAGAAAAAGAATACCTCCCAAAAGTGTTGCTACATAATGTTGAACCTTAATCCTTTATCAAAATCATACCTTTACCTGATCTATAGTGCGAGATTGAATAATTTTTAACACAGCAGTATCTGTACCTACATTGTATAGAGAATACCAAATAAATGGTCACTTTAAAGTTACCCAAGATTATATACTGTATATTTCAAAATCACCCAGGCATCATGATATTTGTCCGAAACATAGCAACAAGAATTAACTCAGCTTCACATGGGGTGTTTACTTTCCCTTGATCAAATTTTTTAGTTCCGGAGCTGAGCCAGTCAACTAGCACAAAGAGATTAAAGTCCATGAAAACCATATTGAAAATGACATTGATATCATCATCAATGACGTCAAACTAACAATGACGTCAAACTAACGATGATGTCAAAGTAACCATGACATCAACCATTTCCTGACTACTATTGTGGTAATTGTCATACAAAATTAATCACAGTTTTGGGGGGTTAAATCCATGTTTTTTTTGTATATGTGCTTGCCAGGTGAAAATGGTATTTGGGCAAAAGACCTCAACCCCCCCCCCCCCATATCATTCAATTTGTTCACAAATAAAAGAGAGAGAGAGAGCTAGGCCACAGTAGTAAGGTGCCCTTCGGAGCTCTTCTGGATGATTTGCTTGAACCATTAATAGAATGGGTGTGAACAGCATGCAGCATGTGCGACTCATTATAGATCTATTGTGTGCCCACAATTAAATACCATTTATGAATTTACAGAGATCTTGCAACATCCAGCTGGGAAAATGACATTGATATCATCATCCTAACAATGACGTCAAACTAACAATGACGTCAAACTAACAATGACGTCAAACTAACGATGACGTCAAAGTAACCATGACATCAACCATTTCATGACTACTTTTGTGGTAACTTATAAATAGTACATTTTGTGGGTTAAAGCCGCCCTGCCCCCCAACACACATTTACATAATATGTGAGTGGATATAGCACAACACTGCACTTGTCTTTGATTTCTGTTTTGAAAAAAATGACATTTTAAGTTCACATAAATAATATATTTGAAAGTGAAAAGAAAAATATCTTTGCCAAATATATTGCTTTATTTTTTTGAAGAAAGCATCAAATGAAAGCTTGTGATGATCGAGGCCTAGCTTTCTCATGGTTTGAAAATCAAAATGTTGATAGTTGCCACAGGAGCAGGTTTTGCTATATCTGGTCACATCAGCCTGTGCCCCTCCCCCCTCTTTTAGAAAACTTCTTCTGGCCATGACAAAAACGAAACAAGAATTAAGAAACTAATGAACAGAAAATGCAACAAAATATGGCAATTTCATTCTGAATCAAAGGTGTTAGAGGCGGTTTGTAGGGGGGGGGGGGGGCTGCAGTGCCCCTGAAGTTTGAAAATGGCCATATGCGGGCAAAAAACACCCAGCAATTCGGGCAGAAGTATGTCATATTTGGGCAAAATCATATCGTATTCATGCAAATCATGTCATATATTTCAAGAAAAGTCATACAAAATTGACCACAGTTTCGGGCGGTAAATCCCTGTTATCTTCTTTTTTTTGTACATGCGTGTGCTTGCCAGGTGAAAATGGGTAAAATGGTATTCGGGCAAAAGACCTCAGGCCCGACCCCCCCCCCCACCCCCCCCCCCCCCCCCCCCCCACTCTCTAGAAAACATTTGCCACTACACCCATTTCTGACTGGAAGCTATTGTAATTTAACCATATATATGCACTTTGGATCATCAAAATAAAAAAAGAGAGAGACCACAGTAGTGCCGTGTCGTTGGGAGCTTCTGATCATTCGCTTGAACCAGCCAGGAAAGAATGGGTGTGAACAGTACGCAGCATAATCTGACTTATTGTTATTAGCTAGATCTATTGTGTGCGCACAATTAAATACTATTTTATGAATTTACAGAGATCTTGCAACATCCAGGAAAATGACATTGATATTCTAAAGATGACGTCAAACTAACGATGACGTCAAAGTAACCATGATATCAACCATTTCATGACTAATTTTGTGGTAACTATAAATAGTACATTTTGTGGGTTAAAGCCTGCCCCCTCCCATGCATTTACATAATATGTGAGTGGATATAGCACAACACTGCACTTGTCTTTGATTTCTGTTTTGAAAAAATGACATTTTAAGTTCACATAAATAATATATTTGAAATTGAAAAGAAAAATATCTAAGTTGCCAAATATATTGCTTTATTTTTTTGAAGAAAGCATCAAATGAAAGCTTGTGATGATCGAGGCCTAGCTTTCTCATGGTTTGAAAATCAAAATGTTGATAGTTGCCACAGGAGCAGGTTTTACCACATCAGCCTGTGCCCCTCCCCCCTCTTTAGAAAACTTCTGGCCATGGCAAAAACGAAACAAGAATTAAGAACTAATGAACAGAAAATGCAACAAAATATGGCAATGTCTTTCTGAATCAAAGGTGTTAGAGGCGGCGGGGGGAGGGGGGGGGGGGGGGTTGGGGTGGGGCTGACTAGAAGAAGAATAATGGACTTGGCGCTATTCAACTACCTAGCCAAGTCATTCCAGGGGTCTATGGAGTGAGTGGCAATTTTTGAAAATCTGGTATCTTGAGAGCGGCAATCGGGTGTGAAAACAGGGGTCTTGTAAGCGGCACATACCCGTCTTACATTATACACGAGTGCCCCCCCCCCCCCCCTGGGTGCCACTACACCCATGTTCTGATTGGAAGCTATAGTAAATGTAATTTAACCATGCACTTTGGATCATCAAAATAAAAAGAGAGAGAGCTAGCAGGCCACAAAAGTGACGTGTCGTTGGGAGCTTCTAGAATATTCGCTGGAACCCAGCCAAGAAAGAATCAGTGTATTCTGACTCATTGTATAGCTAGATTTAACGCTTAGTATTGTGTGCGCACAATTAAATACCAGTTGGCTGAAATATTTGTCTCACCTCACTTCTTTTGTGCGTAACAGCCTACATGCCAATGCGATTTTCACTTTAAATATAAAACTTTAATTAGCAGAATTCAGTTCCGTATCAATGTTCAAACAATTTGTATGTATAAGTGCCTGAATAAAGAAACTAATAAAAAAAAATTTAAATATGCATGTCAGCTAGGGCATGCAGGCATGCATTTACAATGTGTGTGTGTGTAATTCATATGTGTCTGTGTGTGTGTGTGTGTGTCTGTATCATGTGTGCTTCAGGGTAGGAAATATATGGGGTCTGAGGGCGATTTTGCCCCCTAAAATAGCCCTCTGAAATCAGTAGGAAGCCCCTAAAATTACCATAGGGTATTATGTGAAATATTTTGTGATTTCCATCAGATTAAAAAAGTAGCCCCCTAAAATAAAAAAAATAATTCCTGCATTGGTGTGCTTGTGTGTGTGTGTAATTATTTGATCCTTATAATTCTTTCTATGTTGGTACCTGTTCTATATGGCACTGCCTAGCATCTAAGACGCTTAATGGAAAGACCGACCACTGTACAATTATCCTGTACAAAGTGAATGACCAGCGCGTGATGTTCAAAATTAACATGCACTTTGATACGCAGAATTTTCATTATGACGTCACAATAACAATGTTTACTAAAAAATAATCTCAAGCAGACGTGAAAAAGTTTGATGACCTCAAATTTGTACTGCACGCGTGAAATTTGTTTTACTCATTTAGGTACACGTTTAAAAATAAAGAATTAAATAAAGATATTGCGCGGACTGAGAGCGCGATAACATTTAAATACGCGAGTAGCCATTGCCATTTTATCTCTACACGGAAAGATCTTTAAATTTCAAAAATATATTTCTCACTATAAATTCAAACATGAAAACGCTATAGACTATAATTTTTAAATATTTTTCTCTATACAAAGACAATATTAAATTAGAACAATAATGTGCCCCCAAGGTGTACTGAGTTCAAAGATAAGCTGATGTTCAATCTTCATAGTAGCCTGAATTTGCCGAGTCTATTAAAGTAAGTACGTTTTAATCCTTATTTTTCAAAAAATTAATACTAACAAAGGGAACATTTGTTCGACTATAATTTGAAAATGTTTTTTTCATTAATAAAAATGAACACAATTGAGTACTATACTCAAGCCTCTGGGTGTATGATGCGGTGTCCGAATATGGCCCCCCTAATTTTTAACAACCGATATCTGAAAAACTATCTTTGAAGAAGCCACAAAATTTGTCAAGAACGAACTTCAAATGAAGATGAAAACAATGTCATACCTTTTTTGCCGACTGCGATCGTAATTGTCCCGTAATGGCGATTTGCATTTCATTGCGTAAACAAATCACATTGAAAGAGGGTGCCTTAATATGGCCCCCCTATTTAAAAGGAAAGTTTTCTTTGAAAAATGATAAACTTTTTCCAATGAAAGTGCCATCAAAGTGTTCTTAAAATCTTCAAGATTACATTTATCCACAAAATATTTGTATAAACTTGACAAATCTGCCTAATCTGAGCCAATTCGGAAACGATGTAATTTATTCCCCTGTGCAAACAAATTTCCCATTCATTTGTACACACTTGACTACGAGCGCGCAGTTCTTGTTTTTGCTTGCGCGATGAGTCTTATTGCGCTTACCACAAAGGAAAATAGATAAGCAAAAGAAGTTCACTGCGCGGAATTATCTGTGTTAATGCGCTTTATAATCAGCTGATAAACAGGGGGGGGGGGGGGGGGGGCCATATTACAGCACGGGCCATATTTGGTAGCCTGATCATACTGAGTTGTCTCTTAAGCTCGATTTGAATCTTCATTTTGCCTAAAGGGACATCGCTGCGCACACGTCAGTGATCTGTCTTGTAATTCTACAGTCTTTGCTAGCATCCACCCCATATATGGGTCAGATTTTTGAAAAGTGCACTTTTAGCCATTTCCAGACCTTGAGCGCTTCTATCATTTGCTGTGTCTCACCATTAACTCTGATATACCTGTTTTGGGTCTCATATTAAAGAGAATTATTAAGGCTTTCAGAAAATGTATAGTTTTATATCATTTCAAACATTTGGTTTCATGTCACAGGACCTCAAATGTGAAAAAATAGCATAAATTGGCATTTTCCACAAAATTATGATTTTTTTTAACCTGATAAAAAAAATATTAATCAACTTTAAAGGCATTAACGTCTATATTTTCTATCTTACATGTCTTGAGCATGTATCACGTAATAATTGGCGGTAGAGCGGCATTGATATGATCTCATGGTACATTTCAATAGGAAAGGTCATAATAAGTGAACGTCCGTGAACATACATTAAAATCCATACAACCAGAATTCTACTTAGTTGTCAAAACAAAAACTATTGCCAAAACTAAGGGTTGAACCCACTGAACACATTTTACAAAAATTGTTGGCTAACTACTCCTGCTCGCGGAGTAACATTTTTTTGTATGAAATTATACTGGATTTCGTCACGGACGTTCTGTCGTCTTGTATCATCACTGCTCAGCGAAGTGCATCCTAGTCATCAATTGCTGGGGTCAGTCTGATGAACTCACAGTAGGGCCACAGTATTTTGCCTATTTGAAAACTATCTATCAAATACAATGTTTGGTTTGGGCCGAAACTGATCTTCGTGAACGTCCGTGATGAAAACGAACGTCCGGCAAGAGTAGACCCAGTTATGAATCTGAGGCTGCTTATCTGCACGTAGACACCGGTACAGCAATTTTATTTGGCAAGCAGCTAACCAAAAACTTATATCAGGCATTTTCGAAGCCTTTTGACAACTATTTATGATACGGACGTTCGCTCGGACGTTCGTTCACGGACGTTCGATCATGAAAATTGTTCTAATAATGTTACCATGTTAAACGCTCACATCAAGTTGATACCGTTTGATGTTGTTAGTACATTGTTATGTCTCTCATATCCCATATGGATTTATTTCCTGCAAGTCATTTAACTGTAACAAACTTATGAAATGTTGTGCTCACGGACGTTCGTTCGTCATTTATGGCCCAAAAAATCTTAGTAAAAGTTCAAGTACTGGCACAATTTGTTGACAGCAGGTGCCCCTTGTGTGTGCCTTTCGACCCAGGTCACTGCCAACCACACATGAATATGTTGATTTTTAGTCACCATCACGGAGGTTCGTTTTACATTTGATCACCTTGCTTAGCTGTTTTGTAATACCCCTAGATATTATATTTACTTCTACCCGTGCAGCGTTGACATTATACTATAGGAAGGCAAACCCCAAGATTATGATTGTGCACAGTCGCAGGCCTACAAGCGAAAGAAAGCTGTTCAAAACATAATGGTAATAAGGGGGTATATGGCGCAATAACAACATTTCAACCAAGGTCTGAGTGGAAACTGTTGCCCCACCCTCTGCAAAACTTGAGACTGTCGGCTCCTCCTCTGCTGCAGGCTTTGAGACTGTTTTCTCATCTGTCTGTCGGATTTAAGTCCAACTAAATGGCTGTATGACGCCAGTTGTTTGAAAAGAAGAGGTACATCACAAAGGTCGTCATCTACTTGCGAGAGGATAGCTACTTGCTTTACAATATTGACTGTATTACGAAAAAGCAACGAATACATGCATACCCCTCTTCCCGGCCCCCCCCCCCCCCCTCAAAAAAGAAAATAAATGAATAAAATAATAATAATGATAATAATGATAATACGATAATAAATACATAATTATATCATAATTTATGCCTGATGTGCAAAGCTGCAATATCCAGCCCGTAAGTATGCAGATCTAGAGACAAACGCATTTATTATTATGATGACGTATGAATGGGTTTTCAAAGCATCTCTGCTTCAATCTGTTAATAGTGCCAAATTATGTGGTATCGTTTGAAATTATATCTAGCAAGGGATTAGATTTGTTGGACTTCTTCCATTTAATAGAGATTGTAAGATTTATGCATTATTTTGATGACTTCATCGTAATAATATATAATATTGGCTGTTTTGTTCTTTCTTGATATATCAAAAATATTGTTTTTGCTAGGATCATTATAATAACTAAATTTCAGCTCGCGCAATATTTATAATAAACCATTCAAGGTCAACATTGTTCTTAATTCTAATTGAAACATTAAAACCGATTGGAGGTTAACAATAAGGAAACGAGATGTGGGTCAGGAAACATCGGAATTAACTATCAACGTGATTATTTGAAAGATTTAACTTTGACATATTAATGTTATAAAACAATTTATAATCTCTGCAAATTAGATTTAAACAGTTAGGCTTTAAAATGATTGTTTTTATTATAATAATTATGTGATTGGTTTTACATTAAATTAAAATATTCTTTCTAAATATAATAATAAAATGCGATAATAAACACATATAATATGTTTAGCGTATATATATTTAGCGTAATGGTTTCTATGTCTAATATTTCTTTATACAAAACATATACATGTATGATCTAAAATGCAATATATATGTATTTATTTCAGAAATAAGTTATACAAGTATATTATTTACTTTGCTCATGGCTTTTGTTACCCTCAGTTTGTTTTATGTTTTGTGAAAATGCATATTAGCAATTCAGCCATATAGCTGGAATAGATAAATATATGTATTTTCAATTAATAAACCATATACGAATTGAATCGAAATATATGTACAACATAATGACATACACAAACCAAAATAACAGTTTATATATTATGGGTCTCCCAAAGTCAAAATACATCTTAAATATATATGGCAAGGTTTGAAACGTGTGATATATAGGCATATATGTTTGCACTTACGTTATGTTGGCACTTACATTTATTTCTGTAATTAATTGACTCGAGATGGGACACTTGGGTACCACTATAGTCAATTCGAGAACGTCCGTGAAATTAATACGAACATCCGTGACATTAAGACTCATGTGAGAAACCGTATTCTGGTAACTGGAAAATGGCCTTTATTTTGATTATACATGTTATTTATGTTTGCAGAAATGTTGTAAAATCATTTATTTACAGAAGTATAGTGGCATTTCTGTTATAGAGTGCCCAACCGGGGAAAGCCGGTGTAAAATTAGGGATTACGATTTCCACAGGTCCACTAAGAGTGATAGTTAAGTAGCAGACATGTCATTATAATTAATTCAGATAGCTAAAATCATATCAACTGATAACTTTATATGTTTTATATTGGTCTGGAGGAGATTCAAATAAATGTTGTCATCAATTTCTGTAAGACTGTTCAGGCAGAGAACGTCCGTGAAATTGTAATTTAAAACAATATAGTAAGAAAGAGGGACCAGGCGACTTGGAAATGCTTCTTTTATATCTGACTAGGATGTATACATGGTCTCTAGCTTAAATATAATAGGAATAGATCAAGTATTATCATCATATTGTTCTATAAGCATTAAATCAATTTAAACCAATAATAGGACTCGTTATAACGACCAGGTCCATGTAAAAACCAAACCATTTTTAAAGGTTTATTGCAATGTTCAAGTCTGTTTCTATAATGACCCTGTTTTAAAGCCATTTACGAAGAATAGAAACTCTTTTTGATGAGATCAGATCATTCTGCCAACATTCTTGTTTCTGGCGAACGTCCGTGAGCGATATGGGAACGTCCGTGATGAAAACTATACTCTCTTTGGTCATGTAATTATGTAATATATGATCTAGACAGCAATTGATCCTATTAACATGCACATTAAAATATGTGATACGGGAATACGAGCGTATATAGGTGCGTTCCTAAAAAATGCGGCTAAAGAAAAGCAAAGGTTCCGAATAATACATTATTTAAAAAGAAATATAACAATTCAGTCAAAGTTTGGACGTTTGTATTTTCTATTTGGCAAATAAAACACAATCCACGTTTGGCATAGAGAGAGAAGCAAGTCTGAGAAGTAAATTGTCCGAATATAAGCTGTATATGACAGAAAATAAATGAGATATATGGGTACTAAATCTATATCTACATAATCCCTCACGGACGTTCGCCTTTTGGAGATGGGTTACTTCAACAGTGAATAAAAACGGTACCACATGGAGTTTCCCAGTATAATGGGGTACGCCTGAAAGCTAGGATTGCATGCTTTCACATTAGATAGATGTCTTTAAATACAAAAAATAAATTGAATTTTACCCTCTTTGGGCCGAAAAGTGCACTTTTCAAAATTCTGACCCATATCATGTATGTGTGTGATCTAGTGGAACCAGACGCAGTCTCTGTGGAACAACCCTCGGAACATATATATTGGCTGATTTTTCGGTCTAAGCTAGAGTATGCACCATCTTGAATAAACAAGAGTTATAATTCCAATCAAGTTCATAAAAAAAGCCTGCGTATACCTGCAGTGTATAAATGTACTAACCCTAACCCTGCTGAACTTATTAATCCACAAACGCTTTAAGCCTGCTTTATGGTGACAACGCAAGTGAACTATGCCAAATGCAGTGATAATACTGATATGGCGACTATACATTAAGGGACAATGAAACCCAAGCAAAATGTTGCTTTCATAGACTTAAAGGGTACCACCACCCAAAAATAATATACTTATTAAGGAAAGGTAACATCTTTAGTATTCCATTCCATCAACAAGTTCACAAAATAAATATATAATTGGAAAACGCATCACCATTCTAATTAAAACATGCGTTCTGAATTGCGAAGACTAACGTGTGCAGAGCGAACGAATCGCCAGGGATTCTATTGTCTACAAACGTACGCGTGAATAGCATTGGCGCGCTCGCAAATGTTTGGCCCGTACGAACCAGGAAATAGTAGTGGTTCCGTAAGTGGTGGAAATTAATTGCTTTGTTTATGAATTGCACAACCCTTTGCAAAATGTTGGGTATCTATTTGATATCACAAAACAGTACCAAAACATATAATAATATGTTGTTCTTTGCCTGGTGGTCCCCTTTAAAGAGATTAGGAGGAATAATCTCTAAAAGTTAGAGCATATTAATCAGGCAAGAAACAAGAAAACTATGGCTCTTTGAAGATGTCCATTTATTCCTATTAAAGTTAGTTAAAGACTTTCCCGTGCCAATGTTGGCACATAAGGCGGCGCCTATCTCCGTTTCATTTAGCCCTAGGCCACACGTCTACTAAATGTAGCGATTAGCTACAGAAGGGGGCCATGCAGTCCTCTGGTAACTCGTGTGATTAACCTTCCCTTCTCCATTCTATAAATGCCGAGCGCCTGGCTGAAGGCAGAAGGTACCATTTTAAAAGTCTTTGGTATGACCCGGTCTGGGTTCGAACCCGGGACCTCCCGTGCATGAGGCGGACACTCTAACCGCTAAGCCACCATGCTCGGTTATTCCTCGGTTATTGCTCAGTTTATTCCTATGGGGAACTCAAATTGGCAATGCACTCTGATAAGTGTGTGGACTGCTCCCCATATGTTTTGTACACACGTTCCCATTTTTACAGTTTTCTTCACAGTCACACTTTTCCATTCCCCCAACTCATGATGCTACATAAAAAGCTTTCTACAAAACATATTTTGAACTCAAACGAAGGGTAAACATACATTTTGAGAGAATTTAACAAAATTGAAATTTTGTGTACAAAATGTATGGGGAGTAGTCCACTACTTTGCGTTGCCAATTTGAGTCACTCGTAGAATTAAATGGCTCTTTTCAAAGAGCCAGAGTTTTCTTATTTCTTGTCTGATTGTGCTAAAATTTTCAGGGACTTCATCCTATTTAGTGTCTCATAGTGCATATAACAATTTGTCTGGATTTCATTGTCCTTTAAAGGGACAGTCCCTCTTTTACAAAACGTCTGAACAGTTTCCAGTTGACGGATGAGGATGAATGTAACACACACACAAAAAATCAGATCGAACAGCCCTGTAATTTGGATTCTATGAATGAAAAACGAATGCGTCCCTTCATCAAACTATATATCGGTCAATAAAAGAGTTTAACTGATTTAGCATAATATTACAATAATATTGTACTTATTCTTGTAAAGGTATGTCACGGAAAAAAATCTCAAAAATTAAGAATATATAATAACATGTAGTTTAAGCGAGGTTTGGTTATTTTGTATAGTATTCGGTCATTATGTGCGCGGGTCACGTAGGGGTCACGCATAGCGTTGTGGTACTCCGTGGAATCCATGTACGAACTTCCTCACTGGGTGAATATACGTATAGTGCACAATTAACCGTTGGACGATGGTTTATTTAATTTTAGCTCTATAACTCCACGAAAAAGAGATTTCAAGCCCTAATTTTTTCAGGCATGCTATTAAATGACATTTTCAATGACAATAATCTCGCAACTTTTGAAAATTGGCTTGCAAAAGAGGGGGTTAAAGGGTACCACCACCCAAAACTAATATTTGTATAATAGAAAGGTAACATCTTTAGTATTCCATTCCATCAATAAGTTCACAAAAATATGTTTGCAGAAAAAAAATATATAATTGGAAACCGCATCACCATTCTAAAGCATGCGTTTATGCGGTCTGAATTGTGTAGACTACCGCGGGTGCAGCAAGCGAATCGCTCGGAATTATATTGCCTACAAACGTACGCGTGAGTAGAATTGGCGCACTCGCAAACCAGGAACCAGGAAATAGTAGTGGTTCCGTGGTGGAAGTGGTGGAAATTAATTGCTTTGTTTATGAATTACTCAACCCTTTGCAAAATGTTAGGTATCTATTTGATATCACAAAACAGTACCAAAACATGTAGTAATGACTAATGTGTTGTTATTTGCCCGGTGGTCCCCTTTAACTCAATAGTTACCGATAATATGAAAACTCAGAAAACCTAGTTGGGAACTAGAAATATTGCTTGATCAACTTCAAGCTTTTCTGATCGTCTATATTTTTACCAGAAAAATAATAACATGATCGATGGCAAAATGAGCAGAGTTGTTCCAACATTTAAAGAAAAATCAGAACACCCTATGCCCAGGGAAATGGGAGTTTGATATCCCTGCTATGCCTGTATTGAGACTCTATAAGCACACAGATATTGATAGCCATATATCGTCTGCTCGGTGTGCGATAAACTAATTCCAGCTTTTGGGCGAGAGGAAGGGGGACAAAAATCATTCGTCCTCCCATAGACTGTCAATACGACATTCGGTGGTTTTCAATACCAGAGAAAAACAGTAAATCTCTGGTCCATTCGGGTTTTACGTCATGTTATTTAAACCAAAACTATATCCCTTTAAAATGTAATGTGTATTGTGTAATATGTTTGGGTGTGAATGTTCAACAAATTATGCAGTAATAACTGATTGCTATTACCTCTGTTATCATGGTCCTTAAAGTATTGGGAAAGTTACCAAAAAATACCTACATATCAATTGGCCAAACTAATTGATCAATAAATATGTTGAATTAGTATAAAAACGGGATTGTGTGGTAAATTCTGAACCTTAGTACCATTAAATGCAGAAATATTGGTGGAACTTCAATTCACGCCATCCGCACAGTGAGATTTGGCCTAAATTCACCGCCCATTCGCGCTGCTCTGCTTGTGCTCACATAGCTTTCTCATGTAGCGTATGCGGTTGAATTGAGGTATCGATCTGCGCACAACTCCATAAGCATTGATTTATTGAAAAGGGTCACTGGGAGATATACATGCAATGTACCAAAGCTACCATCCCCGATAGACTACGGAAACAGTATGTTCCCTCGCCTGTTAAGTACTGTATGGTAGTTTGAAAATCCAGTCAACATGCATACTTACAATGTCATGGGAACAACCGCCTGCCCTAGCCCTAGGCAATGCGAGTGATATGCTTATAAATGCTTTGTAACTGAATGGCAAAAATAGAGTGAATAAACAACATAAATTTCAAGATTTATTTCTTGCATTTTTGTAAACAAAATTATTTTGAACTATCTATACTGACACATATATTGGCCATAAATGATTATGTTCACATTGTTTGAAAAAGTGGAAAATGTTGCATTTGTTTCTAACTAGCGGCATGCAGCTACCTAACTCTACAGAACGCTGGCGCAAGCGCTGGCGTTCTGTAGAGTTAGCAGCTACCTAGCTTGCATGCGACATTTCCATGCATATTTATCATGTTTATACCAGAGTTCCGACTAGCAATCGAGAGCCAGACTCTCGGGATCTATATTCCTGACGATTTCTTAGCTCATTTTCATTTCCACATAATCATTTATTATTCGGCAAATTCTCTTTGAAGCAATGAAGGCCTGCCCGTGACTTAATTGGTATGCATGACTAAATTAAAAGAACCCTCGATCTCTATGCATGCAATTTGTATAGGGCATCGATCAATTTTTTTTAGTCATGCATGCCAATTCGTGGGCATGTCTTCGAAGAGAATGCCTTATAATTTTAGTTAGATTAAGAAGCCCATGCAAACACACATTTAAACGCAAACAAACACACACTCAGACTCAGTCAGTCATAGATCGACAAATCTATCGCTTTCATGGCCTTTTTGACATTATTATTGTTATTTTCACTGTCGCCATTCTAATGCCGACAGTGAAAATAACAATAATAATGTCCAAAAGGCCATGAAAGCGATAGATTTGTCGATCTAAGTCAGTCAGTGATACTGATGATATATACACACTCGCACAGTAAATGATCGACGCAGCGCACTCAATCATGTCAAGTGTCAGTCAACGTTACTTTTTAGTCTAGAAAATGGGTTTAACTAAGTTTGAGGCTAAATTATGATTCTATGAAACTGAAAGAATGAAACAAATTTTGTGAATTTACGCAACTTACAATTACATACATTAGATGCTAGTTATATGACTCGGCCTTCGCCGGTGTAGAAATCGTTGTGGTCTCTCTGCAAATTGCAAAATTTCACACAGAATTGTGCAACGCGATCAGTTGTACGTCGTTGCCTCAACGTAATAGTAGTGTACACGTTTTTGCATCGTTGAGCACTGCATTGTTGAATTTGGTATTAGGGAAATCCCCTCCACACATTATGACGTAGTAGCGAGTGTCAGCTAGCGCGCTGATTGGTTGTTTACACATAACACCAGTAGCATGGTACCACAAAACGAAACACATGAACCCGGATATGAACTTTTAATTGTCAGCTTTCGCTCATGTTTTTTGTTTGTTTAGAAAGCATTTATTTTCATTTCATGACTTCTTCATCACCCGATTTTAACCTGTGTAATAACAATTATTAATTCAAACATATCACAGCTTTTGAAATATATAGCACATGCAATACGTACATTTCAATAATGAGAATAAATGTGTAACCATTAATCTTATCTGTTAGTTGTAGTTTGATTGACTGCAATTATATTGATTGAGTTAATCCTTGCCTATATAATGTACCAGAATACATCCCCCCCCCCCCCCCCCCACACTCAGTATTATTTAGGGTATGGGCTTGGCTCGTCCCCTCCCTTATTTGAAAGCACCCCCCTATCTCAGGACTGCCAACATTTCTGAACCTTTATAGAGACCCACACCCCCTAAATCCGGAACACGTATGCTCAATGTACCCCCCCCCCCCCTATCTCAGGTGAGCTCTCATTCAACCCCTATCTCTGACAGATACCCCCCCCCCCCCCCCCCCCCCCCCCCTCGTCTCAGGTTAGCTGTCATTACAATACCTTAGGATTTTTTCTTTTTTTTCTCAAAACTAGCAGCAGGAATTCAGAAATCTGATCCCGGATTTGATCAATTTTCTATGATATGGGGGTGGGGGGGGGGGGGGGGGGGGGGGGGGGGGGGCAGGTTATACATTTTGTTTTTAGTGCAGTGAAAAGTTATATTTTACTGATATATTTTCCATAGATTACCCGACTGTGATACCGTGTATATCAATTTGGTGAAATTTGTCACAGTGATCTACATCACAAATCTGATCGAATCACTTTGATGTGCTTAACCAAAATAAATATAATATTTGATAATTATTGGTTGCAGCAAACAAGCTCTTGTAGTCTACTGACTTTCCCCTCATCATCACCAACACCCCACCCCACTCCATGATGGGGGAAAACAAATAATCAAAGGCACCAACTGGGGAAATGCGTTACAAGATGGAAGCTCTAAGTTATTTGTTATAGGATAAAATGTACTGCAATTTTATTGTTTTCTTTGGTGGAGAGGCGCTGCACATCAGAATTTTTCGTGAGGTAATGAAAAACTGAGTGTCGAATTTGAGAGAACATGCAATTTTAATGGCAGAATAAACTTTATTTGGTCAAAATCGGTCCAGAAACGGCTGAAATATCAATAAATATATATGATCTTTTGATTATTTGGGGCCCAAATAATTAGATGAATTTTTCAAAAAATCAAAAAAATGCATACACTTTTCAAAACATTTCAAAAGCGTTTTTAAATAAGTTTTTTTGATGATCTCTCTATTTAATCATGATTTCAATAAAACATCACATGCATAATTTTGTATGAAAAATGGTTAAAACCAATGCCTTTTTAGAGAGCGCCCTCTTGTGTTTTAAACCCTAAAAAGCGGGCTATTTGAGGTCTTCAGCATGGCCAGGGGGGGGGGGGCATTATGTCCCCCCCCCCCCCCCCCCCCCCCCTAAGATCTCGCCGCGGAGCGGCCGATCGCCGTGAACATTGCACGCATGATGAGTGAAGTGTATAGAATACAATGGTAATTTTAATTTTTTGAAAAATTCATTAATTTGCATATTTATGGTAATTTATGCAAATAAGGTCATAAAAATTCATATTTTTTTAACTATAAATCATATATTCTTCATAATTAAACATTGGTTTTCACTACATATATTCTTTAGAGCATTTGGAATAATAATGCGACAACAAAATTTGGAAGAGCCAGGTTCTTCCTTATGTTTTCTATTTTTTTTATAATTTCTTATGTATACTCCGCAAAAAAAGAAACTGGACACTTGTATAAGTTGAAATATTTCATATTAAAGTACGATAAAGTGTACATTATCATATATCATATTAAAGGGAATTTAGTCCTCTACATGCAGGGTATAAATTAAAGGTGTAATCGTTCATGCATGAAATGCCATGGTCAATTAACAATAGCAAGGTCTGTTTTCAAAAATAACAAAAACAATGGAGGACCACACCATTCGACTGAAGTGATAGTAAGCGTTTCACTTAAAACAAGATGTGCGGGGCAAGTCAATTATGACATTATTCATTTTTATTGTTATGAACAAACTCTGAAAATATAAATTTGTCAATAAAACTGGGCCAGGTTATGAGAGCATCATCATACTGGTCTGTATTAGAGGCATGAAGCTTGTCTGTTTCATGTGTCCCCTGCAATTTTAGCCATAGTTACCTAGAGAAATGTCATGTTAAAGACTGCCCAACTGTTTGACCAAGGGTGACATCAGGTTTGGAAGATCTTTGGACTACGGTAGAATTCTTGAGAAGAATTTATACCATTTTTCATGCTGAAATAAGGGCACAAACTGTGGTTTCGACTAATAAACCTTTGCCATTGAATTCCCCATTTTGTTACTTTTGGAGGAAAATAAAACCGATAACGTTCACAATTTGTCTTCATTTATACTTTTTATTGAGATGAAGATAGAAAAGGTCACATTTGTAATGAAAAAATTATGCCATGTCATGAATATAGCGTTTTAGATTATGCTTCAACATTTAAATGGTTGAGTGATGTTCCATTTTTCCTATTTTTGAAAACAGACCTTGGTGTGATTAATTGACCGTGACAAGTCATGCATGAATGATTTCATCTGGATTTGATGCCAATATTGAAGAGGGTAATTTTATCTTTAATTTGATATACAGTATCATATATTTTATCGTTAATGAATATGCAATATTTGGTCTTATACAAGTGTCCAGTTTCTTTTTTTGCGGAGTATATTTCTTTGTTTTTTAAAACTTATGTATTGTATTGTTTTTGTTGTTTATTTTATTTCTAACTATAATTCAACTATTTTGAACCCCAAAACAAACATATAAAATGCAAACAAGACCAAATAACCAATGATATACCTCTTTTTACGAAAACTGATATTGCCATATGTTTTGTACACAAATCACGAAATTGAGCGATTTTCGGGCTGACATGCATAGACAAAAAGTCATGTGACATCGTAACGGTAGGTCCGATTTCAAATTTTTTGTTTTAAAATATGCGCAAGACCCCCCCCCCAAAAAAAAGTCACCAAGCAGCGGCGCGTCATCTTTGTCATCTTTGTTTTTTTTTTACTTATGTATCGTATTGTTTTTGTTGTTTATTTTATTTCTAACCCCAAAACAAACATATAAAATGCAAACAAGACCAAATAACCAATGATATACCTCTTTTTACGAAAAACTGATATTGCCATATGTTTTGTACACAAATCACGAAATTGTCACCAAGCAGCGGCGCGTCATCTTACCGTCTTTTGGAGCAATAAAAAAAAATCGCGGAGGGGGAGGGGGGGGGGGGGGGGGGGGCCATTATGGCCCCCCGGCCTTTTTAGGGTTAATGGCTCTTTTTGAATGATAATGGGCTTTTTACTTAGTCGTTTGTAATTTTGTATACCTTTCTAGCATGGTGGAGTTATAACTATATTAGCTTTTATAATGTTACTGTCCAGGTTTGGTTACTAAAGTTCAGAAACTGTACTACCCCTTTAACCCTTTAAAGCCAAATGACAGCAATGGGGAGATTACAGAAATCCATCCTGTTGGTCTAACAAATTGATCAACATGGTTGAAATAGTATAAAAAAGGGTTTATGTAGTAAATTATGAACCATAACATCAAAGAACTCCATCCGCCGCCGATAAAATTGAACAGCACACAGCCTGTTTGGCCCGCCAAAACCTAGCAGGACACGAATCTTCCAGATCGGCTATAGCCGCTCTCCCGCCGCTCTGCCACACGCGGCGGGGTTTGCGTGTGCTTTGTATATGTGCGGACGAACAATTCAAAATACAACTGTTGTCTGCGATATTGGTCAATACATTGATAGTTTTCTAATGTTGCAAATATATCAATTAGTAGGCGGTTTCCTGGCCAAATTTGTTTAATCAATAGTAAAAATATATTCTTTCACATGGTTGGTAATAAGAGCGTACATTTCATTTTGTGTGTGTGGGGCGTTTCTCATTACTGTCATTTAGCTTTACTATCTCCACCCCTCCTGCACCAGCACCACCTCCCTCATCCCCTTGGGCTTGACCCCACTGCTGTATAATGTGCAGAATGTTCTGAGGGGGGAACTGGCATAACTGGCATATTTACTTAGGGGGGGGGGGGGGGGGGGTGGGGGGAAGGGGCTGCAAGCCCCCTCCCCCACTCCCAAATTTGTTGTTACAATGATAATTTTGGATGTTGTGTCAAATTTGTATAAACCTTATATTGGCCTTTTAGCTTTTCTCCTCTAGGCATATTTAATGTAATAAGAGGCAGAGTCAGCCACCCCCCCCCCCCCCCTTGCCATAATGCTGTTTTTATGTGATTACATCAAATATGACTCTTTAACTTTATTTGCATATGTTTTTCTCCCCAGCACCTGCAAAGCTTATATTATCAATATAACATTGGTGGCGATCATTTAAGAGTGATTCATTAACTTCGTCAAAATCAATCAAAATCACTTGGACCTTTCACACACCTCTTGTACCTTAGTTTTTGGCTAATGCTAACAGAAGAAAAAATGGGTTTTTATTTTTCAAATGTCTTCCTTGATATTGACACTAGTGGCCAAGCAATGATGTCGTGATTGGGATACAGAGTGCAATAATGGATTTTGAGGCCACAGAGATTGGAGATATAGATTGAATAGAAAAGCGTGGAATGATTTTGAATTGTACTAGTAAAAAAGTATCTGAATTTGGATAATTTGATCATTCATAGTATCCAAATTCAATGACTTCACGCGAATGATCTGGTTCAAATCTGACATCAATGTTCACCTTGTTTTCACTAGGTAAACATTGTTCTTTTAGATGAAAATAGAATCTTACAATAATATTGGTATATGATTGAAGTCTCAAATATCACTTTTTGGACAAATCTTATAGAGTTAATGGATCACTTTCAGCACTACCAAAAAGTTGTACATTCACAATATTTCAAAACAAAGAATCCCATTCTCCACACAACATGCACGTTTAAATAAACACAACAAAAAAAGTAACTCCCCCCCTAATCAAAATAGCGTAACTTTTTAACAAAAAGGGTTTGAGCAACATAACTTGGCAGGAATGTTTCTAAACTTATTGGCTAACGTCTCCGATAGTACGGTTCAGATTTGTTCACACACGCTCCTTTTTATGTTATTTCAATAATACTAATCAATTAGTTTGACCAATAAAGCTATTTCCCACTACTGGTCTTTCCCTTTAAAGGCAAAATGTCACTTTTCAAAAGTCACAATAGTCAAAAAGTGACAATTTTGCCTTTGATGTGTGGTCACTCATCCATGACTCGACGGACCAATTTAATTTTCACACAGAAGTTAGTCAATAAACGTAAGAACAATCCTGCCGAGTTATTTTGCTCAAAACCTTTTCGTTAAAAAGTTATGTTATTTGATTAAGGGGGACTTATTTTTGTGTTGGGTTTAATTGATCAGTATTGTTGGAATAAACTCAACAAAAAAGTAAGTCCCCTCCTGATTAGAATAACATAACTTTTTAACAAAAATGTTTTGAGCGAAATAACTCGGCAGGATTGTTCCTATACTAATTTACTAACTTCTGTGTGAAAATGAAATTAGTCCATCGAGTCATGCATGAGTGAGCACACATCAAAGGAAAGATTGGCACTTTGTGTGCTCGCTCATGCGTTACTCAATGGACCAACTTGATTTTCACACAGCAGTTAGTCAATAAGTGTAGGAACAATCCTGCCGAGTTATTTTGCTCAAAACATTTTTAACAGTTATGTTATTCTAATCAGGAGGGGACTTACTTTTTTGTTGAGTTTATTCCAACAATACTGATCAATTAAACCCAACACAAAAATAAGTCCCCCTTAATCAAATAACATAACTTTTTAACGAAAAAGTTTTGAGCAAAAAAACTCGGCAGGATTGTTCTTACGTTTTTATTGACTAACTTCTGTGTGAAAATTAAATTGGTCTGTCGAGTCATGGATGAGTGACCACACATCAAAGGTAAAATTGTCACTTTTTTACTCTTGCGAATGTTGAAAAGTGACATTTTGCCTTTAATGTGTGCTCACTCATGCATGGCGCGGCGGATCAAGTTCATTTTCACGGAGACGTTAGCCAATAAGTTTAGAAACATTCCTGCCAAGTTATGTTGCTCAAACCCTATTTGTTAAAAAGTTACAATATTTTGATTAGGGGGGGGGGGGGGGGGAGTTACTTTTTTGTTGTGTTTATATTCATCATGGAAAAATAACCAATCAAAATGTGAAATTTTGTGCTCACATTGCTTCATGTATTTGTCTGCTTACAGCTTTGGCATCACATGTTAACACAGTATTCACATAACATGCAAATGGATGTTTTTCATTGTAGAACTTGTCAGACTACGATTGTTTATTTACAAATTATATTTACAAGTATATACAATGTATGTACAATATACATTTGATAAATTACAAAATAATATACAGTTTAAGGGAGGTTGTTAGACAATACTTGAAATCTCTTGCTTCTAGAGAACTATATGTTTTATGACAGGTGAATAGAATTTTTGCCAAGTAATTAAATAACATGCAATGTGCTATTGCTGACCAATGCTATAGGTTTGTACACGGTTCAAATAATCCTCACTATTTTTTCAAATAGTCATAAAATCTCTATAACTAAGTGGCAATTAGAAAGAATGAAGGGCATTTTTTTAACTCCCATAAGTAAGAGAAAATGCAATGTAGCATGGCACCAATGAACAACTAGATTTGCAAGTGATTTTGATGGATTCAGACAAAGTTACTATTTCTTGTTCATGAGTGGTAGAATAAGAATTCATGTACATCACAAGTCTTTGCCTGTTTGAAAGGGTTCCCACCATGTACAGTCAAAACCTGTTTATAATGACCACCTATCGGAAACAAGAACAGCGGCCACTGAGATAAGTGACCTGTATAGATATGTTCCACTCTGCAGAGAACACTTTTGGTGGCCACTATAGGCAGGTTGGCTGCAATAGACAGGTGGACGCTAAGACAGGATGGACTGTATATTGTTTTTCAATGGTTTACTTGAAACAGATTCCTTGCAATAACACAACTTTAACATTTGTAATGATTGAATATCTTTCATCAGGGTAAATGATAAATTAGTGTACTTTTGGCACTTCACTGATGTAAGTTAACACTGGATGATTTGATCGAGTCGCTGTAAACAAAAAAACAAAAATAAGCGGACTTGAGTGGGAAACCTGATAACTAGAAAGGCATCATGAGAATTAGCCCAATGTGATCGGGCAATGATTAGGACTTTGATATTAAAGGGATCTAGTAACTTTGTTGAGATGTGCAAAAACTGATGAATGGTTGATGCAATGTATACTGTTGTTATCTCATATGTCCTCAGGGTATTGTGTGAAAATTTCAGGTCAAATGGACAATGTATGGCCAAGTAATGAGCGAAAATGCAAAGTGATATTGGGTGATATTCACCAACTCACTGCATTCACTTTGTACAGGGATGAAAATCTCGCCCGGAGATTTTCTATCTAAATACTTCAATCATACATATCTTTGTAATGAAAGGGAAATTTGAAAAACCGAAAGCTGTCCCATGATTTTATTGTTAATACGAATACAACAAGGTATAAAGGAACCGCTAGAATTACAATTTTATTTTGAGGATTTGGACAATGTTACTAAGTCCCTTTAAGTTCTTGATCACCCATTTTAGCAGCAGGCACTACTTTTAATTGCAAGTATTGAATTTCTTTTGCTGGGTAGATTGTAAATGATTCTATATTTTTTGTTAATTGACTATTAGTCCAGTCAATCTAGCAAATATTAGGGGGTAACCTCGGCAAAACATGGGATTTTTCTTCGTAATTTTGTTCAGGAAACTCCCCTAAACAACATACTAAAAGTCGTAAGAAATCGAAGCTGGGGAAAGTGGTTTAATTTGCATTTTAAATAATGAGCTAATTTGCATAATTGTGAATTAAGGTCAGGGGTCATTTTCTATCTAGGAATAGTACACTAGTATTTAAAACAAATATTCTCAGGTATTTTGGGGCAAGGAATCCATTTCCGGTGCACGTTTGCAAGTGCCATAAGGGCAAAACCCTGAAATCAAAGATGGCTGCTCTTAATTTGCATATTTATGAATATTATTGGTATTCAGTGGCTACAGCCTCTAATAAGCAATAATTACAGTTTTTTTTTTCTTCAATCATGTTCTAAATGTGTAGTAAAGATACTTCAGCTTGGTTGCCACCTTGGCAACCTCTAGCAATGCATTATAATTAGCATAATTCGATTATTTTAACAATTTGCATATTCCCAGAAATCAGGTAAAATCGTGGATAGTGTAAACCCAGAAGGTAAAAAAAGACGAGAAATACCACTTTTCCAAGGTTTTGGGGGGCAGGAAATCCATTTATGATACCTAATTCTACGTATCACCTTGGCAACCCACAACAATCCAAGATGGCCGCGTTTTGGCATTTTAAAGGATATAATTCTATTTGCCACTTTAACAGCATTTATTTTATGAGAGTATAATTTTGTTTCTGTTAGCAACCATAATTCGATTATTTTCACAATTTGCATATTCCCAGAAATCAGGTAAAATCGTGGATAGTGTAAACCCAGAAGGTAAAAAAAGACGAGAAATACCACTTTTCCAAGGTTTTGGGGGGCAGGAAATCCATTTATGATACCTAATTCTACGTATCACCTTGGCAACCCACAACAATCCAAGATGGCCGCGTTTTGGCATTTTAAAGGATATAATTCTATTTGCCACTTTAACAGCATTTATTTTATGAGAGTATAATTTTGTTTCTGTTAGCAACCAATGTCGACGACTCCGTAGTTGGTAACCAGGCCGGGGTGTCGATCCGTTTTTGAGATTGGGGGGCGAAATTTGAAAAAAATTTCCAGAGTGACCACTGAGAGAGCTAAAAGCCCCACATTGGCATGCCCGGAAGTTTTATTATGCGCTCATTGAAAGTGTCTTGATGGCTCGAAGACCTGACTTTGGGGGGAACCCACATTTGGGGACAATAATGGGGGTCCAGGGGGCTCCGCCCCCGGAAGCTTTTAGATTTCAGACATTTGCTCCTAGCATGGGTGTTAAAATTGTATAAAATAGTGAACCTACTCATAACGTATTTTTAAAGGGCATAGCGAGGAAAAGACTGAGCCGTGCATGAGATGGATCCACGTGATCATGTATACTATAGAGCCATCGATATAGTCTAGGGCATTCGGCTCCCATGAAACTAAGCAAGGGCGTCAACAATTTCTCAAAAGTGTAGGGGGACATTGCGAGGAAGCGAAGCGACCGAGCGGGGGAGGGTGTGGGAGGGGGTGTCCCCCTCCCACAGTAGGGAGCTTTTGTATTTTTGGGCGTGAAATTGTGCGATTTGGTGCACACCTGAGACAGAAATTTCACGTAATATGAAATATATAGGTATGGAACCAAACATACATAATGACAAAGGGAGGGGGACAATCTGCTCCTTTTTCAAATGTGGGGGACATGATATTCCAATTTGATTTGCGTTCAGCGCATATGTACCGAGATTATTTTATTTTCTGTGACGGTGTGCTATCTATAGATGAGGGTTTAATAAACGTCGTTTGAGGTGTGCGTTTGAGAAATTACGCTGCCCAACACATTCAAAAGGTGAGTTCCCGCAACCCAAATGAAAATTGCAATATGATAAACTGTATGCGCGCGAAGCGCGCGGCAAAAGAAGAGATTTACAGTCCTTTTCAAACTAAAAAACGGCTATTTTGAAGATTAATTATTGATAAATGTGTCTTTCCCCTCTTTGGCATTATATCACTCGATTTTTTTCTTCCTCATTTTCGGAATTATTGGGGGGGGGGGGGGGGCGAAATGATATGTTCGCCCCCCAATATTTTCATTGGGGGGGGGGGGGGGGGCGACCGCCCCCCCCCCCTGCCCCCCAGGATCGACACCCCTGTTGGTAACTCAGTTGTGCAGTGCTGCGGCCCTTTTTAAAGTAAAAAGTCAACGACGTCGTATAGCTGATACCATTTCGACGCTTTTTTTTGGACGCGGGTGCGTAGCCAATGTGACCCCCCCCCCCCCCGAATTATACGGGACCGTTTCAGCCATGTACACAGCAAGTGCAATGATAAGTGAATATCACTTTGCATTTTCGCTCATTTCTGGGCCAAATAACATACAATTAATTTGAAATGTTCACACAGTACTTACTGGGCATATCAGATCACTGGCATCCTGTCAACATTAAAGCCGTTATTAGATCCCAATTTAAACCCAGGGTGAAATTCCCATTGACTATATTACCAATTGAAAATTACCAATTGAAATCAATTGGTAATCGAAGAGCATGCATATATGGAAAATGAAACAATTTGGACAAATTGAAATCAATGGGTACCAATTGAAATCAATGGGTATATATACCCATTGAAACCAATTATGCCAAACAATGGGTACCAATTTAATTCAGTTTCAATGGGTACCCATTGGTTTCAATGGGTATACCCATTGAAACCAACATGGGTACCCATTGAAACCAATGAGTACCCATTGGAATTCTAATTGGTTTCAACTGGATTTCCGTCCTGGGAAGGGATAGTTGAGTTTTGGTATAGAGGGCGCTGCACAAAATAACTTTTTAACTGAGGTAATACAAATCTGAGTTTCAAATTTTAAAGAGCTTTACAATTTTAATGACAGCATACAGTTTTATTTGATCAAAATCGGTATAGAGACGGCTGAAATACCCATAAATATAGGCCTAACCATTTGTAATTATTGTGGGGTCCCATAATAATTTTAAATGTTGAACCAGACGTTGAAAAATCGAAAAAATGCTTCCACTCTCCAAACAGAAATGTAATAGTTGTCATGATCTCTCTATTTAATCATTATAAAACAAACATCACATGCAAAATTGTGTCTTTAGAGAGCGCCCTCTTGAGTTTTAACGGCTCTTTTTTTTTAAAATAATGATTCCAGGCTTTGAACTTCAAGTATAGTCGTTTGTAATTGTGTGTATACCCTTCGGGCATGGGTGCTGGATATGGTTATTAAAACAACGAATAGATACCATCCCAGACCATCCTCTCAAGGATCACGAATGATGCAAAATATTGCTGGCAATTCCGGTATTTTTATGGAGGATCGCGAGTATCATTTTGAGAAAAAGCTTTAAAAAACAAATAGTTAAATACGATATGGAGGAAATAGCCGAAGACTCAGTGTTGCAATTGTTGTAAGTGTCCAATTATTGTAACTACCATGGCAACAGCTGATGGCTGTTGACCAAATATAGTTACAATAATTGGACACTTACACAAATTGCAAGTGTTTTATGAAACGAGCTACTGTAGATGCCTTTCTGGCAATTTGTATCTGCCTCCGGCGATTCGTAACATATTATACCCAAAACATAAATGGTTAGAAATAATGCACATGAAGTCGAGCGACCATCCGTCCATTTATATGGATGGATCGAAATTCCCTGGAATTATTATTATTTTTTAAAAAGTTATTAATTTAATTTTATTTATTTGTATTTTTGTTTGTTGTTGGGGGAGGGGGGGGGGGGGGGGGGGGGTTAGAAAATTATTAATTGTTGCTACTTCTTTTGAGCTTTCCCTACATTGCAAGGAAGTTGCAAAAGATTTTTGGAAGAGAAGATGGCTCACATGCAGCCTAATTTTCTCTGGAAATACATAAGCTGTGCCCCCCCCCCCCCCCCCACCTGAAACACCCCACCCCAATTAGTCGGACCAGGCCACACCACTCAGCCACTGATGGAAATGGTACATCAATGCATACACTAGATTGTTATTGGCCAGTGGCGAAGCAACGTCTTGAATAATTTTTGGGGGACACGGTGTGTTTCTATTTTGTAAAGAATTTGTACCCGTTTTTGATTGTTTCTGTTAATTTTGTTTGCGGCACCCCTGTAAACCCCAACAAACAACCATCTCCCCAAACAGCAAGAATCACAGTACAACTATGATGTCATATCAGTCACATCTCACAAAAAGTATATAACACATACGTCTGCATGGTAGTTCCTCTACTATTATTTCTATGGGGTCGCAAAATCTAGTAGGAAACAGGTTCATTGCCAACAACACACAATTCAACTGAATAAAATCTTGCATAATTTATTTGTATAAATAAAAAGAAGGAAAGAGTCATCAGATAATGTTTCCGCGGCATGTACTTTATTTTTTCTTTCATCTTAATAGTTCTTCAAAGTTTATCAGGAAGTGTTTCAGTAGTAAAAAATGTAATATAAAATTTGCTGATATTACTATATTGGGGGCATGTGCCCTAACAACAATAACTTGACAAAACAATTTTTTTTAAATAAGTAAAAATACTGCAATCCCTCTATGAGTAAGCCCATTTTAAACCACTGATGATATCATTTGCAGTTGGCATTATATCATGTCTTGTATACTGTACTTCTGAAAAAAGGTGAAACACATCAATTTATCAATTCAAATGGAAAATGATCTGGAATCAGTTAGCCATGTTATGCCACTGCATTAAAGCATTGGTAATTGTTGGAATTAATATTATAATTGGCATCATATAGCATAAGTTTATCCTATTATGTACAAGACATTTCACATACTCCTGTACAAAAAAGGGGGAAAACACTATTATCAATTTATCAATGACAAAATCGAAAAGGATGTGGAATAAAAATTTGACTTTGAAAGCTCTTCAAGCTCTTGAAAGCAACAATATGAGTACATAAATACACCACCTTGAAAACAGGATATAGTCCGAGTTGGACAGAAATAACCGTCTCTTCATGGGATTTATTATATATCGGATTTCTTACACTATCCCATTACGAGACGGTAATCTCAAGTGTTCGCGCTGTGTGGGAAGGCCGCCATTTTGTCTACTTTTAAGCCGGACACAATGAAATGAATGGGAGACACGCGCTGCGCGTCTGACGAAATCTGCACAAAATCTGCACAAAATTTGCGATATCTTCATCTTTACTTGTAATTTTTGCTTAAAAGCAAGTCGTATTGAATTTGCTTTGAAGCAGATATGGTATTAAGTTTTATACTTCATACATACAATTAATAAATTTTATGCAAAAAATAGTTAAAAAGTCCGATATTGGGAACTTATTGACTCGATGTTATCAATTGTCGCAAGCCGATTTGAAGCAATTTTAGTTAGCGAGCACGCGTCACTGAACGCCGTACTAAGAGTCACGCGCGTACGATTTACTCCCCACACAGCGCGAACACTTGAGATTACCGTCTCGTAATGGGATAGTGTAAAAAATCTGATATATAATAAATCCCATGAAGAGACGGTTACTTCTGTCCAAGTCCGAGTACACTTGGATCGCAGATCCATTTAAAAAGAACAGCCAGCTGTAGGTCTATATTACAAGACTTAAATATACACTCATAGTTTGTCTCAATTTGCAAGCATTCTACAGTACTTAATATAACCCACATTCACATAGAAAGTTTGATTAAACCCATCAAGGACGAGTCCCACATATTTGTGGGTTGGTAGTCCTACACTTCAGCAAGAAGATAACAAGTTATATGATGTATACAAGGAGAAAGAGCATACATTTCTCTATTTTTAGAGCCCTATTTTGTTACTCTACCTGCTTTAGTTATTTTGTATTGATTTTTATTATTGCGTAGATCGCTATAATTTAGGAAATTCCTTAAATTGGCAACACATTGTGATATTTAAAAAACAGATTTCAGCATTCAAATTGGCAACTTTGCGGTAAAGTCACTTCATATTTGTCTTAAATTGTAATTACTAAATATTGTCCACCTATTTTTATGTCATTAAAAGGTTGAACAAAATAAGGTGATGCCAATTTGTAGAGGAAAACAATGATCCATTTTGTCTTAAAATAGCTCTAGTCCTTGATGAGTTAAAACTATACATGTATAGAATGTATCACTCAATATCAAACAAATTTATGTTCTTCATTGAACATAGTTGCCAGAATATAACTCATAAACAAAGTAGCCAAATAAACTTAACAACCACACATCTATAATGTATCTTTATATATACCTATAATATAAATGTATTACTCAATATACAGGCAGTGGCGTAGCGACAGGGGGGGGGCACATGCCCCCCCCCCCCCCCCAATAATTCTGAAAAAACAATAGAAAACATAAGGGGACATTTTTTGAAAAAAAAACAAAAAAAACATAAGGTGTGCCCCCCCAATAATTGTGCGTGCCCCCCCCCCAATCAGTCCGACCACGCTATGCCACTGTATACAGGTATACCACATTAACGTTTCACATAAAGAAGGTAGCCAAAATATAACTCAATGTATACATATCTAGAATGTATCACTCAACATAAACCATGTTTATGTTACTTATTTTAAACAAAGTAGCCAACATATGACTAAACAACTATGCACCTAGAATGAATTTTGAATATAAAACACATTCATGTTTCTGATTAACAAAGTAGCCAACATATAATTAAACTAAATAAATCTAAAATGCATCACTAAATATTAAAAAAAAACATGATTCCCATAAAAAAGTAGCCAAAAAGGAACTCAACAACTATATACATACCTTGAATGTATTAATCAATATAAACCTAATTCACACTTCCCATGAACAAAGTAGCCAAAACATAACTAATCTAGAATGCATCACTTAATCTAAACCACATTCACACTTCTCATAAACGAAGTAGCCAAAATGTAACTTAGGCCAACTATACATAACTAGAATATATCATGCAATCTAACCAAATTCACGGTTCTTATAATCATATCTAGAATCTATGGTGGGCCAGAAGCTCAAATCAGCCCACTATACATAAAAGATAATTGATACTTTTGTCGAGTCAACTTGCAGCTAGTACAATGTGATAACATGCATTCACATTGCATTTTTATTTGCCATATACATGTATATTCAGTACAAATCTCTTAACGTATTCTTTTTAAAATGTTGCTATTGTCTTTTTATTCTGGGCTTCTGGCCTTCTACTTTTTTCCTAATATGTTTTTATGCAACATACATATATGCATTATAAAATAATTGGTTAATCAATACAAAAATAAACTATACTGTATATTGAATTCTCTGTACAGCAATGATTCATAAATACATCATTATATTGAAATATGATACAAAAGATCATGACAAATAGACAAAGGCCCTGCCACGAAATGGTAATGAATTACACCCTGAAATCATCACACCTGGGTGATCTCACATGAATACAATTCAAAACATAATAGGCTAGCATTACATGAATATCTCAAGACTATGTCATACACACAAGTATTACTACACCTTTGCTAGAATAATTTATGTTCCTCACACAAGTCTAGTACATGCAGGTGTACTAAGTTACTGAAATCGAAAACTAGCTTTGTTACTCAGCACTCATCTGATTCAGTTAACCAGCAACCATCAAACAAAGTTTCAATTATTTTAGTAACTGGAATACAATTACAAATTTAAATGCACATTAGATAATTTATATATCCTTTTTAGAGATATGCAGCATTCGTTAAAGAATGAAACTAGCAACCATTAACCAGCCAGAAAGGGCCCCCCCCCCTAAGATCTCGGCAACCGAAACTCTGATCGACTCCAAATTTGGCATGGTGATAGATGTCTATGAGATCTACAATATTGCATATTTAAACAAATTTTTAATATTATAATATGCTAATTAGAGCTAATTAATTATGCAAAAATTGTATTTTTTTTGTATTTTTCGTATTTTTCTCGGCAACCGAAACTCCGATCGACTCCAAATTTGGCATGGTGATAGATGTCCATGAGATCTACAATAATGAAGTGGCATCGTAAAATATTTAAGCATTGCGAAGTAATCGCGAAAATAGAGGCGGGGGGGGGGGGGGATAAATCAACCCCCCAGTCTTTTTAGGGTTAAATAATTAAAACAATTATATCTATTTGATAGAATATAGGTAAAGTGAGAAAATAATCAACCTATAAAAGCTTTTATACAGCAAGTATGCATACATGTTCATGTACATGCTACTAAAAGTTCAATAAAACGCTGCTTACAATATGGTTGTTGTACAATTATAATTTTACGTTTTAATAACCATGTATGAAATTGCTAAATGTTGCTTGAGCATAAGTAAAAGTACCGCATTGACATCACATGCAGGGAACCTAATCCACTAGTGCAGTCACTAAAAAGAGTGTTTACTGGTCTAATGAAAAATATATATCAAACTAATTAAAGAAACTTGGATAACCAGCCACTTAAAGGGACAGGTCCACTTTTACAAAACGTCTGAACAGCTTTCAGTTGACATGGGGTGGAAGATGGCAACCTTCTCGTGGTCCACCCTGTTTGGAAACCTTCCTTACTAATGCCATCAACCAGACATGCGCAACCAACAACCTTGTGTACCAGCGATGACTTCCCCAAGTCAATCTACGAATGGCCCTCCTCAGGGCAAAACGTCCCGTAATGGCCCTTATCAAGGCCAACCATCTCGCATAATAGGGACATCTCTCCGCATATACCAAATTAATGCGGAAGGTATGTCACGCGCAAAAAGTGACTACCTCGCCAGATCAACAAAGGATCTCGACATCGACATTATCCTTCTGCAAGAAACCCATATCCGTGATGAGACGTGTGAATCTAAGCTCCGCGTCAACGGCTTCAAGCTCATTGCGGCCGTGCACCACGCCAAGTATGGAGTTGCTACCTACCTTAGACATGACCTGACAGACTTCTGTGTCCTTGAGGAATCCTCCAATAATGACATCTTCACGGCCACCGTGAAAGTTGGAGATATAACAATCACAAACATATATAAACCACCAAAAACGAACTGGCCCTCTCCTGCACTTCAGACCCATACCCACCCTGAAGTCCATGCTGGAGATTTCAACAGCCATCACTCATCCTGGGGCTATGCCAAAGATGACGAGAATGGAGAGCAACTGGATATGTGGGCATCAGCCTGCGACCGTTACCTCCTTCATGATGCCAAACAACCGGGAACTTTCCACTCAAGCAGATGGAGAAGGGATTACAATCCGGATCTCTGCTTTCTGTCCAAAACCAGCAATGGCCGCCCACTACATGCATCTCGCAAGATACTTCCTCTCTTCCCTCATAGCCAACATCGTCCAGCTTTAATCCATATTGGAGTAGAGATACCTCTTATCCAATCAAAGCCCCAACCACGATGGAACTTTAGGAAAGCTGACTGGAAAGCCTTTACAGATGACGTGGAGGAGCAAATCACCAATCTTGAACCAGTCCCCAAAAGCTACACATCCTTCTGCAATATCCTCAAGGACACTGCCAAGAAACACATCCCTCGTGGCTTTCGTAAAGTCTTCACACCTTGCTGGCTGCCAGAATCAGAAGAGCTCCTCAAGCAGTATGAATCCACTGGCGATCCAGACATTGCAACAGAACTTTTGGATTCCCTTGACACAGCTAGACAAAAGCGCTGGCAAGAGACGGTAGAAGAGCTCAACTTTACACACTCGAGCCGGAAGGCTTGGAACCTTCTTCGACATCTTGGAGCAGCAACCCCGGTTCAACATCAACCTCCTAAAGTAACAGCAAATGCTGTTGCTTCACGCCTGCTCCTCAATTCCAAGGTACCTTCTACAAAGGCATCACGTAAAGAAGTCAAGAAGAACCTTTCCAAGTCCTACTCAACATCAGCTAAGACTTCCCCACTTGCAAGACCTTACACTAGAGAAGATGTCGACATTGGTCTCTCATCCACAAAATCAGGGAAAGCTGCGGGAATTGATGGAATCTACCCAGAATTCCTGAAGAACCTTGGACCAAAAGGCCGCGGCTGGCTGGCCTCATTCTTCACACACATCCACTCTTCCGGAGTTATCCCAAAGGCTTGGAGAGAGTCCAAAGTGATTGCGATCATCAAACCAGGGAAACCTGCGAACGACCCTGCAAGCTACCGTCCCATCTCTCTTCTGTGCACATCCTACAAATTGTTCGAGCGCCTCCTTCTAGTCAGGCTTAGCCCATTGGTAGAACCTGTGCTACCAAAGGAGCAAGCAGGCTTCAGACCGAAAAGGAGCTGTTCCGACCAAGTCCTAGCCCTCACTACCTTCATCGAGGCAGGATATCAGCGCGCCCTCAAAACGGGCGTGGCACTGATTGACCTCTCATCAGCCTACGACACTGTATGGAGACATGGCCTGCTACTCAAAGCGTCCCGCATCTTCAAGTGTCAGACAACCATGCGCATCCTTGCTTCCATACTCAGCAACAGAAGATTCAGAGTTTCACTTGGAGGACAAACAAGCTCGGCTAGAACCCTCAACGACGGCCTCCCTCAAGGATCTGTCTTGGCCCCGATGCTTTTTAACATTTATGTAAGTGACATGCCGGAGACCACGTCCAGGAAATTTGCGTATGCAGATGACCTTGCACTAGCTACCCAATCCACCGATTTCGACGTACTTAGCAGAACCCTCACCGAGGACATGAAGAAGATGGAGGACTACTTCACCTACTGGCGCCTTCGTCCCAATCCCAATAAGACTACAACCACTGCCTTCCACCTCAGTAACCGACAAGCGAAAACAGAACTTAATGTCACCTTCTGTGGCAAAACAGTTAAGCATGAAGAGTTCCCCAAATACCTTGGAGTTACCCTGGACCGCAGCCTCACCTATCGTGAACATCTCAAGAGGGTTTCTGGAAAACTGAAGACCAGAGTCAACATTATCCGGAAGCTTGCAGGAAATAGCTGGGGTTCAGGCACACAAACCCTCCGAACAGCCTGCATAGCTCTAGTCTACTCTGTTGCAGAGTACTGCTCACCAGTGTGGACAGAGAGCTGCCATACCAAGAAGGTAGATGTAATCTTGAACTCGGCTATGAGAATAATTACTGGCACCCTAAAGTCAACACCTCTTCAATGGCTACCTGCTCTCTCCCACATCGCTCCCCCTGGTGTACGCAGACAGGAGATAATGCGCAAGGAACTACACCGCACCTCCACCAACCCAGACCTACCTATCCACGAAGACCTAGGAAACCTACCCAAAATGCGCCTCAAATCACGGACACCCTTTTGGACTTCTGCAAAGTCTCTAGAAGAGTTTGACCTGAAAGGAGAATGGCGCAAAACCTGGGCAGAGTCCGATTTCCCTAACCATGACCTTGTACAGGACCCTACGTCAGAGCCAGCAGGGTTCAACCTCCCCAGAAAGCAATGGGTGACTCTGAACAGGATAAGAACACTCCATGCAAGGTCAGCCCATCATCTCCACCGATGGAAAATGAAAGACAGCCCTGCATGTGACTGCGGGAACCCAGACCAGACAGTGAAGCATGTGGTAAATGAGTGCCCTCTCCGATGTTTCCCTGATAGTTTTGAGGGGATTCATCGGACAACAGATGCTGCTCTGACCTGGCTGAGAAACCTAGACTTGAATTTATAAATGTGCATATATGTCATACGAAACAAACAAGTTGACGGATGGGGATCAATGTAAAACGCAAAAAAAAAATCAGAGTGAACAGCCCTCTAATTTGGATTCTACGAATGAAAAACGAATGCGTCACTCCATTTAAACTATATATCGGTCAATAAAGGAGTTCAACTGATTTAGCATGATATTACAACAATATAGTACTAATTCTCGTAAAGGTATTGTGAAGCCGACATTTGTTAACGTATGTCACGGAAAAAGATCTCAAAAAGAAAGAATATATAATTACATGTAGTCAGTTTAAGCGATGTTTGGGTATTTTGCTTGGTAAACGCTCACACATTAGTACTTATAACCTCGCAACTTTTGAATTTTGGCTTGCAAAAGTGGATCTCTCCCTTTAATAAATAACTAATAGTAGAAAATGTAGACTTGAACTAGTATGCAAGACAGCAAAACACATTAAGCCTATCAAATGCATGACATTGTGAAAATCTAATTCTTGCCAGGGTTTATACTTGGCAATTGAGAGTAAGTTCTAGGCCCAAAATGGAATGTTTCAAAATATACATTTGCCCCCAGCTGATTTACTATAAAAAATATGTACCTTGATATATAACATGACATCATGATGTACTAAAACGGGCTCTCCTATTGGTTGCATACCATTGCATACTACGTTATTTGTGTACAACCTTCGCATAGCTAGAAAGCTCAATGACTTGCACACAGGATAACCTATGCATGCACTAGTATATATCTGTAAATGTGCTTAAATTATTGAACGGGAAGATGGGTCAAATTTTGCACAATTATTCTGCCAACAAGCTGGTGGTGTCAACAAGCTGGTGCAATTAGTACAGTAGAACCTCTCTCATTACAACTTGGTTATAACAAGGTACATGCTCCTGATATAACTAGGCAATTTTACAGGTCAGGGTTTCTATTTATTTATTATTATTACCCAATAGCCATCTTGAATACCATCTTGCCTGTCTTTGACCCGACAAAAATCAATGATCTGAAAATAGCATGATTTAAAATTACATTTAAAATGACTTCCCCCAAATATCATTAATAATAGGGGGACCCCCCCCCCCCCCCCCCCACTCCTAGCCTTCCTCTCCCCGCTTCATATGCCTATGATTCCTCATGATAAGACCTAAGCGTTCCAGGCATTGACAAAGGACCCAGGTCATCACCATCATCAATATGAAAGCTTATGTTGGATATTGCAGAATCTGGCGAGTTTGGTCCTGAATGCAGTTTCTTGTCATTATCCATCACAAGCGCTTGAAGGCCCGGGTTGGCAAAGTCAAGAAGTGAGGCCGCTTCTTCCCCATTCTGTAGCTCAAAGGAACCACGCATCTGACGACTAATAAGCGTCCCTGGCCTTGACATGGAGGAGGTCTTGACGTAGTTGGAAGGATCAGAATGATTGGAGAGAGGAGGGACTCCGAGGTTGCCAGCACCTACAAGTCTCTCTGTCTCTGTCTGTTGTGTAACTTCATGAGGAGCACCTGCAGTAAAGAATAATTATAATTCAAGTATAGAATAACTCTAATCAGTAATAAACAGCCACTTTTGGGGGCTAATCAGTAACTGAGTAAATTTAAACAAAAGTGTCTTTGCAAGCACAAATATAACAGATAAAGGAGATATAATATGGAGAATGGGACATAAAAGGGAGTAAATAACAATCATATACACACATTTCTTTTACTTTCAGAGTTCAGGTCATAAATACAGTCGGGACTATCGATTTTACCTCGTTATAACCGGAATCTTGCTATAACCGAGCTCGTTATAAGCGGAGCATTATGCCATTGGAACAATCAGGACCAAAAGATTCTCCTCGTTATAAACGGTACCTCGTTATAAACGGTACCTCGTTATAAGCGAGCTCGTTATAACCGGGTTTCCCTGTACAGTAACATTTGGTAGTTTCATGTTAGCTGCTACAAGTTTTGTTCACAGACTAAGCCCTATGCTTAGCATGCACAATCAAACATGCTAATGGTATCGAGATCTAGACAAAACTAGATGGATCTTCGACTATGCGCAGTAAAAAAGTATGCCTCCGCTATCACGCGATTTTAATATGAAGCCCAAATTATATATTTTGAGTCCTGTGACCTTGACCATATGACCACAAACTTTGATGGCTACATTGGCTCCCTAAGAAATATTCAGGTACCAAGTTTGATTGAAATCTGACATTTAGAGCTCATGAGATTTTGCCATTACAAGCCATTTTTGCATATTGAGTCCTGTGACCTTGCAAGACCTTTGAACTCATCAACCCCAAAATCTAATTATTTTTTTCGAGTCCTGTAACCTTGACCTTTGACCTCATGACCCCTTAAATCTAATCAGATCATTGTTACCCCAATATGTAAACTCATACCAAGTTTAAAATTGATCCGTCAACCTGTTCTTGAGATATCGCGAGAACGAAAATGGGACGGACGTACGTACATGTATGTACGGACGGACAACCCGAAAACATAATGCCTCCGGCCACTTCATTGGCGGAGGCATAAAAAGGGGTTAAATAATATTTGACTGATTAAGATCATTTGATTAGTTGTCCTTTGGAACGTTTTTACACCCGCACACATATTATTTGTATATTAGTTGTATTTTTTTAGTATATTATTTACGGTTTCAGTTGTGCTTCGAAACATCAGTATTAAGCCCCATATAAATATTATGTATTATTATTATTATTATTATAATTGTAAATCTTCACTCCCTTGGACAAATACATGCCTATTATGAATATCTTCACATCTGTTCCCACTTCAGTGGCACAAATATCATCTTCGATGCAAGAACTGGGCCAACACACAAACAAAAATCACAATATTATCATCATTATCAATTGTATAATTACCACGATAATATGCCTTATCTGCGCCATCAATGGCAATGTAAGTATGATCCAGCATTGGTGATGGCTCTGCCTCCTCAGCATTAGAAGTGTTTGTAGCTTCATCATCTTGAAAAATCAAAACCAAATTTGAGATAATTAAGGACACAGATAATTCTGAGGCAATCTAAAAATAACATGTTTGTCAGCAGCCTCTAAAAATATATATCGAACAAAAAAAATTGTCATGTGTACATATAGCCCCATCCCGCGCTTGCACATGTTTGGTTGTATATTCTAGGTGCATTTTGATAGAAGGGAAGAAGTGAATGGGCATTTTAACCCATTTAGGACTGTCCCAAAAACTACTCTGGCTGGGGTCTGTGAGGAATGCTCTCGAATTCAAATACTCTTGAATGGGTTAATAATTGATAAGAATCACCCGTTTTGACAAAATAATTAATAATGCAATTATTAGTCGAGGGCTCCGTTGCAGAAAGAGATACAATCGATTGTAAGTTGAAATTAATTGTTACTCAGATCACTTGTTCCAGATGCTCAAATCTGATTGGTTGAATCGCGTACATTTTCTGACTTACAATCAATTGTGTCTCGTTCTGCAGTGGGGCCCCTAGACAAACAAGAGGTATCAATTAATGTGTCCATGGGATTGATACACTCCATGAATCTGCCTTAAAAGGATTTATTTTCCAGTTAAATTCTTCTCATTCTGTTTCTATAAAACATTTATTTTACAAACAAATCTGTTAACAAAGTGGTTTTAATTCAAGAAATTGTACATGACCAAAATATGTTTGTTACTGCACCATTGAATTTGAGCTCACTAGCTGTGCTGTATGAAATCAAGCATTGGTGATAGATTAATACAGGGAAAGTTCATATCATCATAAAGTACTATTCAAATTTTGTGTTACTATCTTGATAGTTGAGTTTTGGTATAGAGGACGCTACACAAAATAATTTGTTTGTGAGATAATGAAAAATTGAGTTTCAAATTCGAAAGAGCATACAATTTCATTGACAGAATAAACTTTATTTGATCAAAATCGGTTCCGAAATGGCTGAAATATCCATATAACATAACCATTTGTAATAATTGTGAGGCCCCACAATTATTTGATAATTTTAAACTAGCCTTTAACCCTTTAGCACTCAGAGGCCGTGTGAAACATGCCAGCTTACTCCTCAGAGCTCCGTGACAAAATTATGTATTTTAGACATTGATCCAAACAAAATGAAATAACTCTTTACAAGTTGAGTTTTGTCAATTACAAGTTATAAATATTTTGGAGATTATAAGATGGCGCATAACATATATCAAAATCAATTGTTGAAAATATACACAAGCCAGCTAGTCAGCTGCTAAAGCCAAATACTCACTCGGATTTAGAAGAGTGTAATCACTGTCCCAGTCCCACATAGCATTTTTCGCGTAAGTAATTGAAAGCTATGATAAATTTGACTATAAAACTCATACAAAATAGCTAAAACAGATACTTATATCTGAATAATCGGAATCGGCGTTGATATCACTCTGTTAGATGCCCAGGATTTGGTGAAAATCATCGTCAAACAATAATTATCAAGCCTTTTTCCGCAGAGAATGTTGGCGTTTCGCGTCTTCATATTGTCAATGTCTTGTCTACAGGCAAGATCGACTAGCGCATCTGTGTTCGCCCGGTGCTATTCATCGCTGTGTTTGAATGGAATTTGCATGAAGATGGTTCACGAGAGGCATACACTTTATATTACAAATGTTTAGTGTAGAAACCCATTGATACCACACGCACAATTGCAGCCCCGTAATATGCATATAAGGGATACTAGAGCGCGGGAAAAACGGACGGGCGGGTACGGGCGGTTTGAGGGCTAAAGGGTTAACAAAACCTTTAAAATGCTTCCTCTTTTAAAAAATGTTCAAAGAGGGTTTTAAACAGTTGTTGATTATGTCTCTATGTAATCACTATTTCAACAAAATATCACATGCACAATATTTAATTTAAAATGGTTAAAACCGATGAGTGTTTAGAGAGCATGCACCCTCTTGAGTTTTAAAGTCTCTTTTTTTAATGATAACAGACTTTTTACTTGGTCATTTTTTTTCTTCTTTTTACTTGTAATTTTGTATTCCTTTTGAGCAAGGTTAGAGTTATAACAATTAGTTTGTAATGTAATGGTGGAGGTTTTGGTTACTAAAATACAGTTTGACCAAAATTGTACTCTTTTCCAAAACTCAACTATCCCTTTATTGTCTTAGAAAACATGCCTAACCTTCAAGAACACGCACAGCATAGGTATTATTTAGAATTGATGGTTGAGTCTGCTTTCCAGTAGAATCCTGTGTTCCTCCCTACATGTACCTGCAGTGGATAGAAAAAGTAAAACACAATTCAATGAAATTTACAAATTGTTGGCATCATTGAAATAATGAAGAAATAAATACAGCATGAACAAAACTACAAACATATCAAACTAGGTTTTTAAGAAAACAAATACACATGATTAGGTATCAAACTAAACCCGACCTTTTCAAAAATCAACTTAAATAGGGTGAGAACCATTGCAAAAAATCATCAAGGGCAAGGTTGTCATAATTTATGTTGATTTTTTTCATACAACACACAATCATCTGATAAAGGGTGAGCACCTATGCAAACAAATGTGTATTAACCCGTTCCCTTCAGGATTCTGAAATCCCCATAGACTTTGTACATAACCCACCCTATTCTCGTAGTCAAGAGGTTAAGGGTATAAATATTAAGCAATCTATGAAAATATGCCAGCTAACCACATTCCTTCAGCATGACAGTGTAGAGTGTAATTGAAAGGGAATACCAGGCCGGATTCATTTATTTTCTAACAGAATAAAGAGAATGGGATGAGTAATTTGTGAAAAATTGATCAAAATTAAAAAAGCAACACAAGAGTTATGCCTATGCCTATTCGAACATCATGTTGAAATGATCGATCATTGCCGCCTTTTGCAACATCACTTACGAGCTACTTGCCATATGTTTTGTACATTTATCATTTTCGTTGCTAAAAAAATATTTGTTTCTCCTTGTTTTATGAATTCCTGTAGGAATATTGATGCGATAACTATATTGACATGTTTAAGCTCATGATATGATTTTGTAATTTAGAAAATATGATGTTTGTGCAATTGTCACGTAAAAATTGAAATGGTTGCAGCTCGCAAATGATGTCACGATCGATATCAATTGTGAAACGATACACACAAATCAGGACAAAGGTCAACCTGTCAAAATTTGTTTGTTTCGTGACTATTTTTGTTTAAATTTTTGCTCATGATTCTTCCTATTTACCCGTTGTATAGCAAGCATCAAATTTCTGAGGTGGAATCCCCATTTAAGAGAACAGCACCTTATTCACTTTCAAGATATCTTTTATTTGATTAGTTTGATGAAAACATAATTGATGGTATTGAAAAAATGAGGATAAACTTTTGGAACCATGCATCTACAGAAAAATATGCATGTACTGGATAATAGTACTTATACTAATACAAATAATAATTTGGCTACCCTGGTAACCAAACATGAATGCTTACCCCAGAAGGTTCCATATTTCTTGTTGATACAGTAGCAAGTAGCAAGTCCAATGCCAATCAATACAGCTATAGTGATCCCAATTCCCAAAGCAATGTGCACGGCACGTCCTAAATGATCAAATGTTACGGAAAAGAAATGGATTACAAAATTATAAATACCAATACAAAAATATGTTATATGAAATAAGAGACTTTACGAATGTACTCAAAATTACAATCCATCAAATTGCTCTTTCAAAGATAACCTGCTGCATTACCTAAAGGATAATAGTATCATCAGTATAATAAGTAACATTATATGACCTATATAGATACTGATGTGCGATTGGTCAAAATGCTGTCACGTGACCATCGCTACAAGGATGAGAAGCGTTATATTTTCAAACATGACGTAAATTACGTCATACCTCTGAATATAACGCCGTTATATCCAGAGGTATGACGTAATTTACGTACACCGCCGCTTCGCACACCAATATCACGCAATTATGCCTGGCAGCTTCAACGAGCCATTCGCTTCACTTGGTGAGGAAGAATTGGACAAAATAATTGATGAAAAAGATTCCCGTTCTACTAAGAAAGTCATCAATGTAGCTCAGAATGTGCTGAAAGCTTACAGTGAACACAAAGGATTAACAATTTCAGAAACAATTACAGCAACTGAACTGAGTAAGTTTCTTCGATCATTTTATGCGGAGGTTCCTAGATCGAATGGTGAATTGTATGAAGATGTATTGTAACCTCGCGCACGAAAATTTTGAACTTTTTCAAAGTGTCATAGGATCAACAAAATTACTGTAATCTCAATGAAACAAGCATTAAAATTAAGCCTGAGTCATGTCGGATATATTCGGAACCGGGTCCCGATAAACTGTAACCGGTCGGGAACCGGTATCCCGATAAATTGTTGCTGTCGAAACTCGGACCGGTAAAATCACGCAATCGTGCAAGCATCGGCAAAAATGCACTGTTTGGGACTTTATATGCAAATAACATTACAAATCAGAAATAATATCGCTAGTGATATTCGTTTGTCTCGCAATGTATGGTCAAACTAGGAATCTAAAAGATCTCATGACGTTTCGTGTGCCGCTGCAACACTTTGTCAAATGATAAAATCTAATGTAGACAATCGGTTTTTATGCTCTACCGTGGCTCCCAACTCACAATCTCGCATAAGCGATTGCGTTCCTGATAGGTCAACAAGGGATCGCGTCGATTGGCCGACATTACAAATATTGACGCTTTTACGGATTTACATATCAATCTTTACGGGAAAATAATTACAGACTATCCAGAATTAACTGACGTTTCGCAAGAAAAGTATTTTTTCCAAAGTAAATTGGACCTAGAAATCAATCGTTTGTTCAGCATCGCGCCAAGCTGAAACAAGCCGCTAAAATCGAAGGTTGAAATTAGCAGCAAGTTTTCGGGTCCCGATATCGCGATAAGATCGCGAGTGCATGCTATATGATATGCTAGCTAACTTCAGTTCCCGGCGCGGCACGCACGCTAACTTCAGTCGGCCAGCTAGCATCGTGGTGCAGTACCGCTGCGATCAAAATTTCCCAATAATTTGCACAGTTTTTTTCATTGTTTCGGGGCTTATTTTTTGTTCTGTTCAGCTTTCAAACGCCATAGAATCATGTAAGTAGAATATCAAAACATTTTAAAATGGTATAAATTACCCAAATACGTACTTTGAGCCACTTTTTGAATGCACTGGCTCATCAACTCAATCATACATACACTCCCCGAGAGTGTCGGCCTAACTTTGTGTGAACATCCGTAGGCGAATAGCGTTCAAATGACTAGCAATTTTGCGCTTCCTGTTCAATTTCTGACTGTCAAACGAAGTAACGAACCAAGAATTTCTCGAAAATAACCACTCTTTAAAGTAAATGATATCGATTGCCCCGTTTTTATTTGAATTCCTTGGGGAGTTATATTTTTGTTTCGGAAAAATATAACTTCCCTCGAGGATCTCAAATGTTATATTGCCCCTCTAGACAGTCAATATCTGTATAATATTCATATAAATTCTAGAATATCCAATATTCTACAGCAAAATTCCCACCGCTTGTTGGCAAAAATACAATTTGAGATTTATATGCCATTCATAAGGCCAAAAAAAAAAATTTGTTTGATTGGCGTAACGGGCAACCAAAAATTAGGGTAGGTCGGTCGGGATTTTTTTTTTTTTTTTTTTAACTTTTTTTTAATATGCAGATATGCATGCTGGCCCTGGCCGGCGGCATAAACATTGTACATGCATGCGCTACATAGGTACCGCGGGGTATTCGGTACCGCGTATACGTACGGTACATTGCATGTACTGTATACATATATTCGCGCCTTCATCGCCTCGCGGGGAAAAAGCGATATCGCAACACTTCCGGGTTTTTAGTGCAGCAAATATATCGATCGCAAATGCAGCGCGATACTCAGGCGATAGCAATTTTTTCGCTTCGATATACACAACGATACATAACGATATTGATCGCAATCGGCAAAAACATCTAGGGTCGGCGGTATTTTTAGGGACGGGCGGGTTACGCCAATCCAACAATTTATTTTTTATGGCCTAAGGGCGATTCATCAGCTTTAATAAGATACCAAATTAATTTGGATAATATTTGGCAGACTTATGATCATTTAGATAGAACTAGATGGATCTTCGACTGCGCGCAGTCGAAAATGATGCCTCCGCCATTACGCAATTTATTTATATCAAGCCCAAATCAACATGTACACTGAATTAATTCTGTCAACTCAATTTTGATGGTAATCTGTCTTTTAGATCTTGACGTATCACAATTATGAGCTATAAGTGACCTTGACCTTTGCCCTCATGACCCCAACATCTAATGACTACAATTGTTCTCTAAGATACATTCAGGTATCAAGTTGGATTGAAATCTGATATTCAGTTCTTGAGATTTCCAATCTCAAGCTAATTTTACATATAATGAGCCCTGTGACCTTTGACCTCATGACCCCCAAAATCTAATCAGTTCATTGGCTCTCCAAGGAACATACATGTACATGTAACAAGTTTGGTCAGAATCTGTCAATCCCTTCTTGAGATAACGCGATCACGAGCTATTTTTGCATATATGGGTCAGATTTTTGAAATGTGCACTTTTGGCCATTTCCAGACCTTGAGCGCTTCTATCATTTGCTGTGTCTCACCATTAACTCTGATATACCTGTTTTTGGTCTTATATTAAAGAGTAGTATTAAGGTTTTCAGAAAATGTATAGTTTTATATCATTTCAAACATTTGGTTTCATGCCACAGGACCTCAAATGTGAAAAAATAGCATAAATTGGCATTTTCCACAAAATTATGAATTTTTAAACCTGATTAAAAAAAATATTAATCAACTTTAAAGGCAATAATGTCTATATTTTCTATCTTACGTGTCTTGAGCATGTATCACATAAGAATTGGCGGTAGAGCGGCATTGATATGATCTCAGGGTACATTTCAATAGGAAAGGTCATAATAAGTGAACGTCCGTGAACATACATTAAAATCCATACAACCAGAATTCTACTTAGTTGTCAAAACAAAAACTATTGCCAAAACTAAGGGTTGAATCCACTGAACACATTCTACAAAAATTGTTGGCTAACAACTCCTGCTCGCGGAGTAACATTTTTTTGTATGAAATTATACTGGATTTCGTCACGGACGTTCTGTTGTCTTGTATCATCACTGCTCAGCGAAGTGCATCCTAGTCATCAATTGCTGGGGTCAGTCTGATGAACTCATAGTAGGGCCACAGTATTTTGCCTATTTGAAAACTATCTATCAAATACAATGTTTGGTTTGGGCCGAAACTGATCTTCGTGAACGTCCGTGATGAAAACGAATGTCCGGCAAGAGTAGACCCAATTACGAATCTGAGGCTGCTTATCTGCACGTAGACACCGGTACAGCAATTTTATTTGGCAAGCAGCTAACCAAGAAGCTATATCAGGCATTTTCGAAGCCTTTTGACAACTATTTATGATACGGACGTTCGCTTGGACGTTCGTTCACGGACGTTCGATCATGAAAATTGTTCTAATAATGTTACCATGTTAAACGCTCACATCAAGTTGATACCATTTGATGTTGTTAGTACATTGTTATGTCTCTCATATCCCAGCTAGATTTATTTCCTGCAAGTCATTTAACTGTAACAAACTTATGAAATGTTGTGCTCACGGACGTTCGTTCGTCATTTATGGCCCCAAAAATCTTAGTAAAAGTTCAAGTACTGGCACAATTTTTTGACAGCAGGTGCCCCTTGTGTGTGCCTTTCGACCCAGGTCACTGCCAACCACACATGAATATGTTGATTTTTAGTCACCATCACGGAGGTTCGTTTTACAGTTGAACACCTTGCTTAGCTGTTTTGAATACCCCTAGATATTATATTTACTTCTACCCGTGCAGCGTGGACATTATACTATAGGAAGGCAAACCCCAAGATTATGATTGTGCCCAGTCGCAGGCCTACACGCGAAAGAAAGCTGTTCAAAACATAATGGTAAAAAGCGGGTATATGGCGCAATAACAACATTGCAACCGATCGGTCTGAGTGGAAACTGTTGCCCAACCCTCTGCAAAACTTGAGACTGTCGGCTCCTCCTCTGCTGCAGGCTTTGAGACTGTTTTCTCATCTGCCTGTCGGATTTAAGTCCAACTAAATGGCTGTATGACGCCAGTTGTTTGAAAAGAAGAGGTACATCACAAAGGTCGTCAGCTACTTGCGAGAGGATAGCGACTTGCTTTACAATATTGACTGTATTAAGAAAAAGCAACGAATACATGCAGACCCCTCTCCCCCCCCCCCCCCCCCCCCCCTCAAAAAAAAAAGAAAATAAATAAATAAAATAATAATATAATAATGATAATACAAAATAAATACATGATTATATCATAATTTATGCCTGATGTGCAAAGGCGCAATATCCAGCCTGTAAGTATGCAGATCTAGACTCGACAAACGCATTTATTATTATGATGACGTATGAATAGGTTTTCAAAGCATCTCTGCTTCAATCTGTTGATAGTGCCAAATTATGTGGTATCGTTTGAAATTATATCTAGCAAGGGATTAGATTTGTTGGACTTCTTCCATTTAATAGAGAATGTAAGATTTATGCATTATTTTGATGACTACATCGTAATAATACTTATAATATCGCCTGTTTTGTTCTTTCTTGATATATCAAAAATATTGTTTTTGCTAGGATCATTATAATATTGTACAACTAAATTTCAGCTCGCGCAATATTTATAATAAACCATTCAAGGTCAACACTGTTCTTAATTCTAATTGAAACATTGAAACTGATTGGAGGTTAACAATTAGGAAACGAGATGTGGGTCAGGAAAAATCGGAATTAACTATCAACGTGATTATTTGCTAGATTTAACTGTGACATATTAATGTTATAAAACAATTTATAATCTCTGCAAATTAAATTTAAACAGTTAGCCCTTAAAATGATTGTATTTATTATTATAATTATGCGATTGGTTTTACATTTTATTAAAATATTCTTTCTAAATATAATAATAAAATGCAATAACAAACACATACAATATGTTTAGCGTATATATTTAGCGTACTGGTTTCTATGTCTAATATTTCTTTATACAAAACATACACATGTATGATCTAAAATGCAATCTATATGTATTTATTTAAGAAATAAGTTATACGAGTATATTATTATTTACTTTGCTCATGGCTTTTGTTACCCTCAGTTTGTTTTATGTTTTGTGAAAATACATTATTATAAGCAGTTCAGCCATATAGCTGGAGTAGATAAATATATGTATCTTCAATTAATAAACCATATACGAATTGAATCGAAATACATGTACAACATACACAAACCAAAATAACAGTTTATAATGGGTCTCCCAAAGTCAAAATACATCTTAAATATATATGGCAAGGTTTGAAACGTGTGATAGGCATATATTAACATATTATGTTGGCACTTACATTTATTTCTGTAATTAATTGACTCGAGATGGGACACTTGGGTACCACTATAGGCAATTCGAGAACGTCCGTGACATTAAGACTCATGTGAGAAACCATCTTCTGGTAACAGGAAAATGGCCTTTATTCTGATTATACATGCTATTTATGATTGCAGAAATGTTGTAAAATCATTTATTTACAGAAGTATAGTGGCATTTCTGTTATAGAGTGCCCAACCGGGGAAAGCCGGTGTAAAATTAGGGGTTACGATTTCCACAGGTCCACTAAGAGTGATAGTTAAGTAGCAGACATGTCATTATAATTAATTCAGATAGCTAAAATCATATCAACTGATAAATTTATATGTTTTATATTGGTCTGGAGGAGATTCAAATAAATGTTGTCATCAATTTCTGTAAGACTGTTCAGGCAGAGAACGTCCGTGAAAGTTATGCGAACGTCCGTGAAATTGTAATTAAAAACAATATAGTAAGAAAGAGAGACCAGGCGACTTGGAAATGCTACTTTTATATCTGACTAGGATGTATACATGGTCTCTAGCTTAAATATAATAGGAATAGATAAAGTATTATCATCATATTGTTCTATAACCATTAAATCAATTTAAACCAATAATAAGAGTCATTATAACGACCAGGTCCATGTAAAAACCAAACCATTTTTAAAGATTTATTGCAATGTTAAAGTTTGTTTGTATAATGACCCTGTTTTAAAGCCATTCACGAAGAATAGAAACTCTTTTTGATGAGATCAGATTATTCTGCCAACATTCTTGCTTCTGGCGAACGTCCGTGAGCGATATGGGAACGTCCGTGATGAAAACTATACTCTCTTTGGTCATGTAATTATGCAATATATGATCTAGACTGCAATTGATCCTATTAACATGCACATTAAATTATGTGATTCGGAAATACGAGCGTATATAGGTGCGTTCCTAAAAAATGCGGCTAAAGTAAAGCAAAGGTTCCGAATAACACATTATTAAAACAAATATATAACATTTCAGTCAAAGTTTGGACGTTTGTATTTTCTATTTGGCAAATAAAACACAATCCACGTTTGGAATACAGAGAGAAGCAAGTCTTAGAAGTAAATTGTCCGAATATAAGCTGTATATGACAGAAAATAAATGAGATATATGGGTACTAAATCTATATCTACATAATCCCTCACGGACGTTCGCCTTTTGGAGATGGGTTACTTCAACAGTGAATAAAAACGGAACCACATGGAGCTTCCCAGTATAATGGGGTACGCCTGAAAGCTAGGATTGTATGCTTTCACATTAGATAGATTTCTTTAAATTTAAAAAATAAATTGAATTTTACCCTGTTTGGGCCGAAAAGTGCACTTTTCAAAAATCTGACCCATATAATGAGCTCTGTGACCTTTGACCTTTGACCCCAAAATCTGATCAGATCATTGGCCCCCCCAAGATACATACATGTACCAAGTTTTGGTCAGAATCTGTCAATCCCTTCTTGAGATAACGCGATCACGAGCTATTTTTGCATATATAATGAGCTCTGTGACCTTTGACCTCATGACCCCAAAATCTAATCAGATCATTGGCCCACCAAGATACATACATGTACCAAGTTTGGTCAGAATCTGTCAATCCCTTCTTGAGATAACGCGATCACGAGCTATTTTTGCATATATAATGAGCTCTGTGACCTTTGACCTTTGACCTCATGACCCCAAAATCTAATCAGATCATCGGCCCCCCAAGATACATACATGTACCAAGTTTGGTCAGAATCTGTCAATCCCTTCTTGAGATAACGCGATCACGAGCTATTTTTGCATATATAATGAGCTCTGTGACCTTTGACCTTTGACCTCATGACCCCAAAATCTAATCAGATCATTGGCCCCCCAAGATACATACATGTACCAAGTTTGGTCAGAATCTGTCAATCCCTTCTTGAGATAACGCGATCACGAGCTATATTTGCATATATAATGAGCTCTGTGACCTTTGACCTCATGACCCCAAAATCTAATCAGATCATCGGCCCCCCAAGATACATACATGTACCAAGTTTGGTCAGAATCCGTCAATCCGTTCTTGAGATAACGCGATAACGAGAACGGGACGTACGGACGTACGTACATGTACGTACGGACGGACGGACGGACAACCCGAAAACATAAAAATGGAAGTGGCATGGTTTATTGTTTCGTCTTTCAATACTCAGGTCCTGGGTTTGATTCCAAATGCACAAATGTATTGTGATGCGAAATAAACCTGCGATTAAGTGATGGCATTCCAGCAAATACCTAGATAGAGCAGGCGCTTTTAAATATATTACCCCTAGTACTTGCAACATTAAAACAAAAAGTGATATTATACATGCACACATATAATTGTGAACCGCTCTTGATGGCAGGGTGGATATTCGCAACATACCTGGTTTAAAAACAGGTATTCCTGTCGGTAGTACGACTGACTGATTTGATTTATATGTTGTTTCTTGGGTGCTGATGGCCGTAGTTGATGATGGAACCATTTTCTGCGTCACTGGGTCAGGTTTCTCAAAGCCTATGCAGCTGGGTGAGTCCGTTTCATGACTGCATTGCCCACAGATGTTGGGTGAGATTTCAAAAGACCTGAATAAAATAAAGGGGCAAAAAATAAAAACATTGAGGCGAGTCCATTTCAGAAAATAAATGACATTTGTATGAGTCCGTTTCAGAAGGCACATTGCTCACAGATGTTAAGTGAGAACTGTATAAACACCTGAATGGCAACAACATAAATACATTATTGTGAGTCCATTTTACATATTCAATTATGTCCCAAAACTACATAGCGATCCAATTTAATGAAAGTAAGAAAACGAACATTTGTTTTACCTGAGTTTATGGAAACTTTGTGATTGATTGCAACTCTTTATGAAACACCCCCATGCAAAAAAAAGAAAAAATATACACCTAAACTGTAATTGAGCTTCAAGTACTAAGCCTATAAGCTCACAAAATAAAAATACAACTTAGTATTTGAGAAAGTTGAAATACCAAAAATACTAAGAATGTTATTTATGAAACAAAAAATCTTTATTATTAATGTCATTATTTATTTATTGATTCTGTATCATGAATTTGACCTGGAATCATTGAACTTTGTCATCTTTGAATTTTGGGTTATGTGGGGATTGACAATATCTTATAAGATTATTGTCTATAAATTCTGCTTCTCCTATTAAAAGAAGAAAAATCTATTTTGGAGTATAATATCTTCAGAAAATAATTAAGATGTAAGTGGATCAAGTTATGTACCAGAGTGCTGTATGGTTGTCATGGTGACCAAACGGGACAAAACACAGCGATCCATGAATTAAATCACACACAGCTTTTCTGTTTCTCAATTGTTTTGTTATGATTGGTTATTCACTTATTGATTAAGGATGGGGGCTGATCAGACTTGGATCATATATTGAAGGGTAAAAGTAATCTTTATTGAGGACCTTACCCCTTGGGACAAGGACCACACTCTTGGTTATGCCTGGCATGACATTCTTTCAGCACCTTGGCTACGGAATCACATAGGATACAGCCACTGCAGCGCAACCCAGTGTGAGAAGTGGAATTCTGGTAGTAACCTTCTTTACACGCCTGACACACATCCTTCTGTCCTTTGCCAAATCCACAAAGCTGAAATAGGAACAGGGGTAAATAAAATCACAAATTAATGTAATGAATATTTTTTCTCCATAGGGCAGGCATACATCCTTCTGTCCATAGCCAAATCCGTATTTTAAGCTCAAAATTTAACAGGAAGAAATAAAATCAGAAATAAGATAATTTTAAACATCATCAATATCACAGCTTCGGTATTGCTGTGCAGTGAGGGATTACATCTTTATATAGACACAAATTTGTCATTGGCTGGTAATATTCTGAGGTGCTAAATTTGAAGTGAGCCTTGATATAAAAAAGAAACTCACCCGATAATAGTGTTCAGTGCCCGGGTAACACACTGTGCAGTTCATGCACTCACTTTCCTCCTCATCCCAGTATTGGTTGCCTAGACAACGGTTCATCAAATCATCAGCATCACTCTCCCCAACGACCTCCTGTGGACCATAGCTATATGATGGGGAGCTGTCATCCGGAACAAACGAGTCAGGATGGGAAATACCTGCATGTAGTTTGAAAAGGAACACAAAGGGATGACCTTACTTCATGATGAGAAAGAACTTTTTTGATCATAATTTTCAGGGACTAAATAAAAAGCTATAACTTGCAAACACATAAATCTTTAGTTTGGACAATATAAATGTTTTACGTAACTAATTCATGTAGCTTGTTTATTGCACGATTCATGGTTTTATCCATAAACGAGTCCTTCGATCTTTGACTATAAAGATACATGCCCCGCTTATATGAGCAAACGGGTCAATAACACTTGAATTGGCTTAGTACTACTTCAACATTCTTTCATTTATTTATACATTTCATAAATAGATCAATATTTACATGTTACACATGAACTTACTTGAATTGTTTGGGAGAACAGCATCTTGCTCTGGGATCTTGGAAGATGATTGAAAGGAAGTACTTGTACTGGGTATGTTCAAGGTGTATGCAGGTGCCTGTAAAAAATAAATTCATACAGTAAGTACAAAGAAAATATTGTCCATTACCGCGCTGTCATACATGTATATATATGGGTCATCAAGTCCCGAGTCAAAATGTTTACTAAACGTTTATAAACGTTCAAACATTAAATTTAAAAATTTAAAAAAGATTAGTAATGGTCTGGAAACAGCAAAAAAGTTAACGCTGAGGCCTGAAATAATATTACAATAAGTATTCAAAATATAAAAGTTTAAAAATGAACGTGAAACACACCTTCAATCTGTTGATTATTCTTCAATTGCATTTACATCTTTTGATATTTATATAAACATGTTAAAATATGAACATGTACTGTAACTGTAGGGTGCACCACTGCACCTGCACCGAGGGGATCTTTTCTTCATATAATTCCTATATAAGATACTTTGGACATGTCAACGGAATGAATGAACCTCCAAAAATACCCACAAATACTCCTCAACGGTAGAATACATGTGAACCGACCAAGAGGAAGACCATGCAGCCAGAAAGTGGACAGACTGTGTAAAAGAGGACTGTGCTACTAGATGCATAAATTCTCTAACTCAAGCCAAAAGATTGACCAAAGACAGAAAGATGTTGCAAGCTATTGTGAAACAGAAGCCATCACACATCCAGGCGAGTGTGGACGGCATAAGTCAAGCAAAATAAAATATTGCAGATCTACCAGTGTCCATTACATTGCAAGTTTCAAGTGGCCAAATCTACATATTTATGATTTTTTAAATTTACAAATTAATAAATAATTATGAATTTAATCAAATTGTAAGAATAAAAAACAAAATGTAAATTATAAATATTTTGATCAACAACTGAAATATAACTTTTGCCCGTTGATCATGCTTTTAAAGTTAAATTCTAGATTGTCAAATATATATACCCCCCTAATTGACAACCAATTTAAAAATTGTGAAATTAATTTAATTACCGATTCTGTTCCATTTGTAGGAGCAGCATTAGCACTAAGAGGTAGGTCCAGGCCTGTCAAACATATAGTCATCATCATCATCATCTGCATTCCTGACATCAATGTCACCTTCTCCACACAGTTTGCTTCTCTTCCTCCCATAGTTGTGTGTCCTGTATAAGAAGGAGAAAATATAAAATATAATTCAAACAAAAAGTAACTTAAACATCAACTTTTAACACCAATGTCAACTACTTTACATCCACTATAGCTTCTAGCTCTTCTCACCACAGTGTGTATTGTACAAGAGAAAATTAATATCAACAAGTAAACTTTAAACACTGGTCCTCTGGCTCTAAGCTGGCTATAGTAAAATGGTACTTCAGACCAGCCTGTTCTGGCCACTAACATTGTCAAAATTACGCACTAGCATAAATCTGTGAGTGATACATAGAGCCAATAACTTGACCTGAATTCTAGTGACAAATTTTAATAAATTGCTCTTGGAACTAGCTGTATATATACATAGGGCATATCTAAAATAAATGGAGCAATTTAAAAATCAATTACATTATATCTGCTCTAGAATCATCGACACATTTTTCAAATGTTTAAATATATATCCCGAACATAGCAACAAGAACAACGCAACAAGAACAACGTACACATGCAGCTTCAATAACCTTCACTTCCAGTCAACACAATGATCTCCCAACCATTTCTTGGAATCTGATGGCATATGACAACTATATTAGTCATTCAACCATTCCAGGAAATTGTACACAAAACAATAAACATAGATAAGGAAGTTAACTTCATCAGTAATGTGTATGGCAGTTAATTTATATCAGTGAAGTTTGTGGGAATTCCCAGAAAATTAAACAGTACTAAATACATGTGCATCACGGGTTTACCTGTCTATGCTTGCCCAAAATATGATTGGAAATTCAACAAAGGGCCCTATATTGCAAATTATTGCACAAAAATAATTGTAAATAAATGTTAAATCTGCGCTATTACAATTAATTTAGTGCTCCATAAATTAACTAAAGATATTAAAACATGACTGATCGACATACGAGGGAATGTAGATCAATGAATGTTGATGTGGCCATTATATTTTACTGTTTTTATGTAGATTTAAATGAAAAATATAAACAAATTATTAATTGTTAGGGTAATTTTCAGGGTCAATGTCCCTTTAATAGTTCATGCTTCAAGTCAATTATAAAAGTCAGTGCAAAATACAACACTTGCAAGAGCAGATTTTTTCACAAACCACCAGTGCAAAGCAGCATTGACATTTTTGCTTTCTTTTTTGTTCAACACCAACATACCTGAATTAATGAGCCGAGTAAACATATACACTACAAATTTCCAAATAAGGTAATATTATTCTGACTGCATGGTAACTACATATTATAATGCAAATGAATTAAACATTTATAGGTACTTTGTTTAACCCCAAAAGCGAATAAGGTATGCTGCAGATCTGAGGTATTGTTAAGGCTTCTGGAACATTCGCTGGAACCATGCCAATTTGAGTGGGTGTGAATGGGCAGCTACATCTATTCTTCCTAGTATTGTGTGTGCACAGTATACCATTGAATTCTGTATCACAAAGCACTTTAAATATTAAACAATACTCCGGTAGAATTCAGTTCAGTATCTATTGTTCATTTAATTGGTGCCTGAATAATGAAAATAATGGAAAATAAATCTTCTAGTATTTATATACAAAATGTGCATATATTGCATGCCTGCCAGCTGAAAACAAACAAAAAGCATCTGGCTGAATCAGGGTCAATTGTTTTTACTTTGTTCCTCTCATATTCATCTCCTTTGACTGCATGCAATCTGTTTCAGGGTTAATTTTTCCTGTAACATATACCATGCTAAAAATGCAAATATTATTAACTAAAATTCAGTACAGAATAACACTTGCAAGAGAACAAATATTTTGCATACCACGATTCATAATTCTTGTATTTTTTTTTTCAGCACCACCGGCAGTGCCATGGTAATCAATCAAAGCAAAAAAAAATAAACATGAATACATAATTTTAAGCTGAAACACATGCCCAAATAAGGTGATATCAATCTAACTGCATTGTGGCTAATTGTACTTTGTATCAAAGTAAAAATGGGCTTCTCGAATGTTCCAATATTCGCTGGAACCGAGCCAAATGTGGGTGTAACCAATAAACTGCAGGTACGTATTGCACCTTATACTGTGTACAGGTACCATATTGTTATTAGCCCATGTTATGTGCACAGGAGTTTAACCCTAATCCCATTGGGTTATTTTGATCACTCGAGTCCATTAGGGGGGGGCCTTTTAGGCCCCCCCCTCAAATCTCGGCAACGAATGGACCGATTGACTTGAAAATTGGCACATACGTAAAACAAGTCGAGTAGAATAAGAATTTAAAAAATAAAAAAAAATTGAGCATTATTTTTTTTTTTTATAATTAATTAAAATTTTGAATATGCAAATTTTTGACGAATTTGGGGAAAATTTGGATTTTCATCTAAAATCAAGAGAAATTACAGGATTTCTTCAGGTTTTCTGTAAAAAATTTCTTTTGAGTATCTCAATGATAAATATGAAGTTTCAAATCTTCATGTTTTTAGAAAAGCTCGAGAAATAAGGATATTTCCTTATTTCTTTTGTATTTCATTGTTTTTATTCTTATGTATTTTATTGTTTTTTTGTTTTTTTTGTTTTGTTTTTTAAGTAGAATTTATCTCTGAAGTGTATGAATTAAACTAATAACAAAGCAATAATCAAAATTATGATTCAATGTAACAATTATAACAGATTTGGAGTTTACATGGCATCGGATATATGAATTACATAGAAACCTGTACAAAAATTGCATTTTATTGTGACGGCTGAGCAATTATCCACCTCTAAAATCAGTTCTACAAGTCCGACCGGGGTGAATTATATATCAAAACATGCGGGAGACTTGAGAGAAAAAAGTCATGAAGTTTGAACGTGAAATTCCAATCGGTCTAGATGCACGTCGAAAAAAACGACAGGGGGGGGGCCTAAAAGATGATGATGATGATGATGCTGGCTCAAAGTTGGCAACCTGGCCTGCATAATGCATTTGTACACAAAACACACGCAATCCACACACATAATAATTACGACACATTGCGCAATTGTCCACACGAACGCCCGGTTGGCGGTTCTGCAAAATTATGTTTTTTAAAAAATCAATCGGTTCAAGTCAATTGACTTGAATTGTGAAATATTTATACGAAATGTTGTAAATTCATGCTACTTACTTATGTATACATAGATGCCAGTAATATGACTCAGCCTCAGGTGTAAAAGGTGTCGTCTTCAGGCGTTAATTTGCTAATCTTACGCAGTATTGTGAAACATTTGTTCGATATCCTCTGCTCTGATCTGTTGTTCTTTCGGTGTATCGCTGCGTGCGCATGCTGCATGCGGTATACACGATCTCGCATTACAACGTCAACGTGTACCAAACGTATTACAATGACGTAATGGTATTCAAAACGGGAAATCCCCAAACTTACCATACTCCCAGGCCATCAGCACGCGACGCGTGATTGGTTGGATTTGTCTATGAATGGCTATTATCATTGTAGCTAATAGTACCGTGGCTGTGGTTGTTGTTGACTCACAAGTCAAGAACCCGGACATGACTGGAATGCTTCTTTATAGCTTTCGTTTCTATTTTCCCTTTCCTTTCTTTCTGCCATCATGGACATTTTACAAACAATCATTAATTCTACTGACTATTTTTTATTTTTGATAATAACTTATTACAAATTAAAGACTTGGAGGCTAGCTACTTATCAATTAGGTCAATTTATGTTTAAATATGATAATAACCCGTTACCTTCAGCTTTTGATTTTATGATTTTTTAAATCAATCCGTTCATGATTACCCAACTAGACAGTCAAATGAATTTCATTTACCCCTTTTAAGAACTTTATTAGCTCAGAAAACTTCTATTTATGATGGTCGTAAATTTTGGAACACTCTTGTCTCTTGATATACTGTAGGTATGAAAAATGTACCTTCACTTAATTTTTTCAAAAGAAAACTTACGTTATGGTAATAGTTAACTTAATTTTTGGTAATGAAAAAGGGTCATCGTAAAGGAATATTTATTATTGTTGCTTATTTTGGAAATTGCGCCGTTTATTTTAATGAAAATATACTTTTTATACTCTTAATTTGTATGAAGTTTTTATATATTCTATACATTGTCCTTTAGTCTTGCAGGTCCATACCCTCTCATTCCATTTGTACTTTGCATAATCTTGTCCAAGAATGCTTCCACACTGCGTCTTATTCTTTCATGCATGTTCTCTTAAGTTGTCTCTGTATAGGCAGATTATTTTGAATCCTAAGCAAACATATGTGTAATAATTACATTCTTTATAATACTACACTATCTTGTGTGTTTGTTTTTTCTTCTTATTCATATTTTTTTCTGTATTTGATACTTTCATTATTTTGTAAAACATTAATTTTTGAGGGATTCCACATTCTACAAGCCATGCTTTGAAGTGGATCCCTCCATTTTCATCTAAACATACAACAACATTTATTTCATACTTGGTACTTGGTAGTTTATTCCTCCAAAACACTCCATAGGAGTTTTAACTGGAGAAATATATGGTAAATATATTACTCATTGCGGATATAGTATCAAAAATAATATCGCTAGTGATATTTGTTTGTCTTGCAATGTATGGTCAACAAGGAATCTGAAAGATCACGACGTTTTGTGCGCCGCTGCAACACTTTGTCAAGTGATATAAAAAAAACTGATGAATGTACATGAAAGCTAGTACTATGAAACTAGGAAACTACTATGAAATTAGACAAAATCTCCCTTCTAGATTTTGCAATCCCCATAGAGTTAATACACGACACACCATGTTCAACATTGATTATAAAAGGGCAAGTTGTCACAGAAATTTCTATAGCATATTGGCATATATCGGTGGTCATGCAGTGGCAAGATTGGTAGAGCGCACGCTTTCCAATCAGTGAGTTTGAAACTAGTATTTTGTGCAGCAAGACAATTTATCTAGTACTATCGATGCTCTCTGCCCGTGTAGATGCTGTGAAAGCTTCTTTCTGAATGATATTTTAGATATCATGTTAGGGGCTAATAAATCGAAGAAACCCGAGCCTCACAAAAAGTTCTGCAATCAAGTTTGAGCATTCATATCTCTCTTGTCCCCATGGTATCATTAAAACGCCTGTTTATTCCCCTTTCTGCCCCATTTGTATGGTTATGTAATTTATAGAATATGCATAACACCTGAATGTGGGGCCAATACAAGATCAACTATATCAAATTTGAGTAGGATCATTTGATCAAAAGATATATCCCGCTCGACGGTCGTTTGTACCCTCCAATTAGAGACTGAAGTTCGGACCACGATTTGTGTGGACGGCTTGAATCGTCCGCGCGCAACTCGATTATGTATCACTCGGCCGCGCATGTGTGCTAACTAAAATGGCTTCAAATTAGCCTGCGATGATTTACGACATTGAGAATCGACAGTAGGTTCCCAATATCTTACTTATTACTATATTTGACTTCAACTTGATAAATTATAGGTATTAAACCGTTCTCTTTGAGATTCTGAAATTCCCATAGACTTTGTACATAGCCAACCCAGTTCTAGTAAGCAACGGGTTACCGTAAGTATAAAACATAATACCAAACATGTTAAACAGCAAATTCAATTTGACTTGTTTTAAAGGGCAATGAAACTATGGCTTTCCGCTATTATTATCGTTTAGAGGGTGAACAGACATTTTATTTGATACATAACTTGGCAATTTTGGCCTCCTGGATCCCATGAAATCCTTACGTGAACATACCCACATTTTACTAATTCTTACGGCGGCAAAAGGTGATGGGAGCGGCCATGTTCTTGTAATTGCCCGACATGCTTTGCAAACTATGACGAGTGCGCTACGGGCCGAACAAAAAGCTTTTCACTGATTTACAGACTCGTCAAAGCATCTACAAGTATTCAGACAATGGTTTCTATAGATGCTTTTGAAATGCATTAGTGCATATCACTGACCATAAGTCCGCACACACCTAATAATGGCAGCCTCCAGTGTTCGCATGAATAGTGGTAAACCGATAGAGTTTTCACATATTTCTCCCAAAGCAGAAATCTGAGTCGGAGTTATGTTATATATAATAAAAAGGCATATTACGATATATCAAGTAGGATAAACTCTATTCTTGAGTTGCATTGCCCTTTAAAGACAAGAGATAACGCAAGTCTTACATATGTTTTGTACAAAGCTGAAATCTAGCTGGCTTAACTACAGGTTCTATGGCATAATCTCACCAACACAGTACAAACACTTGGGATTACCGACTTGACATGGGATAGAGTTATAAAGTCAGATATAAAAGTAAACCCCATGAAGAGTCGGTTATTTCTGACTACAGTCACTCCCATTCTCCACACAACAAGCATATTTAAAGATATACTCGAGTACTGGTTCTTTTTTAAAACAAATATTGTGAGTCTTTTGCTTGGTTTTGAATCCATGTGATAGTACACTTATCAAGGACATAATATAAAATGAGAATGATTCCCTACCAAGTAAAATTTCTGCTCGTAGGGCCAACAAGAATCTTTCAAAGGGCCGATGCCATTGGATGGCACATTGTTCGGCCACGGTTAGTTCTCAGCAACAATTGTACACAATGACAGTAGTAATGAGCGTGCATCTACCTGGATGGGCTAGTAGCAGCATGATCCATAGTGACATTTCTGCTGCCAAACAGTGGTTTAATAGTTGATAAAGAATTTGACTTTTACTTTCCATTTTGACTATTAAACACTAAGGATATACCTTGGATATACCTTGGATGTGGGCTTATAATGTTTTACAAACTTATTTGCCCCTCGTTGATATCAGAGTAGGTCTGAACTTCTGTGCGATTAGTGACGCTGTACAGCAGATGATGAACATGGGCAGGCAAAACCTTCATTAGGACTGAATTTGTCTCTTTTTACAAACCAAAATCTCTCCAAATTGGATTCAAAGACATTTGTGGATAAGCTTTCTACAACATATTATTTTATATAATACATTTTAGATTGAACAATGCAAATGCATGACCCTTTCATTTGATTACTCAGCGATATCTCTTCATCTCTAGGCTGTACAGCATGTTTTACAACCTTACAAACTTCGACCAGTACTCAATTATATCTCCAAATATATCCATCAATAAAAATAGCCAATCACAATATGTGACATTTTTTGCTTGCATTGCTTCATGTATTTATCTGCTATGGCATCACATGCTCACAAAGCATTTACAAAACATTGACATATATATATATATCATTTACATGCATGTTAACCATGACAGATCTTGTCAGACCACAATCATTTATTTACAAATTATATATACATGTATATACAATGTATGTACAATATACATTTGATAAATTACAAAATAATTAATAAACAGTTTAAGGAGGTTGTACGCCAACAATAGAAATCTCTTGCTTCTAGAGAAATATGTATGATTTGCATATGGGCTTGAGTGCTAGATGTTTATTGATGAAAATAAATGTATACAGTGCTAACTCCTAAAGTAAAACAAAATACTTTAAAATGGCAAAAAGGTTGCTAAAATTTGTCACATCTTTCAAGTTCACAATTCCTTATCAATGGTAGTCCCATCAGTTATGCATTTAATAAGAATAATTACAATATCAATGGGTTCAAATAATTACCAGTATATATTGACACATGCAAATACTGACAAAGGGCTGACAAAATGAGTATTACTGTAGTTGGCTATGTCCACTGAAAGTTTCATAATAACAAAAATAACATTTGACCATGTTATGAAAGAACAGATACAGAGTGCTACTGCCTGACTCATTGCAGTAGGTTTTTCACAGTTGAAAACAATCCTCACTACTGTTTTTCAAATCAAGTCATAAATATCTCTATAATGAAGCAGAAATTTGACAAACCAAAGCTAAACAGCAAGGCATGAAGTAAGTTTGGTTGATACGAACAAAGGTACTAGATCCATAAAATGAGTGGTAGACTAAGACTTCATGTATGGTAAGTGTACTACACATCGGCACTGCTTTTTGAAACCAGTGTGGTCCCGGATTTGATCCGGCCGCGGCATCAGTCCAGGCAATTTAGGGGGATGGCTGCTAACTTTAATTTTCATAGTTTTAGCCACCAATTCTAAATACAGTCGAAAGATGGAATGTGTGCTATATAAGTATCCACTATTATTATTATCATTATTAAAACTAACCAGAGCCACCAAATCTTAAATAGCCACCATACTAAGGGTAAGTTTTGCAACTGTATTTTTGAAAAATGAAGTTAGCAACGAAAAAGAATATATCGGCAAGTCAGGCAAAATCTGCGTGCAGATCTTGTCTGCCGGCACCAATCCTGCCTGCGCCTGGACTTTTCCGCTCCCACACCGGCACCCAAAGCAAAATTGTTGGAACACCTCAATTCAATCATAAATATCTCCATAATTAGGGAGACATTTGAACAATCATAACACATTTCATTCTTGTATTACCATAAGCCATGCAACAAGAGAAGTGTAAACTGTGAACACTCCCAAGTGATTTTGGTTGAATTTGACAAAATTCAAGATACTATTCACCTTTTGATTTTTTATGGTAAAAGGATAAGAGTAATCCATACATTCAGAATAAAAAAGAAATGAGCCTGAGACTACAAATCAATATAAACTGGGCTCCAAAAGAAACTTATCACTTCTTCAGAGCGACACACATTAAAATCCAAAGCATAAAAAGTAATCATAATTGGGCATAGAATAGATATAAAACTCCTTTAATAGCAAGCTCATCTAAAAAAAGTATGTTTGCTTTAGTCAACAAAGAATGAAATAAGGTGAAATCGCAAGAGGTCATTTTTCAAAAATCACAGAAACTGCTCGCTTTCCGGGCACAGAGCTCGGTACGGACAATAGCCAGTCTAGTGGTTACATAACCCGCTTTGAAGTTGAATGAATAGCTATGGAAAGTTCTGAATAGACCGCCTTTCGTGGAGGTTCGCAGCGAGCAGTTTCTGTGATTTTTTAAAAGTTACCTGTAGTGATTCCATGGCATTTTTCTCTTTTTTGGCAAAAGCAAACTTGTAATTTTTGAGATATGCTTCATAATGAGAATAATAGCTTATCTGTGTCTAAATATGAATCAATTTGGTGCTATGGATTTTAGTGAGCATCGCTCTGAAAAAGTGATAAGTTTCTTTTGGAGCCCAGTTTATATATCATATAATCCTTGTCACCTGTGACCTTTAACATTTTACCAACTGGAGGTACGTGTACAAAGTATCCTTTCGATGGAAAGCTTTACTGAACTTGAAGATGCCTGCAAAAGAAGGACACTACATATTTAAGCCAATTTGAATGATTTTCCCATCTAAAACTAGAAGAAATGCAGAAAGGGTACCAATGTAAAGAAAACCTAATCCCAGACCACAATTCTTAGCCCATTTGAAAGAAGTCAAATTAAATTCTCCAGAAATCATTGAAAGAAAAGAATCATGTTATACATATACATACATACATACATACAAAATGTAAACAAAATCTCTTCTTCCATTGTCCGATTTGCCCCCTGCAATATACATGTATCTGCACAGGTTTTGCTCCTGGTATGAATCTTTGTCTATATTATAAACAGTGTCATCATCATTGCCGTCTTGCTCCACAACATCATCAATATCTTAACGTCATCTGCATTTCAGTGTTATCTCCAATGTTATCTCTTTTCCTCGCGGGATAAATATTACGTTTCCTCATCTATATCCACCATATTGTCATCATCATCATCATCATCATCATTGTCATCCTCCTCTTCATCCTCCTCCTCATCCTCCCTTCCTTGCTCCCTGAAGGAATCGTCTTCCTCCTCATCCTCCTCATCATCCCTTTCCCCCTTGCCCCCTTTGTTCATCATGGCTCCAAAGGTGTGCGAGATGGAGAGACGACTCATGCTCTCTCCGCCCTCCATCATCGAACTATCCCCCATCCACGCAGGATTCGATTCCTCATCATCATCAAACATCCCAGTTCTCGTCTCCTCACTGAACATCGGCACGGATGTCGACATCGACATTGACATCTCTCCCCTATCCTCATCGTCTTCATCCTCGTCCTCCCCTCCTTCTCCCTCATCTTCTGACAGCTTGGGAGGAGCACCCTGCCTGCTGCTGTCTTCGTTGTCATCGTAATCTTCTCCGTCATCGTCGTCATCATCATCCTCGTCTTCGCTGTTGTCTGGTGTAAGTTGGAGATCATTCATGAGGACACTGTTTTCATCCTGATATCCTCCCATCATCTGGCTCTGTAACCAAGAAGCAAAACAATGTCAGAATTCACAGGCACACAAACGTTATTCCTATTCTACAATAATAAGTCAAACACAATCGGTTTTCAGTTTGCATTGGGATAAACAAAAGTAATTTGGACTGACATTGACTTATCCTTGATATTTATCAGTGCTACACATTTTTAATTAACTTTTTCCTTGCTGCCCAGTTGGGCAAGTAAAATCAATTTGCGGGTTTGAGTATTTTTGACTGCTGCAGCTACCATGAAAATATTTCAGTATTGATGTGATGCAAATATTTCTACTTTAAGGATACATGAATAATGGCATATGTCTATTAGATGTACTTACATCCTCTCCCTCAATGTCAATGTAATCTTCTCCTTCCATGTCCAGCCCACTCCGGTCCATACTCATCATGCTATCCTCCTCATAACCTGAAATAGAAGGGGGGAGAGAGAGAGAGACAAAAATCAAGTTACAGTGTAAACTAATTATCTAATGTATCTATACTACTAAAAGAGGAGAATCTGTTTGTCTGTCTGTCTTTCCAGCTATGCAAATCGCCATGCCTAGAGGTATGACCCTCATCTTTCAGGTGATGATTGCTACTACCTTTAGCGTGGTAATGGTTAAAGGGTATCAAATTACATCAAACGTAAGTTGATTTTTTGAGCCTGGATGATTGTGGAAGGATCTAAAAATTAACTGTGTATTTTTTGTCGAGAGGGGGCGCTAGACCAGGAAGTGTCGAGGCCAGATGATCGCGATGTTTTGGTTACCACGTGACACAGGCACGGGTCCTCCTAGTCATATAAACATATGGCTTACAATTTTGAAGGTAATTACTGCCTTGCATTGTCTTTAATTATTGAAATTAAATTTATTAAATTAGACATTTTAGTTGTATGTACCCTAGGTATTCTAAATTACTTCCCAAATCTGAATTAGACAACCTCAACAATTGGGTCATATATGAGTCAAGTTCAACAATTGGGTCATATATGAGTCAAGTTCAATAATTGGCTCAGCAGGATGCACACTTGCTTGGTAGCACCATTAAATACATGCACTCATGATATGCAATTATGGAAAGCCTCTCACCTAGATTACTGTCATCATTTACATCACCGCTCATCGGGGTGTGGGGCGCCGTGTTGATACTCTCCGTCTCGGCACCATCGAGGGCAGTGTTGATGCTTTCCGTCTCAGCTGCATCCAATGCCTCTTGAGCGACTGCGATATCTCGCTCCAGCTGTGAGATGTGCTCTTCGTTTGACAGCAGTTCATGTTTGCATGTCTCAAGAACCTTCTCAGATACTGACGTCAGCTGGCTCTCCTTGCCTGTAGGGATTAAGAGATCAAGATTAGGATCAATGAATTAAGGGATCCAGGAATAAAGAATAAGGCTTTCATATGTGGCGTAGATGCAGATAATGATGTATGATGGCTTTTTTTACCGGTTGGAATTAAGAGAGCAAGATTAGGATCACGGGATTAAGAGATCAAGATTAGAATCAAGGGCTCACGTGATAAAGTATATGGGATTTAGATTCCCTACGATTTAGGGTAATGTCTCTTATCAGCTGTAAATTATACACAGTTAAATATAATGTAATTTTCCTATCATACTCATATATTTCTGATATAGCATCTGATTAGCAAACAAAACATACCATTGTACTGGATACAGTTGTCCCGAATGAGCTCCACATGCTTGAGGAAGTCCTCTGAGGAGTGGTAGTAGTGCTTGGCGACGTTCTTTCTTATGCTCTCCAGGTCCATCGGGTGCTTGATGATCTTGTAGTAGTCCCGGACTTTCTTCGGGTTGACCGGGGTGTGGAACGGCCACGACTGTGTAGATGAAGATGTAAATGTAATGGCCCGTATTCACAAAGGAGGTTTGTACAAACCATGGTTCAAACCGAGGTTTACATCTATGGAATGCCAATTGTAAACTGATGGAGAGAGAATGTAAATTCCTTACTTGTTAACAACGTTGATGGTACACATTCTCTCTCCATCAGTTTACAATTGGCATTCCATAGATGTAAACCTCGGTTTGAACCATGGTTTGTACAAACCTCCTTTGTGAATACGGGCCAATGAGAATGCAATCTCAGATCCTAAATGCCAAATTGAATTGCAAGAATCCGACCAGCCCAGTTCATTAGAGAAGTTTACATGAATCTAGTTTGATGATTAATCCCCCATTCATGAACAATGTCTAGAACCTTCATAAGAAATCAAGTTCCTATTAAATTCACTAAACACTGTCTATAGATTATAGTCTTTGTTTATTACCAGTACGCTTATTTATAAAAACAAATCAACGGATCTAATTCTACGAGTATTGCGACTAGAGTTGTGTGGGGATCAAACCATAATCTCCTGATAACAAGAAGGGCTTTGTTATAGGGTTTATGATCACCTAATATAGCAACAGGCACTGATTTGAATTGAAATTATACAATTTTCATAGAGTGCAGATGAGGAGACAAGAAAGAAAAATTATTTCTGTATATCATAGTGTGCGCCTCATGGCTGCCAGAATGCATTGCTCCTAATTACATGTAGGTAGAAAATGCATGTCATATACATTACAGATTGATTGTGAGTGTGTCTGATGACATTTTACTGCATATTACTGCAAAGCACTGAAGGAGATGATAATCAATCATATTAGGTACTTTATAAATTAAATCAAGTATAATTATATCATGTACTGTATAGTATTTTGAGGAATGATGCAGCTGAAAGCTGCTTATCTACTTAAAAATTGCCATTGGAATAAAACGACAGTCAGTGAGAAGCCTAGCTTTGGATCCTAGCAGAATCTTTGTCAGGGCAAAAGTGACAATTATAATAAATTGTAATAGAATATGGACTACAAAGACACAGTCATGTACTCATACATGAACAGGGGGAAAAGAAGGTAAAGACACAGAACAACAAAACAACAGTAAGGCAGTGAGAGTCAGGACTGTGTAGCCAATCAAACTGGGCTGGGACTGGAGGCAATATATGCACAAAGGGATGTGACTTGGGTCAAAGGACGTGAAGTGTATGGAGTAAAGATGAACGGGTAGGAAAGATCAAAGAGATTGCAAAGTGTGATGAGGAACATGTAGACATGTACATTATAGCTGCCCTAATCTGACAAAAGGAAGCAACTGACAATTTTATGGATAGTCTTTTTACTTGTTTTGGGGTAATTGAGATATGCTCTACACAATGGTGAACAAATTAAAGTCACCTGACAATCCATTTATGAGAAATGAATAGGTCAAAAGGAAGTAACTGCACAAATATCATCATAAAAATCCTCATTTACGAGAAAACTACCAATTGTAAGTTGCTTCCTTTTGTCAGATTATAATAGCTTACCTCAGGTACTCCTTTGAGAGCAGTAACAATGTTGTCCAGGATGAAGGAGAAAGCCACCTGGTCATCATCTCCTAGCAATGGATTGATGGCCTTCTCCAGGCGAGAGTACTTTGTCCCATTCTACAGGTCAAATAAAGCAATAACAATTATTAACTCGGCATACACATTTCTCTATTGCATTTGGCATAATGGATATGGATATGATATCTCCGCCATTTTCAATTTTTATATTGAGCCCCGTGACCTTTGACCTCATGACTCTAAAATCTGCACCTCAAGATAGATGGCAATCCGTCCACCAGTTCTCGAGATAATATTTTTACAAATATAATGAGCCATGAGACCTTTGACCCCAAAATCATTGGCTCATCAAGATACATACAAGTAGCATGTTTGGTGATAATCTGTCAATTGGCTCTTGAGATTTTGTGATAACCAGTTTTTGTGTGCACATATAATGAGCCCTGTGACCTTTGACCTCATGAGAATCAAATCAGTTCATTGGCTCCTCAAGATACAAATATGTACCAAGTTAGATAGCAATCCGTCAATCAGATTTTAGAGCTAACGCGACCACAATAAGGGGATGGACAACCCAAAATATAATGACTTCGGCCACTTCGTTGTGTAGGCATACAAATGGTATAAACTATAAAAAATTTCAATTTCATCGCCTTACTCATCATCCTCACCATCATCATAACTACTAATAACATCATCATCATTACCATCCGCTTCATCATCATCACCATCATTCCCACAATCATCATCCTCATAGGCATAGCCATAAAGATAATCATCACATGATTCTGACCTCTTCCATCTTCCTCTGAGCTAGGAGGAGCATGTTCTTGGCGACCATGGTGATGGGGCTCCCCTCCCCATTGTACAGCACACTGTTATCAAAGATTTGTCTAACGTCAGCCTCAAACTTTTCCCTCGACGTGTAACGATGCTTGCGGACATTCTGACAAAAATGGAAAGTAAACGGGAGGAAGAGTGGTAAACAGTTTGAGCATTTTCTTTAGTAAATTAATGTAATGAATTATAATGTATTCAATATAATATCAAAGGTTTTCAACCTGCAATGGTAGTATGGTAGTAGCTGTGAACAGAAAGATTGAAAACAAATGAATTTCTGATGCGTCAGTTGTGCAGGAATAAACTACCCAATAACTGACTGATGTGATTGTGAACTGATGCGAGCTGATATTCTGTAGACAATGAAAATAAAAATGGGAGGAAAAGTGGAAAACAGTTGGAGCAAGTTCTTTAGTTTATGAAGATCATGCACAATTAATATTTATAACTGTTTTTTGTCCATTGCTTTTCTACATGCTTATTGCCTAGGCCATTGATGCTTTTTTAAGGGATATGAAATCAAATAAATTGACTTTCTCCCTATTGGTACCTTAGTTTCACACATCAATCGTTCTTATTTTAAAGATTGTTGTACTAGATGTGTTGAAACTATTTAAACACAATTTAATGATCATTTAACTAGGGCAATTCAACAACTGCATGAGGTTTTAAAATGTGCCCCCAAAATATACACAATTTGAGGATTTATTGAGAAAAGCGAAGTTACTTACATCTCTAATTGTCTGCAGAGCCATTGGTTTGGTGACGATCCTGTAGTAGTCTGGCACCTCCTTCCTGGCAACTGGATTGTGGAACGGCTTGGTCTGGAAGAGGGAGGGGGATGCGAGAAATTAATTAGATCAAGCATATCTACACAGTATAACATATCAATGAGAGAGAGGGGGAGGGGAAAGGGGCGGGGGATAAATAAGATCGGGTATTCAGGAATGTTTTTGTTTGCTATTTTGTTTGTCACAAATGCATACTAGTATTGTCCATTTTGGCGTTTTTTATGTATTTGCATCATATACAATTCAGCGATGCAACGAAGCATAATTTTGAAATTAACCATTAATGAAGGAAATGATGAATGCACACACACATATATATTTTGTATTAAGCCATAATCAAGAAATATTCATACTGCCTGAAAGTCTTATTCATTCCTCATCTCGCACTTATCCCTACTGTGTATTCAATATCCTTCAGGTTTCTGTCAGGTTTATTTAGTTTCTGACTAGCATGGTCACTGGACTTGGAGACCCAGTACTCAAAGCACAGAAAGGGAGAATCATTTTATCAATCAAACAATGAATCAATCGGTTGTACCCACAAATTGAGTTTTCTCAGTGTTTCTCAGTGTTACAGGGCATTGGACTAAATCACTGTATAATCAAAGGGATCTAATAATTGTGTTGACATGCATAGGCGTACAAATCGGGGTGGGGGGTGGGGGTGCTAGTTGGGCTGCAGCGGTGCTAGGTGGGTTGCAGCCAGGAGTTTAAAGTAAGTTGGTTGATTTTGACACTGTTGCTAGATCCCTTTAACCCTATCTGAACTTAAATTTGACCCCCCCATATAATAATTTAGCGACTACTCCGGAACCGCGGCAGATATCAAGTTCTCCTTGCACGACTTTTTTCTTTGAAGTCTTGTGCAAATTTTTGGTACTAAACTTGCTAAGATCGACCAAGCATTACAAGGTCACATGACCAATAAGGGTCAAAGGCCAACCAAAAACTGACTTTTCCATACATGTGTGTGTAATGGAATGGACATGAAACATGTGAAATACAATCCATTTTCCCCATATAATTGTATATTTCCCTTGTCTTTATAGTTGTCCTATCTAATATCATTGTCAAAATAATACAAAACATAAACAATATGAACAATAGAGTACAAAAGAAATGAAAAACAAAGGAATAATGTATAAGAAATTCAGAATCATACTATACTGATCTCATTAGCATATTTGCATAACTAATTAGATGTGCTTCATTAGTTACAAGAATAAACAATGTAAATACCTAAATCTCAAACTTATCCATGTCTGTGATTCTTTTTTGAGTCAATATAATAATTGTTATTATGTTTTTCTTTAAAAATTTGAACAAATTAGTGTACTTCGGTAATGAATATGTGCATAATTTGCATATTTAACATTGGATCGTTTAAACGAAAACATGAACGCGTCACTTATACTTCAATGTACCTCTATACAAAATTTTGCATGAATCAGACAATCGGTCTACGAGATCTTAAGAAAAATAGTTAAAATTGGGTTAAGACTACTCACGTATGGCAGATTCCTGATCTCGTTGAGAATTTCCTCAAACAAACCGCCGAGGATGACCAGGGGGTCTGTCCGACGACGATTCTTGGACTGTTTTGGCCTCTGCAAAAACAATAACATACATGAAGTATGTTTAATCTTATATTAAACAAACACTTTTCATTCTTGATGAGTAACGAAGTAGTGATGTTACATGGTTTCGTTATATTACATAGTACCAGTTCTAAACAACTTTTCCTTTCATTCTGGCTTTTGGAAGTGGGTTGGAGCTAGATGATTTGCCTTCTTAGCAACCGCTAATTCATTACTTGCCTGTCATTGTTTAGAATAGCTGTGATGTCACTTGCAGTACTCTAAATAAACATAAACATGCTAAACTGACTGTGCACCAACTGCACATCAACTTAGGCAATCTCTGGCTGCCTTGGCATTGTCGATTATCAGAAGAGAGCAAAGATCCTTGACCTTGACCTAGATTTCTTTATGTTCTTTATGTATGTGTACTTACATACATTATATATATAAAATATTATTATATAGGTATATGTGACCGACGTGTAACAGACTTTCCTGCACATTTTGTTGCCATCAGTCACTGCCATGTGACTTTATTAGTCATTTGAATGAGATTCAAAATCAATCAAGAAAAATTGCATTAGTAATATAATCATGGTTATATTTAGTTTTTCAAAACCTTGAGGTAATCAGTGTGATTCTGGTTGGAATCTCCTCTTCTTGGTCGTCTTGGTGTTCTCATTCAGGACCCTTAGCACCAGCGCGTTATATTATAGTGGAAGTCATAGTCATAGTCATAATTATAGTTAAATAGTCATAGCGATATATATAGTTACCTTGAGGTAGTCACAGTGTGGTTCTGGATTGACTCTTCTCTTCTTGGTCATCTTGATGTTCTCATTCAGGACCCTTAGCACCAGCAAGTTATATTTATAGTGGAAGTCATAGTCATAGTCATAATTATAGTTAAATAGTCATAGCGATATATATAGTTACCTTGAGGTAGTCACAGTGTGGTTCTGGATTGACTCTTCTCTTCTTGGTCATCTTGATGTTCTCATTCAGGACCCTTAGCACCAGCAAGTTATATTTATAGTGGAAGTCATAGTCATAGTCATAATTATAGTTAAATAGTCATAGCGATATATATAGTTACCTTGAGGTAGTCACAGTGTGGTTCTGGATTGACTCTTCTCTTCTTGGTCATCTTGATGTTCTCATTCAGGACCCTTAGCACCAGCAAGTTATATTTATAGTGGAAGTCATAGTCATAGTCATAATTATAGTTAAATAGTCATAGCGATATATATAGTTACCTTGAGGTAGTCACAGTGTGGTTCTGGATTGACTCTTCTCTTCTTGGTCATCTTGATGTTCTCATTCAGGACCCTTAGCACCAGCAAGTTATATTTATAGTGGAAGTCATAGTCAGTCATAATTATAGTTAAATAGTCATAGCGATATATATAGTTACCTTGAGGTAGTCACAGTGTGGTTCTGGATTGACTCTTCTCTTCTTGGTCATCTTGATGTTCTCATTCAGGACCCTTAGCACCAGCAAGTTATATTTATAGTGGAAGTCATAGTCATAGTCATAATTATAGTTAAATAGTCATAGCGATATATACAGTTACCTTGAGGTAGTCACAGTGTGGTTCTGGATTGACTCTTCTCTTCTTGGTCGTCTTGATGTTCTCCTTGGGAAACCTTAGCACCAGTGATTTCCTCCTGATCTTATCCGCACTGTCAAAAGAAAAAAAAATACATTTGTCTTCAGACCAATCCAACATTTATAATTGTCCTCAGGTACTACAAATCATGCAGTGAGATTTAGCCAGAAGGTGAAATGTGTGCTATATCACCATGTTGTAAAGCATCCCAGTGTTTGTAGGTTTTAGCACATAACTCCTTGACATGCCAGTCAAGAAGGAATCATTTTTTCAATTGCTCTTTCCCCCTCTTCCCCTGTATCGTTTTCATTGGCTCTTCCAAAAACAATAAAATATTTCTTTGCTCATTTTCAATCATTTAAACATATTTCTAGTTAGATTCCTCCATGCTTGAATTTAATAAAATATCAGCTCAATGTTATCAACCCAAACAGTAACCTCATTTACAACCAATGAATATAATAATTTAATAAACATTATACAAAAAATAATCATAATAATGCATAGCATTTATGGTGCGCTTTCTTTCTGAGTGCTCTAATCAATCCAGCGCAATTATCTTATCTGTGCATATTCTCAACCTCCTGGGGAGCATACTATCCCAATCTGCTATACAACACCGCCAAGGCTACAGGCCTAACACCGCTAAGTACTATTTATACTCCTGGGTAGAGTGTAATACCATGAATTAAATGCCTTGCGTGACATTTCAGCAAGATTTGTCCAGCAAGATCGGCGCATCCTAAAAATGAAACTTGCTGAATTAAACACTTACTACATTAAAAAGCATACCAAATAATGAAACTTACTGGGTGAGGATTCTCTTGTCGAGCAAGATCTTGGTCCCCTCTGTCTTGACCAGCGCATCATCGTTGAGCCCCCTTTCCTCCTCCTCCTCCTGCTCCTGCGTCATCGCCACAGTGATGGACGGCTGCTTCTCCATGTTCTCCTTTTTATACATTGGGCAGTCCTTGTTGGTCCGCATGTGACCTACCTGACCACATGCACCGCACTTCATCTATCAACATACATATACAAGATTAACATAATAATACATTGGGCAGTCCTTGTTGGTCCGCATGTGACCTACCTGACCACATGCACCGCACTTCATCTATCAACATACATATAGAAGATTAACACAAAGACAATTTTATTACCACTCCATTCATTTTGTATGTTTTTTTTTACATAAACCAATCACAAAAAGATCTGCAATTCAAGTTTGAGCGTTCATATCTCTCCTAATACTTTATTACCGTTCATGAATTTGGTATCATTGGAAAGCTTGTATTCCCCCCTTTACATTGATATGACATTTGCTATGGATATTTTTTCATGGAATGTGCATGACACCCGAATATGGGGCAAAGTCAAAAGTGAAATGTTGCAAAATGCATTGATATTGTCAACAGTGTACCCTCCTTTTGTTGGGAGAATAAAGTGTTCTGAATGATGTTAAGTCGGTCATGCGTGAATGTCAATGGCGTATTATCATTTTCTTTGGAGGATGAAATGTATCTTTATGATTTACACAAAATCCACCACAATTACAGTACAAACGTCACTTTCATGGTCCAAACAACAGAAGAATTCATTATTGTATTCATAACCACTTTGAAATCATTCCATCCTCCAGGGGAAATACTAAAAATAATAATACGCCATTGACATCATGCATGATCGCCTCAACATCATTCAAAATATCACTTATTCTCCTAATGACATGATAAATCATATTGACAATATCAATGCATTTTGCAACATTTCACTTTTGACGTTGCCCCATATTCGGGTGTAATGCACATTCCACGATAAAATATCCATAATAAATGTCATACCAATGTAAAGGGGTGGAACTAAGCTTTCTAATGATACCAAATTTATGAACAGTTATAAAGGAATATGAGAGATATGAAAGCTCAAACTTGAATTGCGGAACTTATTGTGAGGGGTTTATTTTTGAATTGTTTCAATTGTATTCTGTCGCCTATATATTTTAATGTTACTTGTAATGTATGCTTTTATAACCACAGTTTTAATCTACAAATTTTTGCTATGATTCTTTTTGCAATAAAACCCAACTTGAATTGAATTAATATAGGGTTTGATAAAGACAGTTAAGGGATGCTTAATTGTTGATGGTTAGTTGATTTTCCCATGTTTTCTTTGCTGTACATGGGGCAGTCCTTGTTAAAATGCGTATGACCGATTTGAACTACTGATCTGCATTTCATTCATCAACAAAAATATAGAAGATAAACAATTAAATCAGCTGTACAAGATATTCATATTAAAGTTGGTTGATCTTTCTTTGGTTTCTTGGGAGGTCTGGGAAACTGGACAGTCTCTGTTGATCTTCACTTTTTCTATCTTCTCCTAGTAATGTTTGAAGGGATACTACCTTCTTAAGTTACATTAACTACTAATTGAATTAAGGCTGACATTAGATGCATCTTTGCTGTTTCTTATTTGAAAATCCCTTGTTGTCTAATCACTGCTGTAATTTCACTTTTAGATTCTTCATACATGTACCTTTAGGTTTGTTTTTTCTATCTTCTTCTTTTTCTTGGGAGGTCCGGGCAGCTTTGATCTTCTTTATTCATCTTCTCCTGGTTCCATTTGATTGTATCTTATTTCAAATACTCTTGTTTTCTATTCCCTGATGTCTTCATTTTAGTTAACTCATACATTAAAGGGTACCACCACCCAAAAATAATATTCTTATTAAAGAAAGGTAACATCTTTAGTATTCCATTCCATCAACAAGTTCACAAAAATATGTTTCCAGAAAAAAAAAATATAATTGGAAACGCATCACCATTCTAAAGCATGCGTTCATGTGGTCTGAATTACACAGACTGCTATGTGTGCGGTGAATTGCAACGTGTGCAGAGCGAACGAATCGCCCGGGAATCTATTGTTTACAAACGTGCGCGTGAATAGCATTGGCGCACTCGCAAATGGTTGGCCCGTCTGGAACCAGGAAATAGCAGTGGTTCCGTAAGTGGTGGAAATTAATTGCTTTGTTTATGATTTACACAACCCTTTGCAAAATGTTGGGTATCTATTTGATATCACAAAACAGTACCAAAACATATAATAATGTGTTGTTCTTTGCCTGGTGGTCCCCTTTAAAGGGATCTAGTAACTTTATTGACATGTGCAAAAAGTGATGATTGGTTGATATAATGTATATTGTTGTTATCTATTATGTCCACAGGGTATTGTGTGAAAATTTCAAATTAAATGGATGTTATATGGACGAGTAATGAGCAAAAATGCAAAGTGATATTCACTAACTCACAGCACTCACTTTGTACACGGTTTCAAATATCCAACGGATATTTTATTATCTGCAAACTTCAATCGTACATATCTTCGTAACGAAAGGGAAATTTGAAAAACCAAAAACCGTCTCATGCTTTTTTTGTTAATACGAACTAATTAAGGTATGAGAGAACTGCTAGATTTCCAATTGGATTTTGAAGATCTGGACAATGTTACTAAGTCCCTTTAAGGTTTAATTACTCTATTTTCTTCATTAGTTTCTTGGTGGTCTAGGCGGGTTGGGGTTGGTCACTTATCTCCATCTTCTACTAGCTTTGTTTATATATGCAAAATATTTACCCGTTTTGTTTGTGCTAAGATGGATTACTAAATAAATTTAGGGTGTTGGTTCACTGTATTGTTTGAATATTTAATTCTTTAATCTCATACCTTGAGGTTTAGTTTCTCAATCTTCTTCTTTGGTTTCTTGGGCGGTCTGGGCGGCTTTGGGTTGACCTTCTCTTTCTCCGTCTTCTCCTGGTTACGCTTGATGCGTCTCAGCTGCTCCTGGATCCGCCTCCGCTCCTTCTTCATCTCCTCCCGGTGCTTCTCGTCATGCAATGCAAACTGACGACTGAAAGAAAGAGGAAATTATCGTGAAGTAGAACGTTGTAACAAAGAGCTTGAATATCTATCAAACCCTCTCATAGAAAGGTCCAATATTTGTATATCATTTATTATGTATTTATACCCTGATATAACCAGGTAATTCACCGCTCCCCATCTTCATCTCCTCCCAGTGCTTCGCATCATGCAGCACAATCTGACAAATGAAACCAGAACGTCAATGACGTAGCGCTCATCCGGCAAATATCGCAAATTTCATGTGGTACACTTTTCAAAATAAAAATTTGATGCCCTGGAAGGGACATAAAAAAAAAAAAAAAAAAAATTAGAGTGAACAAAATATAAATTTGACGGCCCGGAAGGGACATGGGGACAAAATAAAAAATATTTAAAAAAATTAGAAAAAATAAATAAATAAATAATAATAAAAAAAAATTTAATAAAAAAATAAAATAAAATAAAAAATTAAAAAATTAAAAATTACCATAATTAATTAATGGAGAAAAATTTGAAAATTCTGTGTAGAAGTTTAGTCTACCAAAGTTAGCTCTACCAGATAAAGCAAACCAAATCAAAATCGGTCGAGAAATGAAGGAGAAGAAGCATTTTTTGTGATTTCGAATAAATTTGCATAAATTACCATAGATAATGAATTTCACGATTCTGTGTAGAAGTTTTAAATCCCCCTCCTAGCCCTATCTTATGAAACAATCAGAATCAAAATCGGTTGAAAAATAACGAAGAAGAAGCATTTTGAAAACTGTGGACGGACGGAAGGACGGACGGACGGACGGACGGACGGACGGACGGACGGACGGACGGAAGGACGGACAGACGGACGCCACGCCATGGCATAAGCTCATCGGGCCCTTCGGGCCGGATGAGCTAAAAAGGAAAATTATGATACAAATGACGCACAGGTGTTAGCAACCAAAAAAAAACACGGGGGCGACGGGCGATTCGCCCCCCGATACCTTTGGATTCGCCCCCGTGAGCCACGGCATGGGGGCGAAATTATTATTTTTTTTTTAAACATCTTTTCGCATGATCGGATAGATCACATCATGATAATCATTTATTAGACCCTTGAGCAGTGAAAACGATGTAAAACAAAAAAGAGCCCCTGTGAGCCCCAAAATAGCCCTCGTGAATAATTTCACGAGGGCGTTTTTCTCCCTCAAAATTTTCAAAATCGCCCTCGTGAAAAAAAAAGTATTTTTTTGGTTGGGTGTTAGTGCACCAGACCAAAATTACAGTAATTACCCAGTACTACTGATGGCCAGGGATAATAATAATGAAAGCGCTTGAGGCTGTTCTGCATTAGGCTATATACAAAAACGTTATATTATTATTATTATATCCTTATCCTGTGAATGGGGAAACAAAAAGTGTAGAGTACTTAAAGATGATATTGCTTCACACAAGGCACTGTGTGAATTAAAAACAGACAAGAATGTACTTATTCTTTTGTACACTTTCCCTACTCTAGACCTAGTCCAGTCCATGAAAGCGATTAATAATAACAATAATAGTAGGTTTGATTTAGATAGCGCCTACTATCATTTCTAGGCGCTTCATACAATTATCACCCCAGTCATAGGTGACAACGTCATCCTGCACACATCGTGTGCACCATCTCCACTCCCTGGGGAGTATAACTTACATGTATTGCTCATCCTTGGTCTGCCTGATGCGGACATAGGTGTCAATGACCTCTGGCCTTCTGACCGTCTCAACTCTTGTATACTCCTTCCCATCTTCTCCCTTGAACGTCCTGTGGATCTTCAGCCTTCGACCGGATTGCTAATTGGTTGGAAGGTGGAGAAAAATCATAATAAGCATCTACATATACGTGTATATCACATCCCTTAATTGGGAAAGCAACATTATGATTAACATTATTAAAGTGATCCATTAACTTCCTAACATTTTTCTGACTGTCTCAACTCTTGTATACCCCTTCCCATCGTCTCCCTTGGACGTCCTGTGGATCTTCAGCCTTCGACCGGATTTTCCCATATTTAATGTCCTGTCCATCTTAATCCTCTGTGCTTTGAGTGCCAAACACTCTATTCGCTGGCATGTTTTATCTGCTGATTGGCACAAAGGTTGCATTGTAAATCCACATAAAAATACATCTGAAGGCCTAATCCCGATGTAAGGATGACTATAATTTTAGCAGCTTATTTTAATACTAATGAAGAATAAGACAAAGCTCTGATCTGTATCAATGTTATCATCCTAGATTTAAAACTAGATGGATCTTCGACTGCGCGCAGTCGAAAATGATGCCTCCGCCATTGCGAGATTTATATCAAGCCCAAATTAACATGCAATTAATTAATTCTTCAACTCAATTTTAATAGTAATCTGTCTACCAGATCTGAATATATATCACAATTATTATCTATTTTTGCATATAAATGAGCCGTGACCTTGACCTTTGACCCAATGACCCCAAAATCTTATAAGTTTATTAGCTCCCCAAGATACAAATAGGCACCAAGTTTGATGGTTATTTGTCAACTGGCTCTTGAGATATTGCAATTACAAGCTATTTTGGCATAATGAGCCATGTGACCTTGACATTTGAACTCATACCCCAACATCTGATGGCTACAATGGCTTCCTGGGATACATTCAGGTACCAAGTTTGATTGAAATCTGACATTCAGTTCTTGAGATTTTGCAATTACAAGCTAATTTAGCATATATATATATTGTGCCCTGCGACCTTTGACCTCATGACCCCAAAATCTAACCAGTTATTTGTCACCTCAAGATACATACATATACCAAGTATGGTGCAAATCCATCAATCACTTCTTAAGATAACGGGATCAATAGCTATTTTTGTAATATATAATGAGCCCTGTGACCTTTGACCTCATGACCCCAAAATCGAATCAGATCAGTTCTTGAGATAACGTGATCACAAGCTATTTTTGCATATATAATGAGCCCTGTGACCTCATGACCCCAAAATCGAATCAGTTCATTGGCACCCCACGATACATACATGAACCAAGTTTGGTGAGAATCCGTCAATCAGTTCTTGAGATAACGCGTTCACGAGAACGGGACGTACGCAATCTGAAAACATAATGCCTCCGGCTACTTCGTTGCGGAGGCATAATAAATACATGTTAGTGTGGTACCTGATAACATTTCATGCCTACATGGCAAATGGATTAAGAATATTCATGTCAACAGCAAGGAGGGCATCTTTCATATAAGACCTATACTGTATATGTAAGTGTGGGTATTATTGTTATTTAAAGTTACATATATATGTGATATAGCATGCTGAAGTTTCCTTTTACTTTCCCTTTCTTACAGAGTAAAGAGACATATTTTATGTGCGCTTTATAAATATGACATCATTATTTATATTATTACCAGAGCTGAGGAAAAACTCTGCACCGAGGCTGTGTCATCATCCCTGTCTTTCCCAGGGATGGGAGTGTTGTTGCGGCTACCCTTGGAGGTGGAAGGCCCAGCAACACTGTCCTTCCCTGCCTTGGGCGCCCCTTGGTTCAAATCCTCCCCCATGATCATACGCTGCAGCTCCAAGCGTTCTGCCTCTTCCCGTTCATGTGACAACTGTAAAAACAAAAAAACAAAGAGAAGAGTTGAAGGATTGTGCTTTGATAAATAATCTGCTCTTACATAAAACATGCATTTTGGAAGCCATATGCCTCCAACCTTTCCCCTCTTGGGGAATGGCTGGAGCTACGATCCTTTAATCACTTCTCTCTTGTATGCCGCTGTAAAAAAAGAAAAAGAAGATATTCATTGTACTTTTATAAATCTTCTGCTGTTACGTAGCACATCATCATAAAACATGTCATTCTTAAATGCAGTTCCACAAAAGCTTTTCCAGACTTCCAAGAACAGCTTCTATGAATGAAACTTGTTTTAAGACTTGCTATCGAACTTTTCCATAAACTTAATGGGTAAAGTTGGGCAAATTTGTCAAAGTATCAATTAGTGCACACGGCAGTTGTTGAAATTGATAATATCATCGGTGACATTACGTACCGGCGAATCTTCAAATTTCGGTCGATTTTTCGATTTTGAGTTTTTGGCATATTTTTGATGTCTATACCCAACTCTATCACATATCTGAATTTCAGTCTTCAAAATTCACGATATCATTGATTTTCAGAAATTGATATTCGAAAATAGAGACAAAATTGTGATAGAGTTGGGTATAGACATAAAAAATATGCCAAAAACTCAAAATCGAAAAATCGACCGAAATTTGAAGATTCGCCGGTACGTAATGTCACCGACGATATAGAGGACTTCTACTTTGTACCATCACCCTAATAAACTGGTTTGACAGGCAGTTGGATTAACCACATTTCTGATATTGTCGGTTGAGAAAGAAAAGGGTGCTAACTCACTTTTTTAAATCTTCAAAGAAGATCATGTTAAAAGTTTAATGGCATGGTAGAAACCAAATGTAGCTGTTTGGGATTTTTTTTTATATTTCAAGAATGAGAAATAGCTATTATCTGAAAAAAATGTTATCACATAGAGGAAGCTCCAATCTACTAGATGGTATGCAGAACTCATTTGAACCATTAACACTCTTATCACTCTCACCCGTAGGTATGTTGTGCTTGAAATGAATCTACTGACTGACCTGTGAGCTGGTCTTCTTGCTGGTCAGCATGACCTCAATGTTCTTGCCCATCTCTTCAAAGTCACTGTCCTCCCCCTCCCCGGAGCTGCTCTCCTCATCCGTAGAAACCTCTGTGTTTGAAAGCACCCTGTGGATGAATTAAATGGAAACAAATCAAATTAACCCGTTCACTACGAGTTTCTGAAATCCCCATAGACTTTGTACATAGCCTACCCGGTTCCCGTAAGCAACGGGTTAAATGTTGTTGCAGATCATCTAACCTCTCCATGCTTGAACTAAAGTGCCTATGTCCACAGTTACTGGCATGCCAAAGGCAAAACTGAAAACAAAACATAGGGATGCCAGTAAGCTACGTGTCAAGAGCTTGAAAAAGTGAGTCACAAAACCTAATTTGAATGCAAAAAGGTACAAATGAGCCTGAATTTCAAGGTGATCGGGACATAAATTCAGACATTTATCCCAAAACTAAATTAAATGTTGTGACAAATCTTCTAACCCTCTCTGTGCTTTAATTACTGATGTCCACGTTCACTGGCATGCCAAACATCCAGATCGGCACAGATCATTGCATTACTCCATGTAGTATATGTATATTAATTATTATGCGCTACCAATCGTCATTCAGGTAGGTCTTATAAAATCTACATGCTCTATGCTTTATATGATTAGTGTAATGCAGATTAGTAAGCATAGTTTAAAGGGGTAGTTCAGTAGTTCAATTTTGGTATAGAGGGCGCTGCAGAAAAAAAAAACAATTTTGTGAGATGATGAAAAACTTAGTGTAAATTTGAAAGAGCATACAAATTTAATGAGAATAAACTTTATTTGATCAAAATCGGTTCCGAAACGGCTGAAATATCAATAAATATATCCGATCAGAATAAATCTGGGGCCTAGAGTTATTTGATGATTTTTTTGTTTAATTCTTAAAAATGCTTACACTTTTTTGAAAGTTTTCAAAAAGAGGTTTTTAAATAGTTGTCGATGATCTCTCTATATTATCATTATTTCAACACAACATCACATGCATAATTTTGTATGAAAAATGGTTGAAACTAATGATTCTTTAGAGAGCGCATCTTGTGTTGGAATGATTAAAAGGCTTTTTACTTAGTTGTTTGTAATTTTCTATACCTTTCGAGCATGGTGGAGTGATAACTATTAGTTTGTAATGTTATTGTGCATGTTTTGGTTACTAAAGCTCAGCCTTACCAAAACTATACTACCCCTTTAAGTCAGCATTTGAGAACAGGTTGACAGTGCTGCGTGCATCGAGGGACACAACATGTGCTTTACAAAATATATCCACCATTATTATTATACTTACTTGTTCTGCAGATCAAATATCCTCTGGCACTCCTCCTTATAGCGTTCTTGGTGTTCGGCAATGCCGAAGCGGTTGCCGCGGGCAAACTTGCTGGTGGTACCGTCTCCCGTCCGAGCCTGCTGAGTGGAGTAAGTCCTCACAACATCGATGACCTCCCATCGAGACAGCTTCTTGATCTAAATGCCACAGAAAGTATGGGTTCATGACTAGAATGAGAAGGTACTAACTGTAAAGGCTATTATTAGCATGCCATTTATTATAACGCTAGGCAACACAAAAATACATTTGTATTTTGTAGGTTGTTAAATGTATTCATCTATTCAGTGTTAATTTATTTTCCTTTGCAAGAGCACAACTGGAGCATAATTCACAAATAAATTCACCAGCAAGGAAATTAAAGCCTTTGTAATGCGTGCTGCACTAAAATTCTTCACGGGCTACCGTTTTCCTCTCGACTCTCTTTGCATTATTGTGTTTTATAGCGCAATCAATTTCTTTTCAAGATATGAAGGAATATTGTAAAGAGAGTCGAGACCCCTGAAGGATGTGGAGCTTACATCTTCCTCAGCGATGCCAAAGTTCCTGAGCAGCTGCTTGGCCTGCTTCAGGTTGAGTCTCCTCAGATCGGCGTCTGTTCCCGTCACCGTCTTCTTGGGCTGTGGCGGCTTCTCAACATCGTCTTGCTACAAGTGAAACAAAAATGTTAAAGATAAACAAACTATAGCCGGAAAAAAAAACAGTTGAACAAATTATACATTATACTATGATGTTACATTAACCTAATGACACTCAACCCTTTTGCTAAAAGTGGGAACACATTAAAGACTTTACACGCTACAGCCAAAAAAAATAATAATTGAACAATTTATTCACTATATTATATTATACAGCCCAAGCTATTTTGGCAATACATTTAGGCTTACTCTACCCCTCTCTCATAACAAACAAACCACAAAATATCCTTAACCCCATACCTACTGGTTCTGAGCCTGCCATAATACTAAACTGCCTAAGCAAGGGGTTGTTGAGCTTTAAACCTGCCCCAATCCTTACATACATGTATATCTTCTAAAAAAACACAACTCCAAAATATCCTGAACTGAACCTATATGTACCTACAGGTTCTGAGCCTAATCCCAAACTGTCTGAACAAGGGATTGTTGAGCTTTGGTCCTACCCTGAACTATCTTCACTAAAAAAACGAAAGTAGGTCTCCAAAAAGCTGCCTCCCTCCCACCTTCTCTCCCACCCATGCTTCTTTAATCCCATATACCTACTGGTTCTGAGCCTGTCTTAATCCCCAACTGCCTGAGCAGGGATTTGTTGAGCTTGGGGACCCACCCTGTCTCCAGAGACAGTTCCCAGTACCAGAAGATGGGGCTGATCTTGCTCAGCCGCTGCCCATCGACCATCATACGGCTGATGCGGCGCTCGTAATGCACCAGGGAGTCGGGAGTGGTTGTGGACTAGGGGTGGTGAAATGGAAGGGTGGTAGTGCATGGGTAGAGGGTAGGAATGTGATAGAGACAGAGATAGGAGGGATGCATTGGTGGAGATGTAACAGTGATAGGAAAGAAAATAAATGGTTGGTGGAGGGGGCATCGGTGGAGGTAGGGGTAAAATAGTGACAAGGAAGGGGTGTAACAGTTAGAGGGGCGGGAGTAGATGGGTGAGGTAGGGTGTAAAACAGCCATATAAAAACAGATAAAGATTTAGTGGTGGGGTGTAGCAGTGAGAATGATTGGAAGTGCTTGGGTAGAGGGAGGGGTGGAACAGTAAGAGGGAAGGAAATGAAGAGTAGCTGGAAGGGTGTGTTGGTGGAGGGAGAGGTTGTAATGATGATAGGAAAGGGGTGTAATGGAGAGAGAGGTTGAGAGTGCGTGGGTAGGGGTAAAGGTATAACAGTGATAGGGAAAGAGAATAGGCTGGCGTAGGAGTGCATTAGTGGAAGTAGGGATGTATTAGTGATAGGGTAGGAGATAAAAGATTTAGTGGAGGCGGGCATGTAACAGGGATAGAGTAGGGATATGTGTAGATTAGGAGGTAGAGGAGAGCTTGGGTACAGGTAGGGGTAGGGGTAACCATAATAGAAAGAGAGAGACGGGAGCAATAGATGTGAAGGGGTGCAAGAAATAGTGAAGGCAACACAAATATGGGAGTGGGGTGCAAAAGTGATACAGACAGTACATATGAGGTGGTGGTTAAATTGAATATTAATATGAGTGGGTAAGAGGTAGGCATAGAGTAAAGGGCAAGTGATGTGGTTGATAATGACACAACAATGATTAGGAGGAAAGGAAGACAGGATGGATTGCAGATAAACAGTTTAAGAGAATGAGGTGGACAGGAATACAGGAGATGGGTTAGAGTAATCAGGGGGGGGGGGTAAATGGGTGTGGAACTCCACCAATGATTGAAAAGAGGGAGCAGGGGTGCAAAGATGGGTGGAGAAGAAGGAAGATGGATACAAGAATGCAGGATTATGATGAGGATTATGCCAAAGCAGGACACATGCACAAATACACAAAATGCTTTGATGAAAAGTTGAATGCATTTAAGCAGTTAGGGTGCATGGGATTAATGATGCAACATAAATTTGGCTTCTGTTCACATTACAATAAAATATTGAAAATGGAAACATGACAAGAAAAAAGTGCAGTAAAAGACTAATATGCATTCTGCTCAGTGCACTTAAATGGTTGTCTATTTAATAAGGTACTGTACAGACATACACAACAAATAATTTGTAAAATATATTTAGGATGAAATATTATGTCACACACACACAATCCAAAACACTCAGCACTCAACACACAAACTGTACTAGTTAGTTATTAAAATGTGTAAATGTACATTGTGAAGCAGTAACAGATAGCTAATCTTTCTCAAGATTTTCTGGACTGTTTTCGAAACAACTTGGGCTGGGTTATGGAGAATACGTGTTAAATGGGAATCAGATTGACTTCAGTGGGTTAATTAGAAACATGATTAATGAAACATCTGTGCTGGAAAACTAGACAGCCGGTGGATGAATTTGTGAGAGATTATTATAACAAAGGGACACAAAATGTTATCACTCCATTCATGGCAAAAAACGATCAAACCTAATTGTACTTACCATGATAGGAAAAGGAGCATTTGTTTCACCCTATCAATAGAATAACATAACAATTTGGGGGCATGCATGTAAGTATAAACAAAATTGTAACTTTGTCCAACAAGTAATTAATATGTTTTGTTCAACTTGAATGTGTATGTGGTCATTATATTCAGCATTAATAATGGCTTATTTTCTACTTACTGTAGGACAAAAAATATTGTTTCTGTAAAATAACACAAAATAAAAAATATTGTTTTCTGTAAAATAACACAAAATTAAAAATCACTGCAACCCAATAAAGTGACCACACAAATTCCAATACAAATGTATGACCTCCTCTTTATGATATTAGCAATGAAAGATTCATTACTTCTCTGTTCTCCGTTGGCCATGACAACCGCACTTCATTTAAATTAATTTTCGTATTATTTATTATACAAATATTGGAACCATATTTTGTTTATTTTTCCCCACATTTAAATTTACAGGCAATATAAACTAAAATATGTCCAGGAATGTGCATTCACTATGTGGTGCCTTGCCATGCATCTATACTAAACAAAAAGCTGTTTCAAGACATTTGTGAAGATGCAATTGAGTATCAGCATGCACGCAATACACACACGACTGGCTTTGAATTATTGGTAAGGGAATTTGCATGCAACCATTTGCTATGATTTATACTCCTACCAATAAACTACATGCAGGAAAAAGAGGGAAGAAAGCGATGGATGAAATCAGGTACTAAGCAAATAATTGTAAGCAATATAGATACTTCAGAAATGGAAGATAAATATTTGAGCATGGAAGGTATCCGTATAGGGGAAGGTATCCGTATAGAGGAAGGTTTACAATAATGAGGGGAAAACAAAAAGGAGAAGGAAAAAGAAAGGCAAAAATAGGAGGAGGGGAGAAATATTGACCAGTAACAATTGTCTGTACCTTTTGCTGCGTGGGTTTGTTGGGCACTTTGATGTATGAGAAACCTTCCCCGCACCCTGTAGGGTCAGCAACCCCAGTCACTGCCAACAGGCACTTGCCCTTCATCGCAGAGATGAAGGCACGTGTTGTGTTCCATGGTGCTGTTTTCACCTGAAGATAAAAACAAAGTTTATAAACAGTCAAACCTGTCTTGGCATCCACCAGTCTATTAATAGAGGCCTACCTGCCTACACTGCTACAATACGCAAAGATTAAGATATATTGATTTTTTCCTAGTCGGAAACAAGAGATAAATTTTGAATGTATTATGTAGCCACTCAGACTTCTTACCAAGCTGAAATTCTTTTCTACTAACTTGTCTAAAGACCTGGGACATGAAGATTCTTGAAATTTAATTTGGCACTCGAGAGGGTGATAAGATATCAAATAAATAAATCCGAAGACTTTACCTCATCATCTATCTTCTGGACGTCATCCTCGTCATCGTTGTCGGGAGCAAAGAAAGACTTCTCCCCGTACCCTGCATCCTTCAGCCTCTGTTCAGCTGCTTGCATGCTGTAGTAGGCACAGCACAGCTCGGGGGACACCATGGCACGGATCTCCTCTTCAGAGGGGAGGCGGAACTCTTGCTTCATCACCCACCAGTTGGAATCAAGCCCTGCGAGATGAGGATCAATATCAAAAGGGATGCCAGTGAGCTATAAGTCCAGAGCCTGAAAATCTAGCCTTAAATCTGTTTTATGTGTAAAATGGAACATATGTAAGAACATAACTTTCTAGGTGACCGGGGCCCGAATTTGGGCTTTTGCCTGTTAAAATACACATTTGGCATAGTTTGAGTCTGATGCTACTCTTCAAATGAATGCTATGTAACCAAACTAAATATAATTCAACAGAAACGTATCAAATCATTAACTGCTCAAGGCATTTCAAGTTTTGTTGAAGCCCAGTCTATTCTGGATGGCGCTCTTTAAATGAGTACTTAACCAAACCAAATCTTATACGAAAAGTTCAAATCATAATCTGCTCAAGACATTACCCGTTCTCTTGAAGTCAGCACACAGCTTGAGTCTCTTCCGGATGCTGCTCTCTGAATGAGTTGGGAAGGCTTTCTTGATATCCTCCATCTTGATCCTGCGAGGACGATCACGACTCTTCAGGAACAGACGGTAGATGAACACCTGATATGGAGAGACAAATGTTAGTTAATCAGTCTTTTTTGAGAGAGAATTAATCCATTTTCACAATACTATCACCACCGTAATACTCTTCACCATCAAACTCATCATCATCGTCATCGTCGTCATCATCATCATTGTCATTATCATCATCATCATCAGCATCATCACCATCATCATCATGACTATCGCCATCATCATCATCGTCATCATCATCATCATTATCAACAACAACAACACCATCATTTCTGCTTACCTGGAGGAAGTCCCTTATGTGGTTATTCGACTTCTTGGAGTTAGGACCGGGTACCTCTAGGAGGGGGTACTGCTGTCCAACAGTGAAAATGTGATCCAAATTCCGAATGAAGTACCTACGATAAAAAGATGGAAAAGGCTTACATCTCATTTTTTCCTTAGGCTAGTTTTCTTGAGCTGAATAGAGAACAATAGACCAAAGTTATATACATTTGTTTAAAGGTGACACTGAAAATATTTAATTGATTTGTTAATTTGTTAAACCTTATTTCACATGGAACATAGATTTTCAATAAACATTGACAAATAATAAAGGGAAGAAAAGGCACAGTATTTACTTTTTTCTCAAATACTGTGCTTACATTTTCAACAATCCAGCGCACTACATGTAGTTGCATGCAGTATGGCGTGAACATTAACTAAAAACTATTATATTTCTTCAGGCATGCAATGATGATTGACAAAACAAATAACTGTGACTTGTCCCGATGAGCATGATTGTGTTGACGGCATGTTGTGTTTGTAGATGTACATTTTCAACAAACAATACAAAATTACTAAGGGGAAAATAAGCACTGCATTTATTTTTTTTCTCATAGTTTCCATATTTTTAAAAAACATTTTTGTAACAATTTGGTGATACTAGTTTGGTACAGTATGGCATACAAAATAGCCTAAAACATAATCTTAATTTCAGGGATAAAGTGCCAATTAATAAAACAAGTACTTGTGTCTTGTCCTGATGAGAAGGAAATCTGTGGAAGGCATCTTGTGTTGGTAGATGGGTGCTCGGAACAGGTTGTTCTCAAAGGCCTGCAGGGCCTGGCCTGGCCGAAGGGACCCTAGGAACGGAGAGCTGTGAACGTTGACTGTGTCTCCATACTCATACTTGGGTGGCTTGACATCAGAGCTAGGTTTCTGAATGGGGAAAACAAAAATAATTGAAGATGCATGGATGGATGGCGATATAAAATCAACATTCATTTATTTTCAGGCGCTACTTCTCAAGCTCCCCTGCAAAAAAATATCATTTTAAAAATGGATGGATGGATGGATAGATAGATGGATTTATATATAGATTGATGGATAGATAGATAGATGGATTTATATAAAGATTGATGGATGGATTGATGGGTGGATGGATGGATTAATGGATGAATGGATGGATGGATGGATGGATGGATGGATGGATGGATGGATGGATGGATGGATGGATGGATGGATGGATGGATGGATGGATGGATGGATGGATGGATGGATGGATGGATGGATGGATGGATGGATGGATGGATGGATGGATGGATGGATGGATGGATAGGTGCATGGATATAGTGTATGGGAAGATGGATGGGTGGATGGATGGGTAGGTAGGTGGATGGATGGATGGTTAGATAAATAGATAGATAGATAGATAGATAGATAGATAGATAGATAGATAGATAGATAGATAGATAGATAGATAGATAGATAGATAGATAGATAGATAGATAGATAGATAGATAGATAGATAGATAGATAGATAGATAGATAGATAGATAGATAGATAGATAGATAGATGGATGGATTGATAGATAGATAGATAAACTTTGCATAAGTTTTGTTTAAATAGATTGCACACGTTCAAACGCTAGCAGATATTCACTAAGATGCATACTAGAATACTGGCCTGTGATGCAATGTAAAGAAGAATTGCAAAAGCACATCCACATTAAAACAATGTATTCTTTCTACTGCGTTCTAGACATTTTGAAATGGAAAGTAGAATTGTAAGTGGAATGGTACTCACTCTCTTGTAGTAATTTGAGATGCGGGTTGCCATGCCGATCTGCATCATCTGTGTAGGATACTCCTCGGTGTACTCGGTGAGGATCAAATCACCATCCATTCCAGACAGGTCTTCTCTCGTCCGCATGAAGAACATCTCTCCTCCACCAGAGGCTAGCCTCTCCTGCTCTCTTACCTGTCAGAAAGAGTATATCAAATTAACAAATTAATGCATGTAGTGTTACTATAATTGTGTAAGTATTTTCTTCAACATCATGTACATAGGACATTTTTCACTCTAATCTGTGAGGATCAGGTGACCATCCATGCCAGACTGCCAGACAGGTCTTCTCTAGTCCTAAACACTATTAAATAAATTACTATTGTAAATAAACATTGTGATGGTGCAGTCCCACTTACATATAATTGTGTAAGTATTTTCCTCAACATCATGGGCATAATTTGTTACTTTTTACACTAATCTGTGAAGGATACGGTCCCCATCTATGCCAGACATATCTTCTCTTGTCCGCATGAAGAAAATCTCACATCCACCTGAAGCTAGCCTTTCTTCCTCCCTTTGCGGTAAGAAGAACGTTTCAAATTTCAATAAATAGTACATCCCCACTTATATATAATTGTGTAAGTATTTACTTCAACATAAGTTATATTTCCTAATGCGGGGGCATGCCAACCCCATAGCTAGATGGGGTGGGTGGGGAAGTAAGGCTTGGCATGAGTAAGGGAATAGTAAAGAAAACAAAAACCCTCACCCTGGCTTTCTGCTTAATGAGCCATAGCAGTGGATACACAGCATGGGGGCCTGTTACCGAGTGTGCAGCAAAGATATATTTCCTGACAAGCTTGGCAAGTTGGCAAGAGTAAGGGAGTAGTAAACAAAACAAAACGACTCACTCTAGCTTTCTGCTTGATGCGCCGTAGCAGTGGATACACCCCATGGAAGCCCTGTGCAGAGATCGCCCCAAAGTTGTATTTCCTGATGTGGGGGCGATGCCAGCCCCGTAGCTTGATGGGGCCCATATGGGTGGGGAAGTAGGGTTGTTGGAGCTCCACTGCTACCGTGGAGTGCTGTAAGAAAAGAAAGAGAAAACTTGTGATAGGGTAAATTCCAGAAAAAAATATTGATAATGTGATGCAACGGCAAGAACATGTTATGAGCAGGAATCAAAACATTTGATAACACAACAAATTCCTTTTGCACTGTCGAGCAATGTTCGCACAACTGCAAACAATCTTTACTTAAACACATAAGAAACTGATTGGGTTAGGCAAGCAAAACTGTTTGTGCATAAAGCCCATTGACATATACATAAACCTACAACTTTCTTGAATACCACACATTCAAGTCGTGTGATTAATCTGTCAGTCATGTGACAAACATGAAAGTCATGTGACATGCTTGGTTACAGCTTGCCATCTTGGAGGTGATTGGGGGTATAAGAACTCTTCATTGGAAATGCATTGAAATACACAAATTTATATCCTTCTTGATGTTCACGCATGTACATTACGTCACATAGCAGTCATATGACATACCGTATTTGCCGGTGTATTACCCGCTCCGATGTATTAACCGCACCCCCAACTTTGGCCGTTTTTCCATGAAAAAAATAATAAATTTATAGTATAATTCTTGATTTTTAGTCTTTAGATGGTCAGCATTTTCTTAGGAAAGGTACCAAAATTAGCTTATCTATCAGGGAATTTTTGCCTATGAATTTTGTTTTATTTACTGAAGTCTCCGAAGTAAATAAAGAAAATTATCAGACCTTCTTCACAACAGAAGAATCTATAACTTCTGTTGAATTTGCCACACGGATCACTACACATGGGACTACATAAAACGTTAGACAACAAAACGAAGATTTCTACAATAAAACAATCAGAACGGAGATTTAAACTAGATGGATCTTCGACTGCGCGCAGTCGAAAATGATGCCTCCGCCATTACGCAATTTATTTATATCAAGCCCAAATCAACATGTACACTGAATTGATTCTGTCAACTCAATTTTGATGGTACTCTGTCTTTTAGATCTTGACGTATCACAATTATGAGCTATAAGTGACCTTGACCTTTGCCCTCATGACCCCAAAATCTAATAAGATCATCGGCCCCCCAAGATAAATACATGTACCAAGTTTGGTCAGAATCTGTCAATCCCTTCTTGAGATAACGCGATCACGAGCTATTTTTGCATATATGAGCTCTGTGACCTTTGACCTTTGACCTCATGACCCCAAAATCTAATCAGATCATTGGCCCCCCAAAATACATACATGTACCAAATTTGGTCAGAATCCTTCAATCCGTTCTTGAGATAACGCGATCACGAGCTATTTTTGCATATATAATGAGCTCTGTGACCTTTGACCTCTGACCTCATGACCCCAAAATCTAATCAGATCATCGGCCCCCCAAGATACATACATGTACCAAGTTTGATCAGAATCTGTCAATCCCTTCTTGAGATAACGCGATCACGAGCTATTTTTGCATATATAATGAGCTCTGTGACCTTTAACATTTGGCCTCATGACCCCAAAATCTAATCAGATCATTGGCCCCACAAAATACATCATGTACCAAATTTGGTCAGAATCCGTCAATCCGTTCTTGAGATAATGCGATCACGAGCTATTTTTGCATATATAATGAGCTGTGACCTTTGACCTTTGACCTCATGACCCCAAAATCTAATCAGATCATCGGTCCCCCAAGATACATACATGTACCAAGTTTGTTCAGAATCTGTCAATCCCTTCTTGAGATAACGCGATCACGAGCTATTTTTGCATATAATGAGCTCTGTGACCTTTGACCTTTGACCTCATGACCCCAAAATCTAATCAGATCATTAACCCCCCAAGATACAAACATGACCCAAGTTTGGTGAAAATCCGTCAATCGGTTCTTGAGATAACGCGATCACGAGAACGGGACGTACGGACGGACAACCCGAAAACATAATGCCTTCGGCTACTTCGTTGCGGAGGCATAAAAAAACTGTACCTTAATGTTATTCCTTCTTTCTAGTTCAAATTATGTTGAATCTACTCTTGAAAACTGTTTCAGAAATAGTAAGTAATAATAGCGAGTAATACGGCATACGAACGTCGTAGCTACCCCGGCGCGCCCCGCACAGTCATCAGTCAGAGCTGCGCCGTACCATGTCACCCGTACGTGTAATCATGCATACTACACATGTACGTAATACTGCACATGGATGAAACGATTCTCAAACGTTGACATCCAGTCCGCCCTCTATCGGTACTAAACTAATGCTCCGATACAGCCCGCCATATCACTCGTATACTTTGCGTGAAGGTTATGGGTCTATTTTGTTACGCGAGATCCATCCGCCGGGAATTGGGGAAGTCCCCGGCGGATGGATCTCGCGTAACAAAATAGACCCGATAACCTGCACGCAAAGTATACGAGTGATATGGCGGGCTGAATCGGAGCATCGGCGGCCGGGGTCGCGTCGGGAAAGAGAATCCCCGCCTGCTCGGCCAGTGCAGTCGCGCGCGCGGGTGCATGTTAGGATTCGTACTAAGATCGAAGCAATGATCATGAATCTTCCAAGCCGCTTTCGCAGCAACAACGAGCAATATTTAGGAAGAGGTAAAAGAGAAACATAAAAGACACTGCATGACTTGTTTTGGGGGGAATATGCTTGTATTTTCCGTGCATCGTATGAGTATGAATGCCTTGCTGAGGTGGACTTTGGTCACTTGTGAATCTTATCTCCGTGTATTAACCGCATCGTAATTAAGGCCCGGCGCGCTGGCTAGGCAATTTGCGTGTACAATTTTCCTATCTCCGTGTATTAACCGCTCCCCCCATTTTGGAGCTTTTTTTGGAGAAAAAAGGTGCGGGTAATACACCGACAAATACGGTACCTGTAAGTCATGAGACATGCTTGGTTACAGCTTGCCATCTTGGAGGTGATTGGGGTATAAGAACTCTTCATTGGAAATGCATTGAAATACACACATTCATATCCTTCTTGATGTTCACACATGTACATATACATTACGTCACATAGCAGTCATATGACATACTTGTAAGTCATGTGACATACCTGTAAGTCATGTGACATGCTTGGTCTGAGCTTGCCCTCTCCCAGGTGCCTAGGATAGTAGTGCTCGTCATTGGAAATGTTGAATGGATCCTTGTTCTCCTGCTGTAGGTACTCCTGAAGATAGACAATCAATAACAACAATAATAACAATAACAGTAATAATAATGATAGTGATGAAGATGATGATGACAATAATAATAATAACAATGATGATCAAAATATTAATTTTTTGTATACCGTAATTTATATAATTTTATTTCTATAATTCATTTAACCCCTATCGTGCCATGCATGTACGCGTCTGGGCATTGAACATGCCAGCGTGTTTTGGATTGATTGCTCCACTCTTGCCATGGTGCTACCAATACATTGCTTTTTGCATGAGTGCACGCATTCAAAATAGTAAGCAAATAATTACCGTTGGTGAAGGCAATGGCACAATCTATCACTTCCGAGGCAATCTGGATGTAGCTATTTTTCCGAAGCGAAGCTGAGGAAAGATAGCGTATACATTCAGATTGCCGAGGAAGTGATGGTTTGCCATTGCCTGAAACCAAAAGGTGATTATTTGCTTTATATTCTACATTGGAAACATTTCACTGGTAGCTAGGTCTACGAGAAAGACAACTTAAACTGCTTTCAATGTCTAGGCCTAGTTCTAACACTAACAGTAACAGTAACACTACAGTTACCGGTATACTAGACTTTGATCTACTTACCAACAATGGCTATTCCAATATAAAATGAAAGTGAACTCCAACTCCAAGTCAGACTCCAAGAAAATTGTAATCAATGATGATGAAACACTAAAACAGTTCATAAGTCAACGTTCTAAAGTCTAAACGTCAGAGTCATGCATGGCAAGCGGTGTACGATACATAGTGCAAAGTACGCATTACATTTGTAATTCGCGCAACACACACACATCCGCGGTTGCATTGAATTGACCGTGCAGTGTGTGGCTATTCAAATCCAGTATTAAATGAAGCAGACCTACCGTACTCGGTACCATACCTACAATACAACGGCAGTGTTGGAGTCATACTTCTATGTATGGTCTGCTGAATAGTGCGGAATTTGAATACACACTCTCCACAGCAATTCAATGCAACCGCGCGCATAGAGTTATCGCGCCACTTATTGGTATTCAATTCAATGCAACCGCGGAGTGTAGATAGTACTTTTTATCTAGTGAGTGCAACGCACTTTCACCCAAGATATCTACAGAGTGTAACGAATGGGCAAAACTATATTTCATCACGTGATTAACTTTTGACCAATCGTAGAGCAAGATTCTTAGTATGTGGAATATAAAAGCTATTATTCATTACTATTGTATTGTGCAGAGTGCTTTGCACGTGCTGGATTGTTTTGTTACATAGCATATGGTCTGATTTAGCATCACCGTTCACAACAGTTGCATTGGAATTTTTATGGGTGAAAAGGGCACACATAGACAAAAGTATACAAATAATCTGGTAAAAAAAATAAATAAATAAAAATTGGCTTACGTCATCCTCATTTTCGTTTCTTGTCATGCCACTCTTCTCCATGACAATCTTGGACTTGCGCGGCTCCTTCTTCTCCTTCCCGCTCCCGGGCAGCTTATCGGGGTCAATGTCCTCTGGGATGCGCAGGATGATGTTCTCGTCGTTGGGGTCAAGACGGAGCACGGGCGGAGACGGGATGCGGTCCATCGCCTCGTGGTCCCAGATGATATCATCCTCCCAGCGACGGTAGACAAGCTCTTCGTTGTCAGCGGGGAAGATGGAGTACCAGGTGAAGTCAGATTTATCTTTGGATATGAATACAGAAGGAAACATTTCAAACTTCAACATTTCAGATTTTGAAATCCCCATAGAGTCAATACAGGGCCCATCAGGTTCCTTTAGGCAATGAGTTAGTAAAAGGGTAAACGATGTTGCTGCATGGATCTTCTTCTCAGGTTTGTCCAGTACTACACACAGGCTCTGGCACAGCAGTTTACAGCTACAAGGTCATCTTGTGCATATAGACAGACTAACAGTAACAGGCATTCCGATGCAGGGATGATGTTATACTCTCAGTGGCCATATACAAGTTCCTCGTTGTTTGCATTGTTCGGATGTTAAACTATCTACGGGATTGTTTAAGCCATGTACAAAGTAAGTGCAATGAGTTAGTGAATATCACTTTGCATTTTCGCTCATTTGTCGGCCAAATAACATGAATTTTTCACACATTACTTTCTGGATCAGATCACAACAATACACATTTGATTAACCACTCATTACTTTTTGCACTTGTAAACAAAGTTACTAGATCCCTTTAAGTATTGTGAATTGTTTATATATGTTTCCTAACCAACCATTACCTTGATTCTGGTCATGCTTGTTTGGTGTAGTTGCAGTCTTAGCAAGCTTGCTGTTTGTCAAATCACTCAGCATGGGCCCAACGACCCTCTGTGGTGTTCGCTCATTGTAACATGGATAAAGGTAATCTGGATCCTTCATGCCTGCAAAGACACCAAGAAAGAAGTTATACAATGATTAATTAACTCATGATAATAATATTTTATTATGGTTAGGTCACTAGTCTAATTGTCTGAATATATATAGGCAAGTGAAGGGAAACAACTATGCTTGGGCTAAGGATTGACAATATCATAACTTTCAGGCAAAAACTATATAATTTCAACTTATTTTGGGCAGATGAAAAATGGAATTGAGGATATTCGGGCAGAAGACCTTAGCTCCCCGGAATAGGAAGAAAAACAAACATTGTTGATATGGCCATGTGTTTGTATCAAACATACAGGCATTTGAAAACTTTGAGAAAAATAAACTGTTCAGCAAAGCAACAGTTCCATAACCCATGGAGTTTGGTTCTATAGACAGTGTGACTTTTGGGGACCTCTTCGGCATTATTATACATGATTAACAAACATCAAGAAGGACTATATTAAAAGCAGGGAAACTACGGCCACATACCATGTGTGGTCCAGTAGGCCAGGGCTGTTCGGTTAGCCAGCGTGGGCACCCATCCCGCGTTGGAAGCCGACGTTGAACTGAGGACCTTCTCCTTCACCTCCTCCGCATCCCATATCACATCAGTCTCCCATGGCAACTGGGTCACCATGTCAAAGCAGTCATCCGTGGCAGTTGGGATCGGGGGTAACTTTACAAAGAGATCCTCTGCGGGAACGGTCTTTGGGACTGGTTCTTTCTCTTCTCCCTCTTCAGTGATTTCTGGTTTCACTTCCACCTTTGGGTCCTTATAAGAAGGAAAAAACAATGATTGCATGTGAAATACAAGACTGTTGCTAGTATATAAGGTCTTTGGTAAGTTATTGTGGCAAGATTGGTAGAGCGCACACTTTCCAATCGTGAGATCCTGAGTTTGAACCCTGCCCACCGCGTTTGTCCTTCAGCAAGACAATTTATCCACAATTGCTGTTCTCTACCCAGGTGTATAAATGGGGACCGGTAGGAGGTGAACATCCCTTATGTGAAGGATCTTCTCAATGCCCATGAGCCGAGCCGCTTGGAAGGAATGCTCCCCAGGGAGTGGAGATGGTACACTAAATGTGTGCTGGTTTGTATTGTATCCTATGAACGGGGTAATAATAGTGAAAAGTGCTATGGAACATAATGTATGTATTTAGCGCTATATAAGAAACTACATTATATTATATTATATCATGTTATATAAGAAATTAAAATCTATTACACAACCATAGTTCATTGAGATTTGAGTACATTGAGATTTACAAATGAATGAATGAATGAATCAATTAATAAATAAAAAAATAAATATAAAAAATAAATACAATTACAAAAAAGATAGCTAACTTAATAATAATGAAGTGACTTTAATTCATAAGACGATGAGCATATTAAATAATACATGAATCTAGGTTTAAGTATTAATCAAACTTACTGTTTTGAGCCTGAATCCATAGTCAAATCCCTCGCCGTTTTCTGGCACATCCAGCATGTCATACCAGTACTGTGCTGGGCCATACCGCCACTCGGCGATCTCTGGAAGAGCGTCCTTATTCTTGTCTCTGTCTGCTGCAGAGTTACTACTGTCTGCTTCTATGGTGGCCATAAGCAATTCCTAGAATAGTGTCAAATGGAGAAAAGTATGTCAAATGGTTCTTGAGATAATGTGATTCTGAGAAATGAACGAACATGTACCCAGGGACAGGATATACAGACTGAATACCCCCAAATATAATAGGCCGGATTCACAAAGGAGGTTTGTGTAAACCATGGTTTATACCATGGTCTACATCTATGGAGTGCTGCTCGTAGACAAGTAAAACTATTTATATTTTCTAATGACATGACTGTTAGTGCTTGCTAACCAGCAAATTTCACCATCTGAGAAGACAAACATTTATTTTGTGCACTTAGTAATGTGTAGCATCAAAATTGTTAACAAGTAAGAAAGTTTACATTCTTTCTCCATCCGTTTACAAATGGCACTCCATAGATGTAGACCATGGTTTAAACCATGGTTTACACACACTGCTTTGTGAATTCCACCCAATGCCTCTGGCCACTTTATAGCAGATGCAGAATAATAAAACTACTAACTATGGATAGGTTAAAGAACTGTTGAGACAATTTTTTGTTATTCATCACTCGTCAAAAACAAACCAGGCGAATTGTATAATTAATGGGTGCTCCATTTGAAGGTTGACTAGGATAAACCATTGAGTAAATTCTACCGAAAAATAAAGGACTTGTTAAAGCCCATACATCATTTGAATGCTCATTTAGAAACTTCAGTTGCTAAATGTCCATAACACAAAATGATATTGTTTCCCTGCCGACGATCTGAACATACTGATCAAAACATTGAATGATGAGTGAATCCCTCTTAGGACCACCACTCTTCCAAGAAAGAATTTTCTATGTGGTGTACTGCAAACTCCCTCTTCTAGTTATCTTCCACCATGGAAACCTTCAAAGATTAAACATTATATTTACTGAAACAGACAAAATGGAAAGAGACTCACTGCATGATCTTGCTCACAGTCCTCGGGTGCTGGGTCGTCTGCATAGATGTAGTCCCATCCGTCAATGGTCTTGCGAGGAGGGGGGCTAGCAGGGGGCGAGTCCTTTGGAGGCGCAGGCTCCGATCCCGAAGCGTGCCTCTTCTTCTTCTTTTTCTTCATCCCCCTCCACAGCTGGGGCAGGAGGTTTGCTTGTGGGAGTCCAAACAGCCGATAGAATCTCAAGACCTGAGGAAGAAGAATTGCAAGGATTTAGAAATAAATAACAACTAATTATAATAATTAGTTTTGTTTACTACGGAAAGCCTTTGAAGTGCTAACTGAACTGTTTTTCTAGAGGAAATATTGCAGAAAAATCATTCAAAGTTGAGAGAAAAAGAAAAAAAATGTTCATGGACTATGCAAATTAAAATTGTATAAAACCAAAAATAATGAATTAACTAAATCATGTTTGGTCAAATAGGTATTCCAAATAGATAATAATAAATTACAGTAAGTCTGTTTAATGTCTATGTCAGATGCAAGTTTTCTCAATCCAAGAGAATGGAAAACTGTGAATTCTGTATTTTTATTCATATCCATATTTGACCTGGCCTGAAATTGGGAAACAAGGTGACATCCTCGGTTTTGTACAGTTTTTCAGATAAATGTCCCAAATGAAAAATAATAAATTTGAGAAATTGTATTTATTCTCCCAAGGTACAAGATAATAAATGGCAGTATGTGAGATATACATGTATGGGTCCTCAAAATAAACTGTGAATTCTTGACTTTATTGCATCCATACCTGCCCCGGCCTGAAATTGGGAAAAAGCTCTGTGACATCTCTGGTCTTGTATTGAGGGTCTGCAGCTTCAAAGAGGTGACGCAGAGGGGTGTGAACGGACGAATCCTTCCCCTTCTCCCCATCCTCTCCCTCATCTGACCCCTCTCCCTCTCCTCCTTTCTTGGTCTCACCATCCACATCTTCAGCTCTTGAGCGCTCCTTGTCATCATCCCCAGGCCCTGCTTATGAAGATCATTAATCAATTCAAGTCAGTTTAAAATATGAATTTTCATCCATTGTAAATTGCAAATGTATTTTAATCATCTCCAAATAGTCAATGGGTAGCTTGGTCGTCAACTCAGTTTATGCATTGTTTCAATTAAAGTGTTTTAAATATGTAACAATATCACGCCTAAACAAATTAATGGGTAGCTTTATATTCAATTATTTACACCAAATATTTCAGTATTCATAATTTGTATTCATTATCAGAAATATATTTTTGGTTGATGATATAAATAAGCCATTTTTAAATTATTGTAACCAAAGAATTATCATGATTTATATTATTTATTAACCCCCTTAGGATGGTTGAATTGTGATATAATGTGCATTCTCCAAAGACACCAGCCAAAGTATTTTGGGGACAAGTCCTGAATGGGATCAGACTATTTGACTTTTATATAACTTTCCACACATACGAGTGCCAGTATTTTGAGGACATACATATTATACTAAATTTGATGGTAATCCTTCGCCTAATTTTTGAGAAATCGTAATAACAAACTATTATAAACTATCACCTAAATGTAGATACAATTAAACATCACAAAAGGTGAAAAGCATATAAGCATATCACCTAATATTCAATATGAATGGACTAACCTGAGGCATGGGTGAGCCTGGTGACAGGGGGAGGGACTGGGGGTGGAGGCATCAGGATGGAGTCATCCTTCTTGGGGCCATCATCGTCATCTGCATCATAGTCATCATCGTCATCATCATCTGTAACAGTAAAGGTTTAATTAACAGTTTTTTACTACAGGCAACTGTTCCAAATTGCAAATTGTATTCTTACATAAGAAGCTAATGCATAATTAAGAAAATTCAATGTAAAAGAGCTCTATTATTTTGAAAAATATAGGGCTTGTATCTTCACTGTTATTATTTGTTCAACCAAGATACGACATATTGATTACTCTACAATCATATTTTTCAGGTCACTTGTCTGAGAACATTGGCCCGAATTCTCATCAGTGGCTCAACTTGAGCCCGGCCTAAAAAGACAAAAGACTCCCGGTAACCAGTTATACCATTTTGCACCTGCAGATCTATTGTCTTGTTGCTTTTCGCCACTGGAGATATTCTAATTGTTTCCTTTCATTATTCAGTCAATCTCTTGAGTTCTGCTTATATGCATCAGGACAATGGGCCCTTTGAAATTCAGTCATAGTATAACCGGTCACCAGCAATACAATGTCCTGGATGATCCAAGACGCAATTTGGCTGATGAACGACTATACTATGACTGAATTTCAAGGGGCCCATTGTCCTGATGCCTATTTTTAAGCAGAACTCAAGGGATTGACTGGATAATGAAAGGAAACAATTAGAATATCTCCGGTGGCAAATAGCAACAATTAAAAGGTCTGCAGGTGCAAAATTGTTCTACTGGTTACCGGTAGTCCTTGTCTTTTTAGTCCGGGCTCAATTCTTGAGCCACTGATGAGAATTCAGGCCATTGAGTGTAATACTCTACATAATGAATATTAAAGCCTCACTATTATTATAACAATAATAATAATAATAATATGAACATTCATATAGCGCAGCTACTATAAATATATACATAATTCATACATTCATATATTTTGTTACTACAATCAGTCCTGTCATATCAGTCCCCTGTCTATAGCAGCCAACCTGCCTATAGTGACCACCAAAAGCGATCTCCTTCAAAGAAATCAATGTCATAGTATACATGTAGGTCTTTAGAAGTCACATGTCTGCACTGCCCAATTTTCTTATTTCCCTTAGGTGGTCAATTTAAACAGGACTGTGTGATTATCCTTCTATGTATTTGTTTGTTTACCTTTCTTTGTGGAGGACATGGATGACATTGCATCTTTGACAGCCTGTTCTTCCTCGGCTACCTCTGTGATGTCCGAGTAGTCAACTGCATCAACGTCCTTCTCATCTTCACCTGGTGTAAACAAACAAACAAGCCAACAAATTGTCTGTTTGTTTCAAATGATATAGTATACACAGTATACACTGTATACACTGTATACACAGACACGTCTTTATAGCCTCTGAAGAAGATTCTGCTAGGATAGAAAATTTCGGCCCTATATTGACTCTCATTTTATTACCCGGCATTATTACAGTAGATAAACAGTTTTCAGCAGTATTTTGCATCACTATAGATTAAAGTATAACTTAGTAAGCTGGGATCCTGTTTCATAAAACTTTTCAAATTCTTGGAAATGTCAAAATATTATAAATTATATGACTAAGTAGTGCCAAACAGCATGGAGCATTAAAACTGTGATTTGACATATAGACAACAAGTGGGGAAAATGGGCCCTGGTCAGAACAGATCTGTTGTTTAATACAAAATTGAATATTAAGTCGCTTGAATTTCTGAGAAAGTAGTTAGCTCAACAAGGTTTTTGTAATGGACCTACTGACCGACCACCCAACCACCTGATGGGTTTTATATTCTTTGTGTATACATGTAGTTGCTAGTTGTGTTTGTTATAATATTTATTTCTACTTGCAACTGTATTATAATAACAATTATCTATGCTGCAAACAGGTGAACAACAGCAACCATGTTGACTATATTATCCAGTATCAATATTTTTTCATAAATAAATTAAGATTGATTTAAGAAAGCAACAATTAATCTGGGACACTTCAACACTCATGCCACCCATTATGCCTTACTAAAGGAGTCTGAATCAGAACCTTGGTCTTCATCCTCATCGTCATCATCGTCCTCATCATTGTTCTTCCCCTTGTCCTCTCGGGCCAGTTCCTTGACCAAAGACCCCAAACCACTCAGGGCACCAAGACCAGACAGGTGGCATTTGGCCTCCTGCAAAGAGCATGTATTGAAGGAAAGAAAGTATTAAATACAACTCGTAGTCTATTCTTAGTAGTTCAGTAAACTACTTTTTATTATCATACAGAACCTGACTGCAAAACGGCAACCATGTTGACCATGCTTTCATATTTGATAAACAAATAAATTAATGAAATGATGGACAGATGGATTATATTTCTATGGGTTACTTTTCAAGCTCACCTTTATGAAAAAAGCACTCGAAAATGCGTATTGCATTGAACTTTATGAACATATAAGGGCCCTTCTATAATTTTCTGGAGCTCTTCTTAGCATTTCGGGGGCTATATCTCCCTGAGCTCCAGACCTGCATATTTTGTTCACTAGCTGGATGGATGGATGGATACGAACAAACAAACAAATCAACAAACAAACGTTCATTCAAATAAATAACTTCTCACCTCATCAAGCACATCATCCTCAAGCTGTCCTGTCTTGTCGATGTTGCCAAACATGAACCCCGTCAGAGAGAACTCCTGGGACCCATCCTCGTCTTCAGAATCCATCTCAACAACAGCTGATCATCAAGTTTGCAAGTACTGTAGTCTGTATGCAGTATGCGCTACATGTGAACTCTATGACGCCATAATTCCTAGACGAGCTGTTAAGGCAAAGTGAAGATACTTCCATAATCCAGGATGTCTTGGGTAAAATGTTTGTTTTATAAATTTATGTTAATACTCATACAGGTACAGAGTAAACATGGCATGATTCAACCATTTAAAGGTAAATGACAGTTAGTGGGAAACGCCCCACGCACAAAAAATGAAATGTACCCTCTTATTACCAACCATGTGAAAGAATATAATTTTACTAGTATGGGAAAATACAAATTTGGCCAGGAAACCGCCTACTAATTGATATATTTGCAAAATTATAAAACTGATTTGCTGCAAATCCTACAGCCAATGCAGAATCGCACATACGCTACGTGCAAAAGACCTCGTGGTCTTGAATATGGGATATGCAGTCTTCTCGTATATATCGAGTCACTGTCATTGACTGTGCATCTGTGAGCGGCTGGTTTGGATAACACATTTTTTGGACTGGAATATACCACATTTTTATGGCATTATTTTACCAAAGGAATATAAAGGCAGATTTGGAATACATTGCTCTTTCTACTGGGTGAGTTTTGGGCCTTTATTTGGGCTAAACATTTTGATATCATGATTTTGATTTCTGGTGGTGAGAGTGTGGCCGTGTGAATATATGCATTGCATACTGTGGCAGATAAAGGCTACACCACACATAGGTCCATTAGCATTGGTTATAGGGTCGCCCGATTTGACGACATTTTGAAGTAAAACTGAAAACGTTTTGTTCTGATTTTTAGGTTTAAACGTTTGGTTCATGCATTTTGTTTTAACATTAATAAAGTTAAACTACTATGCTTACCAAATATGCTGTTTTTATTGTCCTTTGAAATCCGAATCGTAACATTTGAGCTCCTTTTCTCTGGAAAAAATGAGTAGTTGCTGCACACCCTGAATCGTGGTAAGCATGTACACAAAGTATGAACCCTGATGAAGGGCCTATTTGCTCAAAATACAAATTTGCTAGGAATGGTTTACATTCAGATTTTATTAATTTGAGTCTGATCATCATCGTTCATATTTGTATCATTTCAAGTTTTGATGAATTTGATCACACTTGACTTAATGAAATCGGAAGGTAAACTGTTCAAATTCTTAAAAGGGGACTCTTTGGGTAAATGTGTATTTTGAGTAAATACGCCCTTCATATATTGATTATTACGTCCGAAGCGCGCGTGCACGGCCACCCCGCGCTATAAAATCCCATCGCAAAGAAAATCGGTCTCTCATAGAATAACACGTGTTTCGCCGCGGCGGCTAGCGAGTCAGGCGAAGCGAAGATTCAGGGATCGATAGCGCAAACGGACGCGTCTGAATACTCATGCACTAGCATTCAAGAGCAAGCTTCCTGCGCGATTTCTTGTCGGTAGATGGCATCAGCTAGGTAGTCGATGCTAACGCACTTTCCTATATGTTGCGTGTAAATGGTCCAGTTAACTGGACCTATTTACTAGTAGATGTGGGCTACACCCAGACTAGGGTCACTCTCATAGGCAGGCTGCAGTAAACAAATTTGTGAGACTGGCAAAAATCATAAAATCATTTCTAGCTAAAATCTCACCAATTAATCAAACTTAACATAACAGGGGGTTAGAATTGAATATAATTTAAAACTTACATGAGCTTTCCAATGTCAGAAGCACTTTAAATTCCAGTTTTTAAAATATTTGATCTATGACTTGAAGCTCAAATCTGAGCATGAGCTTTCTGACTATGCAGCCCTCAACCACAGGTTTTAGAACAGTTGTTTACATGTTTAGGCTTGTCTGCCAGCCAGTATTATCAAAAGGCTGAAGGGATTATTTCAGAGATTAGTGTCTGAATGACCCAACTGACAATGGGTTCTGCAAAGTACTCTGACTTGTACTATTTGCAGGGGTGCAGCATTTCAATAGGTGTCTGGACAAGACAATAGTCAATACATGTTGCTTTTGTATCGCATTCCAAAGTATATAACAATGAATATAGGTCAATTTGTGACTCTAAGGAATTCTTTACAACCAGCTTTGAACTACTTTTAAGATTAACACAATGATTCAATGAAGGCATGCTATAATTGTTTGTTGAACAAAGGCCAAAGCCATATTATGCAATTTATACAGACATACACAGCATCAAATTGATCAATAGTGTGAAAAACATCTAGTTTTAAGGCTAGGTAGACAGGGGAATTCCCCAGTGTTTACTTGGACAATGATCAGCTGACTATCAGGCTTTTTTCAAGGCAATGGAGTAAGGGGTTAATGCAGCATGCTGTTAACCCCTTGTCTTGTAGGGGTGGGCTACACCTGATTTTGACCCAAAACTTCCCATACGTTCATAGGGCTGTAACTTTTCAGAAAAAGGCCCCCCTAAAAAAAACAGAAGAGATTTAAACCATTTCAACATTTCTCTTCCTAAATATATTAATCACAAAGTGGTTCTTTGTACTTCATTTTTAAAGTTTGATGATGACACTTACATGGAATCGATGATATGATACGGTACTTACCACCGTTGAGCGCACAAATATGTGATACTTTGGGGTGGATAAAAAATGATGATTTTTCGCTCCATTCCGCATCAAAATGAGTGATTTATGCACCTCCTCGACTTCTCTCCGTGTTGTATCGCGACTTCTGAACGATCGATGACCGTACGACCACTAAACGAGCGCGTCAGATCTGCCGTCTATTCATATGAATGGAGACCGAAGCGCGATCATCGATCGTTCAGAAGTTGCGATATAACACGGAGAGAAGTCGAGGAGGTGCATAAATCACTCATTTTTCAAAGTTGTATCACATATTTTTGTGCGCTCATCGGTGGTAAGTACCGTATCATATTAAGCACAATTATAAAATGTATAATTCGGGGGCAGTATTAGCTGGACCTAGAACGCCAGCGCAAAGCGCTGGCGTTCTCTACAGTTACATGAACGCATGCTTTAGAATGGTGATGCGTTTTCCAATTTTTTTCTTCTTTTTCTGGAAACATATTTTTGTGAACTTGTTGATGGAATGGAATGCTAAACTAAAGATGTTACCTTTCTTTAATAAGAATATTATTTTTGTGTGGTGGTATCCTTTAAGTCACTCTATGTCACGCAACTCACAACTTCACAAGTCTTCCAAATCCAAGTTCCAACCATATTTTAAGTATTTAAAATACTTATTTCCAACATCCAACACAATTCACCATGTATGGGACCGTAATGTAACTTTTGCACGACAAAGGAACGTGATTAATGATTGAATCAAGACAGTTGAGCAAAAATTACAGTGTATTATTAACACAGTTGTATGATTTCTATATAAATACCCTCGTATTTGTCTTTTATAGGTAGCTAAAAACATAACAAATTTCGATATTGTTATTATTAAACGATTTTAAACGAACTTACTAAATCAGTAAATGATCATCTCCGCTCAGTTCAGCTAGCTGAAGTCAGCGATCAACTTCCGAGTTTGAAGTTAGGAGGCCAATTTAGCGGCCATCGCAACGCCGCACGTTTGTGGTGGAGCAACTGAGTCTGAGTGAAGACAACCATTTATTCGCTTTCTGCAATTTTTGCTGGTATAAAAGTCCGTTTGGAGCCTTAAACAGTGTAATAAATATTTTCTTATTTTGCTTGGAGGACACAGTCGATATAAATGGAGGTAAAGTTGATTCAATTCATGTTTAAATTTTGGTTAAAGTTACTGTCGATTGTTCAAACGTCACTATCGTTGCCCCACATATTCATTTTTGTGTGAAGTGAGTAGAGCATTTATTAAGACGCCAAGCATAATATAAACATTATAATTTAACAAATAACAAGGTCAGCAACTGCATACGCAGCCAGTACTTTTGGATCATTTATTTGTTTTTATGTCAGTTATTTGTGCCTTTCTTGAAATAAAGTTGAAATACATAATTCATAACCACCTTCATTCAAGTTCAAGTTCAACTTCAAGATATCTTTTTCCCTGCCAGGCAGCTTGAAGTTGGGGAGACTCACCAGAGCTGAGGGTGCTTTTATGTTTTGTTTTGTAAATTCACTGTTCATTTTGTATCGTTACATTGTACTTTGTTTGAAATGCCGAATAAATAATAATAATGATTCGTGCTAAATTTTTGTAGAACCTGACAATTGATTACAAACATGATATTGATAATAGTTTCCCATCCATTTTTTAAACATGTTTAAATTATTGTTTAACATTTTTTCCCTAGGTAGACTATGGGGCAAGGGCCAGAAAAGCATTCAGAAAAAGAGTTTCGTAGTCCCATCGAGGGTAGAGAAAACTAACTATACTGATTGATTGTGATGAAGTTGCTGATGAGAATACACTTTTGTTCTCCAAATTTCGTGCACCCGTTAATGAGATAATCCACTTATTAGTTTTGGGGAATTTTAACAAGAAATCCTTGAAAAAGACTAGCACCGTTTATGTAAACAAGCTATACGGCGCGTAAAGTGTGATCAGCCCTGTGCATAGCACAGGGCTGTGACGCGACGTCGCTCGAAATCTTGCAGGAGATGTGCGACGAGGTAAAAAATCGCCTTTACTTACAAAATTATTTGAATTTGTTTCACTCCGAAGTACCTTTAGTTATTAAACTTATCGGCCATTGCATATAATTTGCTAAAAAAGAAGGATAACTTACCTCAAATTGATGATGTATTACGGTAGTCCTTGTTAGAATCCGGCTTTGTCTTTGACCGATCGCCACTGTATACGAGCGGAATACGAATACCTCCTATCCCAGCATGCATTGCCGACGAGTTTTGAGGTGCCGGATTCTAACCAGGACTACCGTAATAAATCATCAATTTGAGGTAGTTATCCTTCTTTTTTAGCAAATTATATGCAATGTCCGATAAGTTCAATAACTAAAGGTACTTCGGAGCGAAACAAATTCAAATAAGTTTGTAAGTAAAGGCGATTTTTTACCTCGTCGCACATCTACAAAAATGTACCCGCAATATTTCGAGCGACGTCGCGGCCAGGCGCCGTACTTCGCACGGCGCCTGGTTAGGTTATACGGCGCGCTGATTCAAAATGTAAAGTTGCTACATGTAGTTCTTGCCTATTTTTTTGCAAAATGTTTATATTGGACTTGCATGAGATTTTGCTGTGATTTGTTACTGCACACTTAATGTATTGTTATGCTAATTAACTAATCAACTAGGCCTAATTAAAAACACTAATTGCAATTTTCCATGTTTTTTCTATTTCACTCAGCATGTCATCACGAAGATGAGTCTTGTCCGAAAGCCCCAGACCAGTTATTTCTTGCATCTTGTTCAAGTTACTATAAGTTTATTTACAACTTCCCACACAAAACTTTAGGCAACTAGAACTACCCATGGTCTGCATAGCATCATCATTCTATGACCTGGACGTGGTGTGGCGCATGGCATGATTGGTAGAATGTGCGCTTTCCGATCGTGAGATCTAGAGTTTGAACCACTCCGTTTGTCCTTCAGCAAGACAATATTAATCCATTATTGCTGCTCTCTACCCAGGTGTATAAATGGGTACCAATGGTTGGGTGTTAATTAGCCATCATCAGTGGCAGCTTGGCTTGTATGCTCCCCGGGGAGTTGTAGGCAATATCATTGTGTGGGTTTGATATGTACCTGATGACCACGGGTAATAATAATTTAAGTAACTATTTAAGTGCATTTGAACATTTTATATGGAAATGCACTATATAAATGCAATTTTATTATTCTCCTCATCATAATCATAATTATCATCCTCACCCTCTCCATCATCATCATCATCCTCACTATCATCAACATCATCATCATCATCATCGTCATCATCATCATCATCGTTATAAGCATTATCATCATCATCATCATCATCATCATCATCATCATCATCATCATCATCATATTAGCATTATCATCATCACCAGCAACAACGATATGTACTAGTTACGTTAGAATGTGGGGCAAGGGCATGTTCTACACTTCAAGGAAAAACATAACTTCATATGAAAATCACAAATAAATTATATTCTTCTTTGTTTCATTTTATTTCATACAACTTCATATGAAAATCACAAATAAATTATATTCTTCTTTGTTTCATTTTATTTCATACAACTTCATATGAAAATCACAAATAAATTATATTCTTCTTTGTTTCATTACATTTCATTCATTATGTACAATGTATTACTACCATTTTTTAAATGACATCTACAAATAACTAATGACCGGGTACTTTTTCTAATACTTGCCAGTGAAATCAGAATTTATGTTATAAATTACAAATGTAGTTCAACTGTGGGGCAAGGGCCCATTCTACATTTTAAGGAAAGGCATAACTTCATAAGAAAATCACAAATAAATTATATTCTTCTTTGTTTCATTTCATTTCATACAACATTAACATCACAAATTTCATTCATTATGCACAATGAATTTCTACAATTTTGCCAATGACATTTATCTACAAATAACATACATTATGACCGGGTACTTTTTCTAATACTTGCCAGTGAAATCAGAATTATGGTATGTTATGATTTGCAAATGCACTTCAACTTGAATTGCAAAGATTGGTAACACAATTTGTACACTATGTTGATGGAACTGAAATGAATTATGAATCATTAATAAGATGTGTCTAGTCATTTATTTTATGCTTAAAAACATGATTTAGAGAAAATGTCCTCAAATAATGGTGAAAGGGAAATGGCCAAAAGGTTATGATAAAGTTGGTTTACGTTGAGGAATTCATGATTTTAAATATTTGGATTAGTCATTAGAATAAGTGTCCAAAGCGTGTGATGGAAAGTTTGAAACGACCTATACATTTGAACGTTATAAAGTTTTATTTTGACTAGAAATCTTGGCAATGCTTCAAAATGGAAAAATATGCATGAACAAAATACAAATGCAATGCAAGTACATCACTGGTAATATTACTGTTAGCACAATTGTTCATTCTGCTTTCTCCGATAAAATTCTTCTCAATTAATATAATTATCAGGTCTGGGAAAAATAGGGAACTGTGAGACATCGTTCGCTTGACATTTGAAGGGAAATATTTGCCTCTTGATGAAATAAAGGGTGGAGAATTTTTTGACATTCAAAACTTGGGAGATTAAATGATACTTTACATATATCTAGTACAGTAGAACCTCATTATAAAGAGGTCAGATATAACATAATTCTCTGACAAGGTCATTTTGCTGGTCCCAGCTCTTTATATTTCTGTTTTTTACCCCGATATATTTGAGAAACCTGATATAACAAGGTAATTGTCATGGTCACTAACGAGGTTCCACTGTATATTTTTATATTACAGGTACACAAAATGTAAATGTAAAACACCCCTGTCAAACCCATATATTTGTCTATTCATGAAAGGTTGGTTATTTTGTACACAATTTGAAAAGGAACCATAATTCTTTTTTTTTCCTCAAATTTAATAAGATTTATTAGAGACGTTGACTAAAAAAATGTCTCAATGATCTTGCTTTTGTTTAATTTCATACATTTGTTGTTATCAATAGTACATGTACCTGTTATGCTCTCTATACGTATTTTTTCCTCAAGAAAAAGAATTTGGCAGTCATTTCCAATGAAACCAGTCAATTTGGGGGTAATAAGTAAATATCTAATTGTCCTGGTAACGCCCCTTTTTAATCGCCAAAATGTGACGTCATCTAAAGTACGGACTAATGAATTAAATACTGTAGATGACGTAAGCCAATTAATTGTCAAAATCACATATCAATCACGCTGCCAATTCCGGACCCTAAATGTGGGCTGGCTGCTAAGTGAGATTTGGCATCAGAAAATTAGACTTAAATCACTACTGTGTTTATTTTCATGGAGTTTTTTTCGATAGACCTATTTAAAGGGCATCAAGCGTGGGGATGCTACATAGCGGGTCGCCATTTTGAACTGGGTTAGTTTGCGCGCACCGCATGACACTGAGCTAACGTGCATTACGCACCGTGCGCAACGCGTATGCAAGATGGCGCCGCGCATCTCATTTGACGAATCTGAACTACCTTTAACAAGTCATCGACTATGGAATAAGTAGCAAAGTACGTTGTATTCTGTAGTTCCTTTAAGGGAGAGCCCTGATGAAGTCAGTTTCTTGATGCTCTCTCCATCTGATCATCTGAAGCTGGCAGATTGGCGCCGAGATCGTAGACACCGTAGCCGGCGTAGGCTTCTTCAGTTGTGGAGACTGGAGGAATATCAGATGGTTCTGGAAAGAAAACAGAAGATAAAACACTTTTTTTAACAAAAAATTAATGTTTCGGAAACATGGGCCTATTCCCATACCCCTATGTAATATCTTTCTTTTTTATGATTAAAATGGGATTTTATAATTAATGCCCACATCTGTTAATGTTTCAAAATCCAAGCACAAATAAACATTGGAAATAGCCGTTGTCATCATTTTAATTTCTTTTATATCAAAAATTGGTGATAGCTTCGCCGTCTTTTCAAAATATTTGAAACTGTTCATTCTGTTCTGTTCATCGATTCATTAATTGCTTGTTGTAAAGTAATTTGCCACCATCAACTTACATTGTACTGACATGAAGTATGAGTTTCTTTGATGCTCTCTCCAGCTGGAAGCACATCTGATCATCTGAAGCTGGCAAATATCAGATGGTTCTGGAAAGAAAAAAGAAGATAAAACACTATGTTAAAAAACATATTAAATAACATGTTTCGGAAACATGGGAATATTCCCATACCCCTGATGTAATATCTTTCTTTCTCCATGATTGAATGTGATTTTCAAATTAATGCCCACATCTGTCAATGTTTAAAAAAACAAGCAGTAAGCACAAATAAACCACTACTGCTTAATTGGCGATAGCTTCGCCGTCTTTTCAAATTTCTATAAAATGTTTCCAACAAAAGATTGGCCATAACCCGTACTCCATAGGCGCAAAAAATGGCAATGGCTACGCCGTCTTTTCAATTTCATGTCTCAGATTCTGAATTGGGCCTGGTGTATTGACATGATAAAACATAATATTATTTTGTAATACATGCATTGATTTGATTTATAAACTAGCACTTTAACAGCACATCGTCATCACATTTTTTACAGTCACACTCACAGTCACACACCCAGCAGAAAATGTTAAATGTATGCACCGATTTTTAAAATGTGAACAACACAATTACACATCTTAAACTAAAGTTAAATTTCACACCCCAGCCCAGCACTAACACTCAATAACACTTGTATTTGTAACAGTAAAGGCCTGGTCACTAGCCAAGAAAGACGTAAGGACTAAGGTAGAGACATTTTCATTCACATTTGGACTTTTTTTTTTAACATGTCATAGTCATACCATATGACATGTTTAAAAAAAAAAAGTCCAAATGTGAATGAAAATGTCTCTAGAGTCTAGACTCTACCTTAATACGTCTTTCTTGGCTACCTGGTCACACAGGACACGACTAGACCCACAAATGCAGTACACAGCCAATAAATTGGCAATAGTACGAATCGGTTCAAATGTAGAAATCGTCGGCAAATCGTGTACGATTTCTACCATTTTACTGATTCGTACTATACTACTCATGCTACTAGTATTAGTTTACCAACATGACCAGATGACTAATAATGCGTACTGCATTCGTGGGTCTAGTCGTGTCCTGTGCCTGTGTGACCAGGTCCAGGCCTTTAAAAAAATTTAATTTAACAACAAAAAATATAATCCAGTTTACAGAATACTGTCAATCATGTGTCATGACAATGAAATGAGAATGATTCAATCAAACAACTGGCAAGCCCCAGGCCAAGCCAAGGGCAAGGCAAGCCAGTCTCAAGAAGGCAGGGCCAGTTGAGTTAATTTCTGCTGCCAGCTGAGCCTGAGCTGAGTCTGACTCCGAGTCTAGCTGTGTGAGTGTGACTGTGAGTGAGTGTACTGCTGTGCCTGTGCTGGGCCTGGGACCGGGTTATCATGGTCAGGCAAACAGATTTAAACTCACCTTGAAATTCAGTCTGTACAGAATCTTGAGGTAGTTTACGTTGTCTCTGTTGTTCCTGCTTCCTTTTATTGTCCGTATAAAACTGCTGATTGTCAGTGAAAAATGAAAACGTGCATGGCCATGAGCAGTTTGCAGACGTAGTGACTGACGGTTCAACCAGGGCAGCCGGCAGTGTAACTAGGGTCGGATACGACGATTCAAAACGGCGACATTGGCAAGGAATCCGACGCAATTTTGCATTATTCTCCCTCCCTATATTTAAAAATCTCAGCAGAAGCCAAAGCTTTGGAACATGTTGGGTCTGTAAACTATGTCAACATAACATCATTCACAATAGGAAAGTGAATAAAAGACTTCTTTATCTCTGGTATCTGTGACGAAACGTGATCGGTCGGCGTTACCCGCCATTATGGATGTCCGCTGTTGCATGTATCTCGCGAACGAGGACAGGGGCGCGGCTACGTAGGGAGGAAAATCCCGCCTCGTGATTGGTTGAATTTGACGATATTTCTATTTCTCGGCACATTACCCACGAATATTCGGAGGCAAAATAATTGTTGATTTTAATTAATTTTAACTACCTTTTTCCCCATAACACGAGGATAACAAACGTTAAATATGATTTTAATAATTTTCTGTAAATTTTCATACTTTTATTGTCCACTACCTCTGATGGGACTACGAAACTTCACAATATCGTGACTTGCCCCACAGTCTAAGGCTAGGGCCTAGTGTTCTGGATCAATGTAATTAAAAAATTCAAGACTGTTCCCTGTCTGGAATTTGGTCTCATTACTCTACATATATATATATTACGGTAGCTAACCTGAATTTCGATGACTTGGTCGTTGATATATTCATTAGTCAGATCCTACTGTCCTAGGCTTAGCTTAGATAAAGATGCAAAAATTTGACATTTTCTACCACAAGTTGGACAGATTTTCACTGCGCACCTTCCAATCCATTTTCGATTGTATGGAATGCACATGTGACATGTACCATGCATATCCCAATTCAATTTGCAAGAATACAATAGCTTGCTCGTATTAATTTAGGAAACTGAAAAGTTCTATAAATTGACACGTGAGGTGACACAATTGCAGTTCTGTTACAATATTTTAGAAAGACAGGTAAACATGATTCGTGACATGAAATAGGACACTCGTCGATTCGATGAGTTAACGAATCGTGTTTACCAGTCTTTCTGAAATATCGGAACAGAACTGCAGTTGTGTCACCTCACGTGCCAATTTTAAAAACACAACATAATGTATTAAAGCATTTTTGTCCAAAAATCAAATCTATCAAATTAAAAAAATAGGAATTAAAATTTGTATTTGGTTTGTTTTATTGCAATATTTATTTCAACAATTTGTTTGAATTTACTTAAAGAACAATGAAATCCAGACAAATTGTTGTATGCACTATAAGACACTAAATATAATGAATAGTATCTGAAAATTTGAGCCCAATCGGTCAAGAAATAAGAAAACTATGGCTCTTTGAAAAGAGCCATGTATTTCTTCGAGTGACTCAAATTGGCAACGCACTCTGGCAAAGTTGTGGACAACTCCCCATACATTTTGTACACAAAATTTCAGTTTTGTTCAATTTTCTCAAAATTTATGTTTACCCTTCGTTCGAGTTCAACATATGTTTTGTAGAATGCTTTTATACATAACATATCATGAGTTGGGGGAATGGGAAAATGTGACTATGAAGAAAACTGAAAAAATGGGAATATTTGTGTACAAAACATATGGGGAGTTGTCCACACACTTATCAGAGTGCGTTGCCAATTTGAGTTCCCCATAGGAATAAATGGACATCTTCAAAGAGCCGTAGTTTTCTTGTTTCTTATCCGATTATGCTCTAACTTTCAGAGATTATTCTTCTTAATCTCTTCAGGACTATGAAAGCAACATTTTGCTTGGGTTTCATTGCCCTTTAAATGGATCGAGCGATGTTACTCCATTGTCTCTCACACCGGAGCTCCTTACCAATAAGGTGCAGATGGACTGCTAGTAATAATTTGATCCATGGCTTGATATGTTTGTTTTTTTCTATTTTGTTTTTGCAGGAAGTTAGCAAGCACTCCATACACAGCCTTGTGTTCAGATTATTAACCAACAAACATGTATAATTTAAATAAAAACGGAATCAATTTGTTTCTGTCTCTTTTTTAACTTGTTTGCATGAAAGTGATTGTGGATAGTCTATTTTATTTTCATTTAAAAACAAAGTTATGGTTGTTTAAATGTGACCTGATACACCACAAAACGACCGTTATGTCGCGGTGGTAGTTTCTCTTTTATTAGCTAAAATAGTCAAATTTTGTTCAAAATATGAGATTTAAGATGTTGGTATTTCCTGAAATTTGAATTTATAAGCATATCTTAATCTACCTTCTGGAAAATGTTGAGCGTCGGAAATCATGTTTAAATATTAATTTTTCACTTAATAAATGTGATCCCAATCAGGCCACCAAAATCGATGTTATTTAATTTTGTTGTGGCCTGACATTAATTTTTGGTGGACCCGGGCCACCGCTAATGTCGAGCTATGGTTTAGGGTTTGGTAAAGTTCAACTTTGGTTATGTTTTATTTCAAGTAAATATACCCCAACTAATTTTGAGGATCCCTTACTTCGAGAAGTCCATTACACCAACAAGCTCAGACAAATATGTCTCCAGAAAAAATATATAATTGGAAAACGCATCACCATGTTTTCATGGGTCTGAAGACGAAGACTACCTCTTTGTCAAAGACAAACGTAAATAGAATGGACGCACTCCCAGACGTTGGGCTCATATGGAACCATGTTGGTTCCATAAGTTGTGATAATCAATTCAATTGTTATTGTATTGTTTATGAATTACACAGCCCTTTGCAAAGTGTTAACGGTACCAAAACATATACATGTAACTGTGTGTTGTTCTTTGCCTAGTGGTCCCCTTTAAGATAGCAACTAACCTACTAAAGTGCACAAACATTTGCCAAAGTAATGTACTTCTTGAAAAATGGTTTGCTTGAGCTGTATATTTTCAATTTTTAAATGCTGTTAAAGATTCCTGTTAACTTTTGTGGCTGATCTAAATTACTTTATCTCATTTTGTTTTGCAGGAAGTTAGCAAGCACTCCGTGCACACCCTTGTGTTCAGATCTCTGAAAAGGTCACATGATATGTTCATCGCAGACAATGCCAATCCGCCCCCTAGAGATGAAGTCAGGTATGTCTCTGAAATTGTATCTAGATATAAATCTCCAAACCTCTGTGTCTCTGCGGCCTTTGTGGCACGGTTAGAGGTTGTTCATAATACTGAACACAATACACAAATGTACGTTACGCACCCCGTGCATCTGTGGCATGATCTCCAATCCTCTGTATCTCTACAAGTGACCTCTGTGGCGTGGTTAGAGGGTGTTCATAATACTTGAACACAATACACACATGTGCACACATGCTCTCTGTGCATCTGTGGCTCGATATGCTACTGGGTTATCATACGCTGCGCTGCATGCTATGCACGCAATGCATCTATTGGCAGTGTTGCCGTGTTACATTCTTTGTTTGCAAAAGTGGTTTGAAGTTTGGTGCGCAAGGAGAATTCTATTAAAGCTAAATAGCTATCTGAACTGACCTCTAGTCTCACCAACCACGGAGTGGCTATAAACCTCTGCTTCCAAATATATGGACACAATGGCCCGTATTCACAAAGGAGGTTTGTACAAAACATGGTTTAAACCATGGTTTACATCTATGGAATGCCAATTGTAAACTGATGGAGAGAGAATGTAAATTCCTTACTTGTTAACAATGTTGATGGTACACATACTCTCTCCATCAGTTTACAATTGGCATTCCATAGATGTAAACCACAGTTTGAACCATGGTTTGTACAAACCTCCTTTGTGAATACGGGCCTGTTTGTCTGTTTTACTTTTGTATCAAGCTTTCAATTAAATTTCTTCAAGCAACGGTATAAAATTACAAGCATACAATGTGTACACATCTTTACCTTGCAAATCATCTAGCTTTCAAGCAACAAAATGATAGGGCGCTTACTGCAAACAAATGTCAAGTTTATTTTCCTGGTTGGATTATTCTGACTGTCTTTCAACAGACACAATGCATTTACGGCTAAAAATGGCACAAAAAGAAGGCCTAGTTGAACGTGTGATTCATGTTAGTATGTGACTGTCTGATCTAGAAATAAGACAACTTTGAGAACTGTTCTCGTTATGACTTACAAAGTTTGCCTTTTAAGAACATTGGAATCTAATCAGTCATTTAAAAAAGTGAAAACAAATCTTTTGATATACAGGTTATCAGTGGTGTAGTGTGGTCGGACTAATTGGGGGGGGGGGGGGGCACGCAATACTATTGGGGGGGCACACCTTATGGGGAAAATGTTTTAACTGAGAAGAAACAAGAAATGTTAATGTAGATTCACTCAACCTTTTATTCTATTTTGTTGAACATTATGTTGTGTAATGACCTCATCAAACCATGATTTCCGTTGCTATGCAAGCTATGGTTCAAACTTTTGCTTCCCTTAGTGGCATTTTGCAGAATAATTAGTTCTAGCATAGCAATTAAAACATGCATTTTATTTTCATTTTGACAAAAGAGTAATTTGTAATCCTTTCATTCCATATTCTCTTTACATCTTCCAGTGACAGCGTCAAGCTTGCATGCAAGACAAAGGACCAATATGGCATGGTTCAAAATGCTGCACCGAAGGGACAGACACATTTCGACCAATCACATCATGATGTTGGGGAAGAGGGTCACCATGTTCCACAAGGTAAAGATGATTAATGTACATTTATAAATCAATTAGAGGGCATTTCAGAAATATTTGTTGTAGAGGTACATGTAAACATTGTGGGCGCCAATCATATACATTGTGGCAAAAATATGAAGTTCGAGAGGAAGTTCACCATGTACCACAAGTACCGTATTTTCCATGCATTTCATGCACAAATTTTTTGTTTTCCTTAATGACTACCAAAATTTGGGAGTGCGGTTATTACGAAGATCTGCAGTTTACCGTATTTGTCGGTGTATTACCCGCTCCGATGTATTAACCGCACCCCCAACTTTGGCCGTTTTTCCATGAAAAAAAAAAAACTTGATAGTATAATTCTTGATTTTTAGTCTTTAGATGGTCAGCATTTTCTTAGGAAAGGTACCAAAAATAGCTTATCTATCAGAGAATTTTGCCTATGAATTTTGTTTTATTTACTGAAGTCTCCGATGTAAATAAAGAAAATTATCAGGCCTTCTTCACAGCAGAAGAATCTATAACTTCTGTTGAATAATTTGCCACACGGATCACTACACATGGGACTACATGAAACGTTAGACAACAAAACGAAGATTTCACCAATAAAACAATCAGAACGGAGATTAAAAAAAACCTGTACCTTAATGTTATTCCTTCTTTCTAGTTCAAATTATGTTGAATCTACTCTTGAAAACTGTTTCAGAAATAGTAAGTAATAATAGCGAGTAATACGGCATACGATCGTCGTTGATCATCGACAGTACATGGATGAAACGATTCTCAAACGTTGACATCCAGTCCGCCCTAGCACTCTATCGGTACAGCCCGCCATATCACTCGTACACCTTGCGTGAAGGTTTTGGGTCTATTTTTGTTACGCGAGATCCATCCGCCGGGAATTGGGGAAATCCCCGGCGGATGGATCTCGCGTAACAAAAATAGACCCAAAACCTTCACGCAAGGTGTACGAGTGATATGGCGGGCTGTATTGGAGCATCGGCGGCCGGGAGTCGCGCGTGTCGCGTCGGGAAAGAGAATCCCCGCCTGCTCGATCGGCGCGGCAAAGCGCCAGTCGCGCGGGTGCATGTTATATATTTAGGATTCGTACTAAGATCGAAGCAATGATCGTGAATCTTCCAAGCCGCTTTCGCAGCAACAACAAGCAATATTTAGGAAGAGGTAAAAGAGAAACATAAAAGACACTGCATGACTTGTTTTGGGGGGAATATGCTTGTATTTTCCGTGCATCGTATGAGTATGAATGCCTTGCTGAGGTGGACTTTGGTCACTTGTGAATCTTATCTCCGTGTATTAACCGCATCGTATTAGGACCCGGCGCTGGCTAGGCAATTTGCGTGTACAATTTTCCTATCTCCGTGTATTAACCGCTCCCCCCATTTTGGAGCTTTTTTTTGAGAAAAAAGGTGCGGTTAATACACCGACAAATACGGTATACACTGGCAAATACGGTATGTGATTTAAAGGGTACAGTTTTGGTCAAACAGAATTGCAGTAATAAAACTTGCAAATTATTGATCATCAAAATCAAGGATGCTCGAAAGGTAGTAAGAAATATACACTGTTAAGTTACAGGGCTATTTTTGTTAAAAAAGCAGCCGTTAACACAAGAGGTCACTCTCGAGTTTCAACCATTTTTAAAATCAACAAATGTGAATGTGATGTTTTTTTTAAATAATTTTTTAATAGAGAGGACATCAAAAATAATTTTTAAATGATTTTCGGTAGACTTTAAAAAATGTGTCACATTTTAAAATATTTTGTGTAATTATAGAATAAAAGTTGGTCCCCCACATTTATTCCAATCTGATATGGATATTTCAACTGTTTCTGAACCGATTTTGATCAAATAAAGTGGATTATGTAATTAAAATTGTGTGCTCTTTCACATTTTACACTTAGTTTCTCATATATACCAAAACTGAACTATCCCTTTAATTTTAAGATAGGGGTTTAAAAGGGAGTCTACTTGTCTGCCTTTTACAAATCGTCTAAACAGTTTCCAGTACTTAGACGGATGGGGATGAATGTAACACACACACAAAATTTCAGATCAAACAACCCTGTAATTTGGATTCTACAAATTAAAAACGAATGTGTAGAAATTATCACTTCATCAAACTATATATCGGCCAATACATGTGTTTAACTGATTTACCATAATATTACAACAATTTTGTACTTATTCTTGTAAAGGTCTTATGAAGCCGACATTTCTAAAGGTATGCCATGGAAAAGGTCTCGAAAATGAAGAATATACAATTACATGTAGTCAGTTTCATCAATGTACTTAACCGCCACTTAAATGGTCTTTCTCCCATCTAAAATTTAACCCTAGATGCCGCTTTTTGGCGTAATAATGATAATAATAGTCCAGCATTTATATTGCGCCATCAATCTAGAAATTCTATTCCAAGGCACATTATACCATACAGTATATTATTACCTAAGCTTCATAGAACTTTCTTTCTTTTCTGATATAATATTGATAACCAGCTATTATAAGACGTATATTTCTAAGCGCTGAACAAACAAAACATAAATGTACATGTACATGTAGGTATGTTAACTATATATAACTGTTTTAACTATCAATTTATATGTGGTGTCACCTGCATGTTTTCTTACTCCTTTGTTACAGGATATGAAGACAACCAAACACACATTCAGGGAGGCCATCCTTACCCCAATGCACCAGGTTTGTACAGCTTGTCTAACTTTCAGAAGTTTAGTTAATTATAATGGACTGGTCTCTATAATTGTTTGCAAAACTGTGCATACTAGTAACACCCAGTTGTTATTTTATTCAGTGCATTCATAACATTATGCAATTTTATGCAAGCCTTTTCCTTCATTGATTCATGAAGAGGTTGAGATACATGTCAGTTTATTGTCCAGAGAGTACATATTATATTTTTGTTAGATGAATAATCTGAATATAAGTCATTCTTCATGATTATATATTAAATGGATTTAGATATGGGTCCAAATCCATAAATCTTACTTAGAACTCTAGAACCGTTTATCTCATACATTGTACATTGTTCTTGAAATTAATGTTGCAATTGGCCATTTATGTTCAAAATATAGCCCAATATATAAAAGCATCATTGGGGAAATTATTATGACAATAATGCTTGTACAGCGCGTTAGAAACCCTCTAGCGCTATATAAATGCAATATATTATAATGTTTTTATTTGTTATTTAATGTTCTAAGATTAAAAGTGAATGACTTAAATCCAATTTGCAGATAATCATAATGTATCTTCCATTTTGTTGTCAGGAGTTCCCCTGTCAGAGGAGACTGTTGCCAGGCAACCAGCATTGAGTGAGGGTGGTGTGCGGGAAGTGCTCGGTGGATTGCCACCATCTGAAGCAGAGTAAGCTTTGTTTGTTGTTTGTATGCCTCTGAATCGAAGTGGCCGGAGGCATTATGTTGTTGGGTTGTCTGTCAGTTGTATGTTCCGGGTCTAGTTATTACAATATCTCAAGAACCAATTGACGGATTACCACCAAACTGGTTATCTGTATGTATCCTGAGATGCCGATGAACTGATTTAATTTTGGGGTCTACATATTAGACAGAGGCATATTTGTTGATTGCGTGCAATCAGATTGCTGTAGTTTTTTTATTTTCCTTTTCTTTAAATCTGTAATTTCTCTTCTATATTGCCAACATTCAGTTGGTAAGAGCACCGGTCTAGCAATCTGGAGGTCTCGGGTTCGGATACCGGGGAAGCCATTTTTTATTTATGTAATTGTTATGTATTTTTGGTCAGTTTCCCTATGTTGTAAATAATCAGTTATGAAGAAAAAAAATTGATGAAAGTTTGCTTGGACCATAAAATGTAACCTATTCTTGAGAGTTCCAGCCAATGAGGGTTACAAGATTTTGCTTGAAGTTGAAGTAGAAGCGTAGGCTTCCTGACTTAGAATATAGATAGATGAATATGTTAACCCATTTAGGACTGGTCCTAAAAATACTGGGGGCTGGGGTCTATGATGATGACAACATGTTATATACCTACCGTAATCATATTGTCTTGAAACTTTGAAACAGTTAAGCTTTTCACCTTTTTCCTCCCTTTGTTCAGGCTACGAGCAAACCGCACAGCCCATGGAGTGGAGGACATACAGAGGAATGCAGGCATAGCAGAGAGGGTCAAACCACCGGCATCAAAAGTGAGCCAAAGAGTTACATTATGATTCATATAGCATACAACGTTGATAATTCATTCTTACTTACTTCCATGAATTGCTGCTAGTTTTTGTAGTTTTTCGTAAATTTTTAGCTAGCCCAGTAATTGTTATATCAATCATAATGATTTTAAATTTCACCTCAAATATTAAATTTGCATTAGGAAATACCAATTGAAACATGATGCCTTAATATTATGTTACCGACTTTTGATATCCCTTAATTTACGTATCGACATATAAAACAACAACAATAATTTACTGTCGTTAGTTCGTATTCATGGCTAATTCATTATGCTATTCATATGTTATTATTGTGTCTTTCTCTAATTATTGTATATATTAACATTTCTTTATACCTCGTGATTTCATTTGAGTTATTTTGATGCTTGTAAATATCATTGCACATGACACTGCAATTCAGCTTGTAGCTGCGAATGTGACATTTTGTTGAATTAATTATAATCGGACTTCATAATTGTTGTAAAGAAATTACCATTTTTATGGTTGAATTCAAACTGAAAAGGCATAAAGCTTCCCAGAAATTTCTGCATTCAGCAGTCTGGAAAATGGAAACAAACACCAATGTTGTCAATTTTTGTTTAGGACAGTGCCTTTGTTGATGTAGATAGAAAATGAAGTATATAATTCATTAGTTACTGTCCTAAACTTTTTACTTTCTTTTTTTATACATCAAAGTGGTTAACATATGGTTTCGAAAACTTTGCAATTTATAGAAGATTGAAGTTTTGGATCAGAAAATGTACTTTGTTAAAATGAGAGTATATTATTTCAGTGTTTTATAGTGTTAGAGTGATAGGAGTTCAATGCTTTGTTATTTATTTTAATTAGTATGGATTAAATTATTTCTTTTCCAGGCATTAGTTGCAGTCACATCAGGCACCAAGAACTCAGCACTTGCAAGGAAAGTACCCACAATGCCCAAGCCAAAATGGCACCCCCCGTGGAAGCTGTACCGAGTCATCAGCGGCCATCTCGGTTGGGTGCGCAGCATTGCGGTTGAGCCGGGCAATCAGTGGTTTGTCACTGGGGCGGGGGACAGAGTCATCAAGGTCTGGGACCTGGTAAGTAGTGAATTAAATTCATAGATCCCTAATATTCTGTGATTTTTTACCATTTCATTATTAAAGATGTTTTTCACTAGGTCCAGTGGCGTAGCGTGGCCGGACTGATTGGAGGGGTACTCTCACACTTGGGTGGGGGAAGGAGGGCCAAGGCATGTGCCCCTGTAGCTAACTATTGACTGGGTCGAGCGCACTCACACTGTCATGATGAGGTTTTCGTCATTCTCCATATTCTCCATGATTTGGGGAACGTCTCATCTTCCTAGACAAGTGTTCATCTTTAGTTGATCAATGAATGTTGTCAGTTGAGCCTAGAGCTTCCATGTTTGCCATGGATAGGATCCCAGAAGAGCATTTGCCTAATGACTTCACTGTGGTTTCTCCAGCACAGAAATGGAGATGACACCCATAGGGTGGAATTCCGATGAACTTGTTAAATATGTGTTGAATTTGAAGGTGTATTCGACCTTTAACTGGATTACATGGACTCATCTTCAGGGAGACCTGGTGACTGGGGTGGTAAAGTGAAATTCCCGGAGCCTTCCATTAAACAGTGGTTTAAATTGAACCCATGGATTATGTAAAATGACACTATTTAGCCCATGCTAAATTTAACCCGCTCATGAAGAGTCTAGCCTTAGTGTTCCTGAGACAGGTCCTTAATCTTCCTGTCTGTTATTCCACATTGCTTTCTTGTTTTCCCCCGTATTAAAGGTTAGTGGTCAACTTAAGCTTTTATTGACCGGTTATGTGTCTACATGTGGGGATAGCGGTCAGTCTGAGACAGCCATATTGTATTTTATGTATCCTGAATACAATTTTTTCTTTTGTTCGTATTGTACATTTCTCTCAGTCATTTATTCTGCATTGTTATGTTCTCCTTTGTAGGCAAGCGGTCAGCTAAAGCTTTCTTTGACCGGTCATGTGTCTTCAGTAAGGGGGCTTGCGGTGAGTCCGAGACAGCCATATCTATTCTCCTGTGGGGAGGACAAGATGGTCAAATGCTGGGACCTGGAACAAAACAAAGTGAGTTTCAAATTTAATCAACTATAATATAATTAACTTACCCGGTGCTAGATGCTTTGCTCATTTTGCATTTAAAATGATCCCAAAATTGTATATGATTTGTCCAAACGAGATATTTGAGACTTCAATCGTATACCAATATCATTGTAAGATTGTTATAAGATTGCTCAAGTATCAGAAGGCTATTCACTATGTTTTTGTGCATCTTTTTTTTTTTATCTCTAGGTCATCAGGCATTACCACGGTCACCTGAGTGCCTGCTATGCCTTAGATCTCCACCCCACCATCGATATCTTGGCCACCAGCGGACGTGATGCGACAATCAGGATATGGGATATGCGGACCAAGGCATGTGTACACACACTAACTGGACACACCAACACGGTTGCATCGGTCAAGTGCCAGAGCGCAGAACCACAGGTAAATGGACAGTGGTGTTATAAAGGGGTGGAGGTCAATTGCAGGTGATAATAATGGGGGTGGGCGCAAGGAATAACTAGGGTAGAGATGTCCTGATGTGGAACATGTGGGCACTTGCACACGCTGACTGGACACACCAACATGGTTGCATCGGTCAAGTGCCAGAGCGCGGAGCCACAGGTAATTGGACAGTAATTTTAAAGAGGGGTAGAGGGAGATTTGAAAGGGAGACATAATAGCAGAAGAGGGAAAGAGAATGATGTATGAATTTGGACTTTAAATGGGGATAAACCCTCATGTAAAAGCTTAGTTCAATAACTTGAAATGGTTTTGTTTTCTGCTTCTTTCCAGATCGTGAGTGGTAGCCACGATTCCACCATCAGGTTGTGGGATCTGGCTGCGGGCAAGACGAGAGCTACTCTCACCAACCACAAGAAGAGTGTCCGATCAGTGGTGCTGCATCCTAAATTGTGAGTTTCGTGTATTATTCATTCTTGAATAATATTATTATCCCCTCATGAATTCTTTTTAAAAGAAGACATTTTCCTTTTATTTTATTCATATTTCTTCTTAGGAATCTAGACTTTATTTATAATATATTTGTTCTTTTCTATAACATACTAAATTTCCAAATATTTAAAATATTTATCTGTAACAGAATTATCCCTTCAGAACTTTTTTTTTGAATAGAAGACATTTTCTTTTTAATCTATTCAGATTTCTTCTTAAAGCCATAGAGCAGTATTGGGATGGTCACATATAAGGAGTCGGTTCGGTCGATCACACCGGTTACCGACCGTTTCAATCGGGACCCGGTTTCGTTATATCGGAAACGGTGCCCCGAAAAAAAAATAAAATAAATACAATGTTAAAAAAGAAATTAAGATTATCACAATAATGTAGCGGAATTCAAATAAAAACGGGGCAATTGATATCATTTACTTTAAAGAGTGGTTATTTTCGAGAAATTCTTGGTTCTTTACTTCGTTTGACAGTCAGAAATTGAACAGGAAGCGCAAAATTGCTAGTCATTTGAACGATATTGTCGGCGGATGTGCACACAATGTTAGTCCGATACTCCAGGGGAGTTGTCTGATGGATCTTTGTATGATCCAGCTGATAAGCCAGTGCATTCAAAAAGTAGCTCAAAATACGTTTTTTGGTCATTTGCACCATTTTAAAATGTTTTGATATTTTACTTACATGATTTCATGGCGTTTGATAGCTGAACAGAAACAAAAATGAGCCCCAAAACAATGAAAACAATTACGCAAAATATCGATAAAAAACGACTACATCGCTCCTATTCGCTTGTATACTTTGTGTGCAAACGTATGGCCGGCCTGGGATAAATTAACATAGTTCCACCGGCCGCCGGCGGATGAATCTCGCGTAAGAAAAAAAGACCCGTAACTTGCATGCAAAGTATACGAGCGATATGCATGAAACAGCGGCCCGAAAACTTGCTGCTCATGCATGCTGTAGCTCAATTCATCAACCTTCGATCCTCACGATCACGAATGTTCCTTGGAAATTTATCGATAATTCAGCACAGTTTTTTCATTGTTTTGGGGGTGATTTTGTATTCTGTTCAGCTTTCAAATGCCATGTTATCATGTAAGTAGACTACCAAAATGGTGTTGATTGCGAAAAGGCTAATTTATAGCCACTTTTTGAGGGCAGTGGCTCACAGTCACAAGCGATCGTTTCCCCCCGACTAGCGGGCTAAGTTTCTGTGAACCGCGTTGCGATGGGCAATGGTGAACAAACGATCGATTTATAGGTCCAATTTACTTCGAAAAAAAATACTTTTCATGCGAAACTGAGTTAATTCTGGATAGTCTGTAACTATTTTCCTGTAAAGATTGATATGTAAATCCATAAAAGCCTCACTATTTATAATGTTATTTGCATATAAAAAGAGCAATATAAGCCCCAAACAGTGCATTTTTGCCGATGCGTGCACGATTGCGTGATTTTACCGGTCCGAGTTTCGACGGTAAAAATTTATCGGGATACCGGTTCCCGACCGGTAAAAGTTTATCGGGACCTGGTTCCGACAATTACCGACATGACTCAGCCTTAGTCACATAAATCCACTCTATTGGCCAAACAAGTTGATCATCATGGTTGAAATAGTATAAAAGAGGGTTTATGTGGTAAAATATGAACCATAACATCGTAAAATGTGGAAATATAAAGAAAGTTCCATGAGCTGCCCATTAAATTGGGCGAAAAGTTCACAGCTTAATCCGCCCATCCTCCCCGGCTTGAGTCTTGTAGCTAGCCAATCTGCCATGCGTGGCAGCTTTGCGTGATATACGTAATGTGAGGATGAACATTTCAAGTTACAACTGTCGGCGATATAGATCTTTTACCAGAGATGTTTTTCTAAATTGCAAATGTATCAATTAATAGGCGATTTCTTGGCCTCAAATTTTATAATCCCATATTAGTAGAAAATATATTCTTACACATGGTCGGTGATAAAAGCGTACGTTTGATTATTTTTGTGTGGGCTGTTTCTCAATACTGTAATGTGGCTTTAAGAATCTGTTGAAGAATTTGTTTATTCTTTTAATTTCTATGAAATGCTAACTTCTCATATCTCTTGCCATTTCCTCCATGCCAGGTACATGATGGCTTCAGCTTCTCCTGATAACATCAAGCAGTGGAAGTTCCCAGACGGAAACTTCATGCAGAACTTGGGAGGCCACAATGCAATCATCAACTGTCTAGCCGTCAACTCAGACAACGTGCTCGTCTCGGGAGGTAGGATTGTTATTGAATCTGCTACATAATATATTCTTTCTTACCATGAACTCCTGCAAAATGGAATTTCTTACCAAATAACGACAAGTCACATCGTTACAATCATTTCAAGGACATTTGAGTAAGCTAAATATGCTAGAATTAAGAAAATACTGCTGAAAACTGCTTGTCTACTAAAAAATCGCCAATGTGGTAAAATGAGAGTCGTATACAGCCTAGCTTTCAATCCTAGCAGGATCTTCGTCAGGGCAAAATGACAGTTACTACAAAAAGAACACAAAATATATACCAACATTAACACATGTATGGGTGGGGGGCTGGGGGGAGGAAAGGAGGCGGAGACACAAAACAATGAAAGCAACTGTGAGTGGGAGAGTGCCAGGACTGCTTGACCAATCAGGTCAAACAGGCATAGGAGGGTCCTTAAGTGGCTGCAGTCAAAGGAAATGTTATGAGAGTGTAGGGCTTAGAGAAGAATAGAGGTAGGAAGGATCAAAGAAGGAAATTAAGGTACAGAAAGAGACATGTGGACAAAAGACAGTTAATGAGGTGGGGGAGTGCACTGGGGCACTGAGAGGGGAAGAACAATAGAGGGGATTATGAGAGTAGGGGATGGGAGTGAGAGGATTAGGACAAAGAAAGTGAAGTGGTGTGTGTTGCAGGATCGGATGAATAGGATATGCGAGTTCAAAGGAGAAAGTGAGGACCCAGTGGGTGATGATTAGTGGGGAGGCAACAGGGATAAATGAATGGGACAGGAAGTACAAAAGAGATAGTGATCAAAAGGAAGCCTAAATTGGTAGGTGATCAGAAGTAGGGTGGAGAGACAGATGAGAGAGGGTGGAACAATATGATCAAAATAGAGGTGGAACTATGCATGATGAGAATATGTATATGAATAAGCCCATGTCTATGGACAGTGTACCTATAGAGAGAAATTAAATGCAAAAATTATAACATCTTAATAAACAAACATAATTATGTGTATGAATAGTGACAGTGTATTGTGAGGAGACAGTGTAAATAATGTAATCTCAAAGAAAACTAAAATGAATATATGGGGGAAATAAAATGGGAAATAAGAACATAAATAGTATGTGGAACAAAGTAAAGTATTGATATGGGGGTGAAAACAAAACAAATGGTGGTGCAGACAATGAAGGGGAGAGAAGCAAAGATTAATCACTGCCTTCTTGGATGTTAAGACCACGGGGATGAATGGTGCAGAGACGTCTTATCCAGTACTTCTCTCTGCTGGAGCGGAGTGTGTCTGGGCGGTTACCTAGAGATTCTATTCCCTGTAGAATCATGTCAGAAATGGAGTGATTAGGTAGGTTGAAGTGGTTGCCAACTGGAGTGTCATGTTTGGAGGTGTGGATGGTAGATCTGTGTCCGTAAACGCGTCTCTTGAGGGTGTTCCTGGTTTCGCCTACGTACTGGATGACTCTGCACGTGATAAGATATACAACATTGGTGGTGGTGCATGTGATGTGGCCCTTGGTACGGTGAGAGATGTTGTTGGAGTGGCTGGTGAAGGTATCATCCTGATGGATGTGTGTCTGACACACAATGCATCTGTCGGCGGTGCACTTAAAGGTGCCTTGCTGTATGGGAGAGGGGTTGTTGTTGGGGGTGGGAAGTTCAGCTCGAACAATGATGTCCTTGAGGTTGCGAGGGCGTCTGTAGGCTAGGATGGGGGCATCAGGGACAGCCTGTTGGAGGCGATCAGAAGTGTGAAGAATGTGGTGATTGTTAGTCAAGATGCAGCGGAGGGGAGGTAAGTTGGGATGAAAGGTGGTTACTAGGGGTGTGACAAGAGTGGTGCTCTGTTTGGGAGTCTTCTTCTTCAGAACCTCGGATCTAGGGAGAGAACGAACTTTGTTAATGGATAGATGAACTGCTTTGGCACTGTGGCCCCTGGCTGTGAGGTGTGTCTTGAGATTTCTGGCATGGAGGGAAAAGTCAGAGTCCTTGGAGCCGATGCGGCGGAGTCGAAGGGCTTGGCTGTAAGCAATACCTGTTTTGCAATGGCGGGGGTGACAGCTGGATGAATGGAGGTACTGGTGGGTGTCTGTGGGCTTGGTGTAGAGACTGGTGATGATCTGGCCGTTCTCCTTCTTGATGGTGACATCAAGGAAGGAGAATATATATGCTAGATTTCACCCAGAGGGCCCACCACGTCTCCCCAATTAGGCGCACACCCCCTAAAACCACCACGTGCCTGCAACAGTATATCCCACTTGAGGATTTTGTTTGCAGTTTACAGAAGAAGAATTGTTATAAAGTGGGGGTACACTGCGAGATACCTCTCTCAAAATATTACAAATCTGGACATAGAGGCATCGTGACCTGCGTCAAGAAGTAAACTTTACGTAAGCTTAGGTAAAGATTATGAAACTTGAAGTTTAAACAAAAATTTAAAAATGAATGTTGAGTGCTGCGCCGCTTTATGAATGTTTCTGCTATAGTAGCGATATTCTTGACCTAATTTTAAAACAAAATCATCATCTGTCTGGTCATGAACTTGAAGAATGATCTCATTTCAGAATGTCTGAACTATGATATTTGATCATGAAGGTAAAGAGAAGATGAAGACAAAATTCAACTTGGTAGAAAGAAAAGTATATGTACATGTGCAGAGCTGCCAACTAGTACGGATTTTCCGTAATTGGTACGGAAATTGACAACCAAGTACGGAATGCCGCCTAAAAGTTACGGATTTCAGGAAATCCGATAATGCACTACCATCTTACGCACTACGCACTTATCACACACACATATCACACACACACACAGTCTCTCTTCTCCTCTCCCTTCTCACACTAGTCTCTCCTCGTCTCTCCCGTCTCGATCTCAATCGGCAATTGTACCTGCCTTCTGCGGTATAGCGGTACTAGAAACCAGCACCATTGTAATGGTTATCTCTCGGAACCGATAAGGGCACTTCCCACGTACACATAGGGTATGATTGTGTGATTATGCAGGTATGAATTATGTGTACGATCTCTTATTTATTTTTACTACATGTATTCCTAATCTATAATATTTGTTATTTTCTACCTTTTTCCCTTATGTTCTAGTACAGTGTCCATGGCATGCAGTATGTGACGAAGCTAATTGCATCATGCGCGCACCGCGTCCATGCAGTGTTGTAGTGCTGGTTTTTGAGGTTCATAGAGCCGCGTAGGAAATTACTGATTTCTTCCCCAAATTACTGATTTTGAGCCTTGAGAGTACTGATTTCATGTTCTAGAGGTTGGCAGCTCTGCATGTGCTGTATATAAATCAATGAGAAAAGGGAAGACAATGGTTTGCCCTCTGCATCTTTCATATAAACATATTGATCATGTTACAAAATGTTTCCACAGAATTACGCAGCCAGAGTACTAACAAGCACCTTAACACTCTAGAAGTTACTTTCATACAATGCAAGCTGTTTTGATTATTGATTGTTATTGAAATATCACTCTATTTTCAAAAGTGTTTAATATAAATATCCCCTTTATGTGACAATAGATCAGTCCACTTCTGGGATCGGCGGACGAGGTTCAACAGCGAACACAGGCCCCGATACAGCCCGGTTCACTGGATAGCGATAATGGAATCTTCGCCACAACATTTGACCGCATAGCCATTGTAACTGTTTTTGTTATTCTTCTTCCAGTACTGTGCAGAACCTCCTAGGAGTATACTCGCACAATTATTGACTGCTATGGAAGTATCAGTTTATAGTAATATTGTTATTATTCCCCCCCCCCCCCCCCCCTTCAGGTGACAATGGATCAGTCCATTTCTGGGATTGGCGCACTGGGTTCAACTTCCAGCGAACGCATGCCCCGACCCAACCTGGTTCACTGGACAGTGATAATGGAATCTTTGCCATGACCTTTGACCACAGCGGGAGTCGTCTGCTCACGGCGGAGGCTGATAAGACCATCAAGATTTATAAGGAGGATGAAGAAGCGGTGAGGATGAAATCTTTGCCTCTATCTGTTCTACTCTTAGAGCTAAATAAACATTTTTAAAATCTCTCACACAAAAAAAATGTATTTGTATAAATTGTATTTATATAATTTCCCGAATCCAGATTTAAAAACATAACAAAAAATTAAAACAATTTCTGTACATAATTAGCTGTAAATAAATATAAATGAAGTCAGAAGAATGATGACAGAAACATGATGATATGTGCAGTATGATAAACAATTAATCTCTACAACTATTCTTTTTGTTGTTGCAATAATGATTACGTAATTACAAACAGAAAATTTAATTTCACGTGGATGAGTGTTATAGAAATGTGTGTAAAATATTAATTTTTTTATTCTGGACAATATGATGGAATATGTCACAACTTATCTGCACATGTGAAGAGTTGCCAAAATTACTGACTCTAAATGTACTATTTTAGCTCTCAAATGTGTGAAATAATGTAAGTCAGCAATTCATCTATTTTATTACTAAAACTTAACGGGAAATGCCAGTAGTGGAAAATAACTTTATTGGCCAAACTAATTGATTAGTATTGTTGAAATAACATAAAAAGAGGCGTGTGTGGAAAAATCTGAACCTTCGTATCGTTAAGTGCAGAAATATCAGTTAAAAACGTTTATGAAAGCCGCTGACATTGAGCCTAAATTCACCGTCAGTTTGGCCCGTCTGCGCTGGCCACATAGATATGCTCGTTCGAGCGATTCGCTTGTGTGAATTACCATGTGCGCATTTGCCATAGGATTAACACGCATCGCACGAGGCTGTATATCAACAAACAACCATCGGCTAGATATCAATCCGCAGCAGATAGCTTTATAATTTACCAAATATATCAATTAGTAGGCGGTTTCCAGGCCAAATTTGTATCATCCCGTATTTGTAAAAACATATTCTTTCACATGATTGGTAATAAGAGCGTACATTTCATTTTTTGTGTGTGGGGTGTTTCCCACTACTGGCATTTCCCTTTAAAATTATCTTAAAGGGGACCACCAGGCAAAGAACAACACACGATTGTATGTTTTGGTAACGTTGTGTGATATTAAACAGATGCCCAACACTTTGCAATGGGTTGCGTAATTCATAAACAATACAATTAAATACCACCACTTATGGAACCAACATGGCCTCATGGTTCCTAATGTGCCTAACACCTGTGAGACAATAGAATCATGGACGATGCATTCGTCCTAGACAAAAGTTAGTCTTCGTCTGCAGAAGCATGAACAAATGCTTAACTGTAGTGATGCGTTTTCCAAGTAAATAATTTTTTCTGGAAACATATTTTTCTGAACTTGTTGGTGGAATGGTACTACTAAAGATGTTACCTTTCATTTATAAGGATATTATTTTTGGGTGGTGGTACCCTTTAAACCCTTACAAAACTGGGCTTATTCTTACCTTCAAAAGACTGGGGGGATCTTAGCTATTATGCGCCTGATCGCAACCAAATTTTGCATGCACATACTTTCCAATGTAATTTTCAAGAATCAATCATTAAATTAAAAAGTTATGCAACAATATATGAAAATAAGAGCTAATTATTTACGCAAATATGTTCATTTTTGTAACGTTTTTCTTAATTTGTTCTTTTCTTTTTTCTTTGCTTCTTTCACAGACCGAGGAAACCCATCCCCTGAACTGGAAGCCAGAAATCGTCAAAAAGAAGAAATACTAGAAAGGACAGTTGGGTCAATCCTGTCGATATTGGCCATCTGTCTTTAGCAGTCAACCTATCTATAATAGCCAACCTGTCTATAGTGGCCACCAGTAGTGATCTCCTGAATTAAAACCTGTCTTAGTGACCATCTGTCTTTAGCAGTCAACCTATCTATAGTAGCTAACCTGTCTATAGTGGCCACCAGTAGTGATCTCCTGAATTAAAACCTGTCTTAGTGGCCACCTATCTATAGCAATTTGCCTGTCTATAGTGGCCACCAAAAGTGATCTCTTACAGTCAAACCTGTCTTAGTGGCTAACTGTCTACAGCAGCCAACCTATCTATAGTGGCCAACAAACGTTATTTCCTACATTTAAAGGGATAGTTTAGTTTTGGTCAAACTGAATTTTAGTAACCAAAACCTGCACCATAACTACTAGTTATAACTCCATCATGCTCGAAATGTATACAAAATTACCAACGACTAAGTGAAACGCCTGTTATCATTAAAAGAGCCGTTAAAACACAAGAGGGCGCTCTCTAAAAATGCATTGGTTTCAACCATTTTTAGAGAAAAAAATTGTGCATGTGATGTTTTGTTAACCCATTCCCTACGAATTTATGAAATCCCCATAGACTTTGTTCACAACACACTCGGTTCCCGTGGTCAAGGGGTTAAAATAATGATTAAATACAGAGATCATCAACAACTATTTAAAAACTTCTTTTGTAAATTTTGAAATAGTGTAAGCATTTTATATTTAGATGTTGCTTTTAATTATTGGCTTCCATGGTGGTGCAGATAATATGTTTGGTTTTCGGTTGCACCATGTGAAAGAGGAGGATTGGAGAGTCCTTAGAAGGACTATTGGTATTCTTTCTAGGATAGTCCTTTTTAATTCTTTCTCTGACTATCCTTGAAAGAATACCAACAGTCCTTTCTCAGGACTCTCCAATCCTCTCTCACATGGTGCAACCGCAAACCAAATGTAACATTTCATATTTTTTTCTTAAATCATCAAATAAATGTGGGATCCCACATTCATTTCGATTGGATATATTTATTGATATTGCAGCTATTTCTGAACCGATTTTGATCAAAAAGTGTATTCTGACACTCAGTTTAATTATTTCTTGAAGCGCCCTGTATACCAAAACTCAACTATCCTTTAAACCTGTCTTAGTGGCCACCTGTCTATAGCAGTCAACCTGTCTATAGTGGCTACTATTAAAAGTGATCTCCTACAGTCTATCCTGTCTTAGTGGCCACCTGTTTATAACAGTCAACCTGCCTATAGTGGCCACCTGTCTATAGCAGCTAACCTGGCTATAGTATCCACCAAAAGTGATCTCCTAAATTAAAACCTGTCTTAGTGGTCACCTGTCTTTAGAAGCCAACCTGTCTATAGTAGCCACAAAAATAATATCCTAAATTAAAACCTGTGTAAGGGAACGGGTTACACCATTGCCTACAGGAACCTATAGGGTGCGGTATTTCTTCTTCTTCTTCTTCTTACACTACAGGGATTGCAAAATGAAGTACATGTAGGGAACAGGTTAAGAACCTAGAGACAGCTACAGAAGAGGTTAAACCTTCTGACATGACATGGGACCCCTTTGTAAATCAGCTTTTGCACATGTACACAAAATCAAATTGCCATTAGTGTTATTAAAATTAACACTTAACTGCATTTTATTTTTTACAAGTGTTTGAACAAGTATGCATTCTCTGCTGACTTAGGAACATTAGGACATACAGAAGCTGGTAGTAAAACACTACAAAATCAAAACATCGTGTACACATAATCAATTTGTTCATTCCGAATGTCATTTATGCCAAGCATCTAGCTAGAAGGCAGTATAGGTATCATTTATATAATACATGTAATGGGCTTATGATCTGCCTGTGGATGCTTTAGCACATCACATAGTCTTGAGCTTGCTTAAAGGTACTAATTTGGTTCACTACATTGCTTTTAGGACCAAGAAGGAAAATTATATTCTTTCGCTTCTGAAAATTGATTTATGGCAAAATACAGTGAAACCTCATTATAATGAGCATCTTGCCTGGGCCCATTGAATTTACCTTGTTATATCAGATATCTTCTTGTATCAGGGCTTTAAAACAATAAGATACATAGTACCTGGACCAATGAAATTACCTCGCTATATCAGGGACCTCGTTATAAGGAGGTTCCACTGTATAATGATTCCATGCTCAGAAGTCTGCCATACTTTCCGTTTTTGTTGTTTATTTGATATTGTTTGTATTAAATGTTGTAAATATCAGGAAGTAACAAACCCTTTTTGTACAAAATCATGTTACTTTGTATGAAAATGAAATTCATGAAATAAAACGTTTCTGAAAACAAGAGCTTGTGATTCCTGATAAAATTGTGGTTATTATTGGAAAACAAATGTGTGTCATATCTTGTATTGAATTTGATATGTAAATTAGCTGCTTACATATTGTATTGCATGCTTCTGGGAAGTATGTTTTAACAGAAGAAGAGAATATACTTTCCATAGAGACATGTGTGTGGATCCTCAAATAACCCTCTTGAATCATGAAATGATTCAATAATGAGAGCGATATAATTGCTCAAATTTTAGACATCAATTTTGTTTGGGGTTTTATTTTAGTATAGGGAAATATTTCGGATAGAAATGTCTAAAATTGTATTTGTGTATTTCCAGACAATGTGAGATCCAATAGAATACATGTGGAGTGAGAAAGAAGCGCTAAAAAGAGAGGGAATGGGTAGATTACAGATTGTGTGCGTGTGTGTATTTGCATGTTTTCATGAGTGTGTGTCTGGGTGGGTATGTGTTTTTAATGTATATGGTGTATGTGTGTGTGTGCGTACGTATATGTGTATGTCTGTGCGCATGTGTGTTCTATTTGGTGTATGAGTGTGTGTGTGTGTGTGAGTGTGTGTGTGTGTGTGTGTTTGTGTGTGTTTTTTTATGTTTCCAAGTGGTGTGTGTGGGAGGGGGGGGGGGGGGGGGGGGAGGAGGGGCTCTTTATACCACCTCTGCATTTGTTTCTATACTCTGAAAGGGAGATTCTCACACCTCAAAGTCTTGGGGTGCTAAGGAGGTAGTTGATAAGAAGGCTTTCTGTACAGTACACCCTACAGTACATGTAATGCATAATAAAGCTGTAACACATGTTTAATAATAAACGAGTTACACTAAATATATGTGGGGAAACAAACATGCAATATGATATTAATTCTGAAATGTTTACCATGGCCATTAGTGGCACCTTTGAGTATGTTTACTCTGTAGCATCGAGAGTAACACTTATGGTGATATTATGCTCTCATCGAAATTATCCTTATTATTTCCAAGCAATTTGAAGCAATATAATTATGACAATCTACACTGACATGACTGAGTGAGCGCAAGTGTTTGTTGTAGACGGAATAAGATTTAAAGTGGCCGGATCTTGGTGTAAGCTTAATATACCGATCCGCAAATATTAAAATTAAAGTTGTATCCCACTTCTATTATTAACAACCGTTACGATTGTTCCAGCTGGCAACTTCCCGTAGGTTTGCTCTACATAATTCGTAATTGTTATTATTTGTATTATTATTATCATCATTATAATTATTATCATGTGTGCACTGCACTGTGCAGAGTGGATTTCAAGTACGCCTATCGATTAAATTATATTATGAACCAAATTATTGAGAAGCTATTCTAGCTGATCTGGTGCCCCTGTACCCAACCGCAAATATTACAGCTAAAGTTGTATCCATATTCTATAATGGTTGGTCAAGCTGGCAACCTAACATTTCCCAGAAGTTTGCTTGACATAGCAACAATCTGTTATTGTTATTATTATTATTATTAGTAGTAGTAGTAGTAGTAGTAGTAGTAGTAGTAGTAGTAGTAGTAGTAGTAGTAGTAGTAGTAGTAGTAGTAGTAGTAGTAGTAGTAGTAGTAGTAGTATAATTATAAGTATCATAAGCATTATTATCATTATTATTATTATCATTATTATAATAATTACTATTATCATAATTAATAGCATTACTATTATTATTACTATTATCATTATTATAATCATTATTATTATTATTATTATTATAATTATGTATGCAGAGTGGATTTTACGCACGCCAATCGATTTGTGTTTATTATGATTTATTATGTTTGAAGTTTATTAACAACAAAATGTATGTACATCATAAAACAAATTATGCAAGGCAAAACAATAAAATACAAACTGTACATAATGTACAAAACAATGAATTACTGCAAAAGCTTAATTAATGCTTACATAAAACACATTTATACAAAAGTTCAAGTTGTTGCTAAAAGAAAACCAAAAGTTAGCACAAGTGCTAGTCGAGATCGGTTTTCTCTGTTCATTATATATCGATAGTGTATCTCTTCATTACTATAGCATTATACTACTTCTTACAATTATATTGTATACATTCAGAATACAAAACATTATGTACTAACTGCTAACATAACAGATAATTTATTTGTTCATCAACTAAATTGTGAGGGTATTACGAAATGAATATCTTGTTTTTTGTTCTCTAATCTTCTGAGGTAAGCTATTCCAAAGCTTCGGTCCAACAAAAGAAATAGTGAATGCACCTTGTGTCGTCCTACAAATTGGCAAGGGTAGCATTGCATTTTCTTTTCCTCTTGTTTCATAAGTATGGTGTACAATCTTACAATAATCTAATAATGTGTGTGGTAGATTTCTATTATTTAAATCATATACAAATGTTGAAACTGCCAGTTCATGCAAACCAAAAACATCCAATATCCCCAATTGTTTAAACAGTGGTTCGGAGGATGTTCTCAATAATGAAAACGTAATAGCTCGCACAGCCATCTTCTGAGCTAAATGAATACAATTCAAGCGAGATTTATAACTGTTTCCCCATACCTCGATTCCATAGAGTATGTGGGGCTGTATACACGACTTATACAAGAGCACAAGGATATACCGAGGAACAAAATATCTCAATTTAAATAGCAAACCCACTTTTCTACGAACGCACTTATTAACACAATCAATGTGATGCTTCCAAGATAATGTACTATCAATTTGAACTCCTACAAAAGATGCCACGCTCACATCATTAATGTCTGTATTAGACAGTCTAAGGACACCATTTACATTAATTGCCCGTCGTTTGGTTTTCTTTAAATTGATAGTGAGTTTATTAGCATCGCACCATTTTTGAATTGCATCTAAACCGAACACAAAAAGTAACTTCACCCCTAAGCAATTGCCCATAATTGCATAACCAAGAATCGTTTCAAGATTTCGTCTTGCCAATATATCCATATGGTAGTTAGGAAAACAATGTGTAAAAATAAGAGGTAACCATTAATCCATGGTTGAGTGAGCACACATTATAGAAAAATAGTCATATTTCAAAATTCGCAAAAGTATTATCATCATTACAAATTATTGAGAGTTGGAAAATTAGAAAATGCACTGTTTTACTATTGCAATTAATGCATTTTACCACATGTGCCATCCACAAATATAAATGAATGGAATATCAAACAGCATTGTTTCATAAACCATGATCAAGAATGCATTCCGCCACATGTGCGGATTCACAACAATGTACAGGCACGCGCAATACCTTGTGACTTTTGAATTGGGCCATTTTGTCTTAATCTGTGCTCATTCAGCCATAAAGTAATGAAAATCTCTGAATTTCGCACATATCGAACATAACAACTGTGCCAATATTGTGGTAAGATGACATCTTGAAACAATAATCGGTTATGAAATTATGGGCAATTGCTTAGGGGTGAAGTTACTTTTTGTGTTCGGTTTAGTTGCTCATTAACCTCATTTACATCAATTTCATTTTGATTCTCATCAAAAGTGTGATAAATATTTGAATCGTCTGCAAACAATCTAAAATTAAAATAGTTAGTACAACAAGGTAAATCATTAATATAAACTAAAAACAATGTAGGACCCAGAACTGACCCCTGCGGCACGCCGCACGTTATAGTCTTTCGGGTAGATGTGGCCTACTTATAGCATAATGTCTGAGAACGATTCAAGAGGTAATTAGCAAACCATTGGAAAGCAACACCACGTATACCATAATGTGCCATCTTGAAAATATTTGAAAATATATGAATATACCAAGTGTAACTTTCCCTTCATCCATTGACCTCATAAGCGTATTATTAAGATTAATCAAAGAAAGTTTAGTACTATATTTCGTGCGGAATCCGTACTGATGTTTATACAAAATAGTATTAGTCTCCAAAAAATCAATTAAACGAACATTCACACATTTTTTTCAAATATCTTCCCAACAATTGGCAAGACTGAGATAGGTCTGTAATTTCCTGGATCAGACTTTGCCCCCTTTTTATAAATAGGTGTTACCTTTGCTACCTTAATACAATCGGGAAAAGTACCTTTTTCTAATGACAGATTAAAAATGTAAGTCAGTGGTATATAGCAGCATCCTTTATCAATCTTACTGGTAAATTATCATATCCATGGGATTTTTTACTCTCTAGGGCACACAAATAATCAAAAACTTCTCTCTCTGTCACAGGTTTCCAAAACAAGGATTTGTCATTTCTTCTCCCCAAATACTCCTTATAACTATAACGTACATCTGGAATCTTCCGTGCTAAGTTTGACCCAATTGTAACAAAGTAATTATTTAGCTCCTCAGCTACCGTATATCACCCTCAGAAGACACAACTCTGGCTGCTCCATCAATACGATCAGACGGGAGAACCAACTCATCTATATCTAATTTTTTAGAATTCCCTCTTCCACTAATCAACTCATTTATTGTTTTCCAAGTTTTGCCTGTATCATGTCTATTATCATCAAATAATATACAAATGATGCACAGGCATGAGTGGATCGGTAAGAATTGGATGCACAAGTTTAACTTTGGTATGGTTTAAACCCACGAGCGCAGCGAGTGGGTTTTAGACCATTTCCAAAGTTAAACGAGTGCATACAATTCTTACCGATCCACGAAATATGCCTGTGCAGCATTTGTTTTATAAAATGGGCGCGAAAAAATGTGAAAATCAGACTTTTTCCCAGTTATGGCTAAATTGGCTAAATTTACCGACCCATGGCTTCAAAAGTACCGACCCATGGCTAAAAAGTACCGACCCATGGCTTCAAAAGTACCGACCCATGGCTGCAAAAGTACAGACCCATGGCTGGGGAAAATTTTGATTTTCACATTTTAATTAAAATATATATTTTTCTTAATGATATACATTTTTTTATATAAATTTTAAAATAAAAAAAATAAAAATTTGAAATTATATTTAAAAATTTTTTTTTTTTTAATGATATAAAAAAAATTTATATCAATTTTAAAATATAATTTTTTTTTTTTAATGATATAAATTTAAATTTTTTATTTTTTAAATTGTTTTGATCCAAGAAATATGCCTGTGCAGCATTTGTTTTATAAAATGAGCGCAAAGAAATGTGAAAATCAAACTAAAGTGAGCCATGCATCAGTAAAAAACTTTTACATGCTAATTGACCAATCAGAATGCAGGGATTCTTCTACCCATTTTATAATTTACTATAATACATTCGTTTAGCATTCTTCAATACAGTTGTCAATGCATTTCTATATTTCTTATATTCGTGTGCATATTCTACATTAAAATTGGATGCTTTATATATATTATACAAACTATGTTTCTTTTTAATAGACTTAAGAATTGCTTTAGATATCCATGGCTTTTTCGGAGTATGTCTTTTCTTTGAACTATTGTGCACAATATTTGAGGCATGTTTATCACATATCTTTACAAACAGATCATAAAATACAGAGTAAGCCATATTAACATCGTTATATCTACATACACAATCCCAATTTGTGCTTGCTAAATCCTCATGAAACACTTCGACATTAAAATGTTTATATGAGCGAGCAACTTTTCTCAAAGTTACAACCTTATTCACAATAGGAGGATGATCAAATAAAACAAATATAGGAAAATGGTCAGATACATCAGTTTCTATAACACCTGAGTGAATAACAGAATTACTTATGATCAATAAGAGATGAAGTGTGATCTGTCACTCTTGTCGGCATTGTAATAATCTGCTGTGTTCCTGTACTTTCAATTGTACTTAAATAATCATCTATTCGTGTATTAACATTTCTTTGTTAATTCAAACATATAGGGAAACTGACCAGAAATATATTGTGATTAAAAGAAGGCAAAGAAAATGGGATTCCAACGGGATTCGAACCCGAGACCTCCAGATTGCTAGACTGGTGCTCTACCGACTGAGCTATAGAAAACCCTAGACGGTGCTCGTCCCAGAAACCCCTTAATTCTCTTTGCCAGAATGGTCAGAAGCTATTATAAACCAGACATAAACCCGAAGGATACAAATCAACTTGGGGATATATGCGAGGGATCACCGAAGCGATACAGCTTTTTGTAATAATTAATTCAAACATATAGAGAAACTGACCAGAAATATATTGTGATTAAAAGAAGGCAAAGAAAATGGGATTCCAACGGGATTCGAACCCGAGACCTCCAGATTGCTAGACTGGTGCTCTACCGACTGAGCTATAGAAAACCCTAGACGGTGCTCGTCCCAGAAACCCCTTAATTCTCTTTGCCAGAATGGTCAGAAGCTATTATAAACCAGACATAAACCCGAAGGATACAAATCAACTTGGGGATATATGCGACGGATCACCGAAGCGATACAGCTTTTTGTAATAATTAATTCAAACATATAGGGAAACTGACCAGAAATATATTGTGATTAAAAGAAGGCAAAGAAAATGGGATTCCAACGGGATTCGAACATTTCTTTGTGATAAATCTATATTAAAATCGCCTAGTAAAATTATATTCGACCTTCCAACATTTCATTCTTCTAAGACACCTAAATAAACTATTTTGAAATTGACCAATATCAGTATTTGGTTTACGATAAACAATACCAATAACAATTTTACTATCACGTTCAATTATCTCCAACCAGAGGCTTTCAGCATGTAAAACAGAGTAATCTAATCTTGCATATTTCAATGTGTTTCTAAAACCCCTTTTTAATTGAGGGAAATAGTCGCGGTAACGTCCGGACGTTGTCAGGAAGACATTCTACCGCGTTTGTATTAAAAAGGTCCAATCGAGGTAACGTCCTGACAACAGCGCGGTAGGATTCAACCTAGTCGGGCTAGGGTAATAGCGAGGTAACGTCAGGACGTTGTCAGGATGTTAAGCTGATAAACATTGTATTAAAAAGCGCGCAGAACGTTACCCGGGTAGATGACGTCATGGCCGTAAAAAATGTAAACATTGCAGCGATCGCGTTTTGGATCGGGAACATGTGGTACTCTTGTAAACAAGGTTGCCAATTTAAACTGCTGTAAGTTCACACACAAACATTATTCCACATACTCCTAATTTTAGACTTAAATTTGCCCAAATAATACAAGTTATAATACTATGAATATAAAAATTGGAACAAGTTTGCATGCTGTGAATTGCACGGAACAGTAGCATTATGGCTACCCACCGCAAATCCATGATTACTGTTGAAGTTTGAAGTCGGATTGAAGAATAATAGATTCGTACCGTACGTGTAAGGAATATAAACCGGTATAGTATTATTACATGCGCTATAATTATGCAGCGAAAAAAAAACTAGCGTGACTATAGTAGACTGACAATTGCGCTCCCGATTGCCTGTTGTATATATACCCGATATGAATTGACCGTCAAAATTTCCCGCGCTAACGTATACCAGCGCGCGCCGATTAGCACATGTCACGCCAGCTGGTCACATGATGAGAGAGGTGCGGTTGCTATAGTAACCTACCCGTGTGACTCGGAGAAACACGTTTGATTAAAAATGCTGCACAACCTCTCACTGCGTGTTTTACGACATGACCTCCTACTGTTTTTATGGAAATCTCACTCGGGTAAAAGCGAGGTAGAAAACACGTTCTCCAATTAAAAAGGGGTTTTTGTTGACATGTTAAAAAACTGACGGAGGTTTAAAAAATGTGCAAGAACTGACGAGGGTGTATTTAATATGTGATCTGATATGTCCCCTGAGCAGTGTGAACATTTCGTGGTAAATGAATGTTACATTACCGCGTATAATGAGCGAAAGTGCAAAGCAATATTTGCTAACTCATTGCACTTAACTTCTACACAGATATCCAGGGAGATTTTTAAAATACGAACACTTCAGTCATAAATATATTCTTTGTAAGAGAAAAGAAAGAGAAATTCGGAAAACCGAAAAATGTTCCATGCTTCTATATTGGTAATACGAATACAACAAAGTATGTGATGATCGCTAGAGAGTTAAATGAGTTTTGTGGATTTTCACGATGTTTACTAGATCCCTTTAAAATTGCATTCAGTATGCAAGTGCGCGCCACTTTCTTGCCATAAATACTTCATCTCGAAATTTAGTCAGGAAAAACATCACCTTAGAAAAACAGGTCACGGAGTTTATATTGATCGATCGATGGCTTTCTTGAAACCCCCCGAGGGAATGGCATTCGTTCGAAAATAATATTTGATACATTTCCCTATCATATTTTTGTTTTGTTTACTTGTAAACATATTCTTTTTCTTTTTCCTGTACCCGACATTGTTTGTTTAGAACTCTCCTTTTTTTGCGAAAATGTTGAATACGTGAAATTATAATATTAATTTTAGTGCCAGTTTCTTGTCTTGGTGTCGTCTATAGCATTGGTTTGACACATAATTACATTTATGGTAACGTTATTATTATGTGCCTAACTATACTCATCTAAAAATGTTTATGTATTTTTGGTAACAGACTTATACAATTATATTAAAGGTGCACTTGTAAAGTGTCAGATATTGCCCAAAATTACATTTGAGACTTGAATCCTATACCAAAATCATTGTAAGTTATGTCCGAATGATGTGTGAAAGTTTCATTGAAAAAGAACACTGCTTTCCTGGTTAAAAAAAAGCGAAAATTTGCGTCGGCCTTTTCAACGAATTACTGTATAACGTGTATGAGGTTTATGACCGTTCATTAACGCTTTTGAGCTGAATGATTATCAATGATAGATATCGTCATACTGAAGGGGCATTTTTAAAAATCTAACCCTATTTTATTCGTCTCTTACCATAAGCCAAACAACACGGTAGAAGAGAAATGTGGAAGCTCCAAGTAATTTTCGTGGAGTTAGATACTTTTGGTTTCACTTTAACAAAAAAACGGGGTAGTGGTTGTATTCCGTATTTAGTTATGAACAGTAATATACGTTTGTTATCATTTTTGAAATTGATGATAGTCATAATTCGTGATAAACGTAACACTTTCCCCACGCCTTCGATGTTTTTATCTTGTAGTTTTTGACATGGTTTTTCCATCCCAACATCCGAGTACCTAGTATTCTGTTTTGGGGTTAGTTGATATGCATTTTTTATGTCCCCATCTAATCTTTCTAGAGAAGGGAGATACTTATGTTTCACTGATGAGCGTCACATCCGGGTATATGAATCTTTTGGATAATTCCTCGTGTAATTCCCCGAGTTGAAGTAAATGTGATATAATGAATAAGAAAGTAATTATGACGGTGAAGTTGCGTGCTTTGCGGGTATTAAATGGTATTTCTTTTTGATTGATGACTGCATGATGATATTACTTTTTTGATAGAAGATCAAGAAATACATAATAGTCATACTTCTCAGGTGGAAAATCTGATCAGATTAAAAAGTCAGCATTTACATATTTTCGATCAAAATTCTCATCAATTTTATCCCTTGGATAGAGAGTCGCGTCCTTTCATGACACGGATAATTAATATGATAACAATTCGAGAATTGTATTTTTCATCAACCGGAGAAACATGATTTATTCTGGCAGGAATAGTACGAAATTATCTCACAAGTGTAACTATAAACTTTGTTCAAACTTCGAAGTTTTTAATATTGTTTCAGTAGTTGTTTTTTTACGCACAACAAGCATGGTGACACGAGTACGGTGAAACCAAAATATGCATTTTATTTGAGATTTATATACTGAAGATTATGATTTTCAACCTGTGTTCCAACTATTATTTATGCGCATCTTCCTTTTAATTTCGTGGAGGAAAGATAAAAACGCAACGTGAGAGTTTGAGAGAGATGTTTATTATATCTGACATTAAAGGATATTGATGATTAATTTTGATGAAAACAATCTTTTAGATATATTTGTCCGTAGTGAAACAAGTATTAGACAAGTTAGAACTAATTATTTCATGTTATCTCACCGGGGAACCTCTACTCAGCCGATAGCTGAATTTTAGATGGCTTCTGATGGAACACAAATTACATCAACAAAAACAGAAACAATTCAAAGACAATAATTACAAATATTACCACATGAACAATCCAAAACGATTATGATGAACTTAATTAAAGTTCACACATCATAAAGGAGAAAGAAAAAAAAAATTAACATAACTATTGAAACATAGTCAAACATGTATCAGATCGTTTACTTGAAGGGTACCACCACCCAAAAATAATATTCTTATAAATGAAAGGTAACATCTTTAGTATTCCATTCCATCAACAAGTTCAGAAAAATATGTTACCAGAAAAATTATAAGTGGAAAACGCATCACCATTCTAAAGCATGCGTTCATGGGTCTGCGTGTACGGAGACTACCTTTGTGCAGAGCGAACGAATCGTCCGGATTCTATTGTCTCCAAATGTACGCGTGAATAGAATTGGCACACTCGCAAATGTTTGGCGCGTACGGAACCACGAAATAATAGTGGTTCCGTAACAAAACATAATTATGTGTTGTTTTTTTGCCTGGTGGTCCCCTTTAATATGTCCTTCGTAGAGTGTGCATTTTGTGCAGATAACACGGATAACCAACTCTTTTCGAGAAGAAAAAAAAATGCGCATCGTCCTTATAATGTAATAAGTAATTACCACCATCTTAATAGTCTCACTTTGTTCGTTATGAAAAGACGCTTATTGGAAACAAATATCCTAACGAGATTCAGTGACTTCGCCTTCTGTCACTGCATTTTTTCAGGCGTTTTTTTTTGTTTCATTCTATAGCTATCAGATCAGTCAGAATCGGTGACATTACGTACCGGCGAATCTTCAAATTTCGGTCGATTTTTCGATTTTGAGTTTTTGGCATATTTTTGATGTCTATTCCCAACTCTATCACATATCTGAATTTCAGTCTTCAAAATTCACGATATCATTGATTTTCAGAAATTGATATTCGAAAATAGAGACAAAATTGTGATAGAGTTGGGTATAGACATCAAAAATATGCCAAAAACTCAAAATTGAAAAATCGACCGAAATTTGAAGATTCGCCGGTACGTAATGTCGCCGACGAGATGTATTGTTTACTTTTGTTCCACACAAAAGACACCAAATGTTTTGCTGTCAATATTATTGTAGCTGCAAATAAGTGTATATTCAAAGATTATTTCAATTCCCCCAAACTATTAGCTTTTCACTGTACACTGTTCATCAAGTCTCTTTTAAACCTACTGAGGCACGTTTAAAAGATTTTGTTTCTTGGAGAGAAAAAAAACATGGGGGGAAAAGAAGATGAACGCGGCGTATCATCCAAGTCAACCTAGCAGCAGCAGCGCTAGTGCATCGCAGCGCAGTGCGATCACTTCACCGAATTACGTTTTAATTTCAGGCGTACCCCCGCTCCGGCCGGCGCGTGCTAATTGTGTTATATCTCAATTGGATGTTCGTTATTGCATTATTCGCCGATTAGTCGTTCATTTACGCTGATTAAAGTGGCCGTAAACGACGGATTATGTGACGTTTGATTGCATTGCATTGCTTTCGCGCGATGATTTCCCCAAAGGTTATAATATTTCTTCGTTTTCGCGGGGCGCGCCCATGCAAGCCTGAAGTTGAGCACCGCATCACGTGACAGGCCAACGTCTTGAAACGGAGACGCGAAAGTCGAATCGCTCGAAACCACAATTTGATAATCATGATAATAGGCCATTTCTTTTTCTTGGCTGTTGTTTGATCCGTGAAAACCCTTGCCAGTATATAGATCATGATTTCATCCGCTTATTTGGAGTTCCCGCAGAGAACATGTTATATTTTTGTTCATGCCTCGCGCCTCCCTTTTGAGACCGAACAAACATACACACTTCCACTTCCTCAGATGATTCGCAGTCACAGTATGGTTCTGAGGGAGAACAATGTCGATTACAACATGTACAAATATTGATAAATATTGTGCGGTATGAACACGAAAACCGCAAGTGTGGAGAGTGAAAAGCCGCCGTTTTCATAATCAAATTATCCAGCGCTAATCCGGCATTTCTCAATTGCATGTACTTGTTATATCATCAATGGGAATCAAACGCCTTTATGATGAATTAATTTGGTAGAAAAGAGTTTTGGCTAAGAAAGCTATCGGAAGCGCGGGGATTGAATGCATTAGCTAATGCGATTCTCCCAGTGGGCTTCTTCCATCGTCTCAAGGAATATATTAATTCCGTTCTCATGTTCCTCTTTTTAATACTGATGCCCGACTTTCAGAGCTTGGGAATCCCCTCCGTGATCATGATGACAAAGACAAAGCGAAGGAAACAAATTGTTCTAACTGCGTTTTAATTTCCCCGATTATTTTCTATTCTTCATGATTTCTTTGTTTTCTGGTCATTGTTTTGCGAACTGATCATTTTGTTTAAATAACTATTTAGAAACTAATGTAATTCTCCCAGTGGGCTTCCAGCGTCTCAAGTGATATATTAATTCCATTATCATATTCCTTTTTTTTTATACCGATGCCCGACTTTCAGAGCTTGGAAATTTCTTTCATGAAAACAAAGACAAAGCGAAGAAAACAAATTGTTCTAACTGCGATTTAATTCCGCGATTATTTCTATTCTGCATGATTTCTTTGTTTTCTGGTCATTATTTTGCGAACTGATCATTTTGTTTAAATAACTATTTCAAAACTAATGTAATTCTCCCTGTGGGCTTCCAGCTTTTCCAGGAATATATTAATTCCGTTCTCATTTTCATCTTTTATTATACCGATGCCCGACTTTCAGTGCTTGGGAATTCTTTTTATTAAAACAAAAACACAACGAAGACAAAATGATTGTTCACACTTTTTAAATTCTTCGATTACTTATGTTCTGATTTCTTTGTGTTCTCATCTTTGTTTTGCAAACTGAAAACATTTTAAACCAGTACATTCTCTTTTTAAAATCTTTAGAATCTGTGTGTATTTGGTCGGATAATGAGCAGACAACAAAAATCACAAATATCAGTTAAAAAACGAAAATCCCGCAAGCGGGTTTATATATTTTTTATTTTGACTGTTTCACAACAATTTAATTATGTATATTTATGAACAGAGGAACCGGATCAACTGAAAACAGTTTAGGACAATTTGATTCGTGATATTTCAATTTGAATTTGCTGTATATCGATGCATTGTTTTGTCCATCTCATTCGATCAGAAAACTAATTAATTCGTTGATTCGGCTCTAGATTATAAAGCGTATGCCAATTAGTAGAATTGATTGAATCAAAGGATGCATCTTCGGTTGTTTCGGATAGTCAGATAATAGTCCATTGCCTACGAAAACCTGCTAGTTCCTGTATTAACTCTATGTGGATTGCAAAAGCTAGCAGTGAACAGATTAAGTTCCATGCTAATTATCATCCCCAGCTGCCAAGTGATATTAGATATTGAGTTATCGCTTACAATAAAGTGAGATATCTCTGCGCTTCCCCCTTTATAACTCAGAGACACTGGCAGAATTAGCAATGCCCATTTATCTTATCTTTGCTACGTGGTTGTCAGGAATTATGATACGGTTATCTCGTTCGATGTGGCGCCTTTTTTGCGAGCGTTTGCGAATGGATGCGAATCCTGCATGGAAAAGCGAACCTCCACCATGCATGCGTGCATTGGCCATGGGCTTCGGGCACTTTTTATTTTTAAAAGGGGGCGACGAAAAGTTGAGTGGTTTAGGTCTTTTGGCCTGAATATAAAATAATCATCTATATTCTTTCCTGTTTGAAACAAAAATGATGAAATACATTTCCCGAATATGAGGCAACATTTGCCCCCACTTTGCTTGGACGCATGATAGCCGTGACTTCCACCGTTACTTGAAGCTAGGCGAGGAATAGCCTTTAGTCAAGGCTCTATAATTATGGCTTGGAGATTCTCTATGCGATCGCGAGCTAGCTAGCTGTGACAGAGCTATACGGCACGGGGGCAGCGAGCGGGCGCAAGCGCTCGATGTGTTCGCTTCGCTCACGATGCTCCGCTCACGTAATTGTGCATATAGCACGAGAGTCTTGACGAAAGACTAGGCGAGGAAGGACCATCGATATAGTATATCGATGGGAAGGACCCTATCCCATAAATTAATACAATATATATTTCGCTTGTAATCAGAAAACGTCGACGCTGTGCAAATTCACCGGTCATAAATGTCATGAATTACCCGTCATTTTATATAAAATCCCCGTTGATTCTTACCCTACAAAAAATGCATGTTAATTAAGCGCGAAATATTCGGTCTAGAAATCTGGAGGTCTCGGGTTCGAATCCCGGAGAAACTACATTTTCTTTGATATTTTTCATTAATATTTAATGTGCTACAATTTGTTCTACCGCTATTTTACTTTGATACCCTTTATATAGCCTACAAAGTTGTATTAATTTTATTTCGCCGGGATAGAAAACTACTAAATGAAGAGAAAAAATATTATGTTTAGGTTTTTTGTTTGCAGCATGCATGCACCATCATGAAACTTCTATTGTAAAGATATGCGAAAAAGGGGAATCAATTAACCCTGAATCTAATTACACAGCTATAACTTTGAGCGGTGGGGGATTTTACCGTTTACCGCTATCCCCATTAACCCCCTTCGCAACAAACCATAACAACGGGTATTTAAAATTGCGTTATTACATGCGCATAATTATGTCGTTATGGCACCGATGTGGTTAATTCACACACGTTGTACAGCGCCCGATCCTTGATGGTATAGATGGAATGAATTTAAAATCTTCCCTGAATGCGTTTCCGTCATATAGCATTTGATTAATCGTTTTCTTGAGTGCACCATTACGGTGCAACGCAAATCCTTCCTCCACTTCCGAACTTATCCGAGGATCCATTTTTAAAGGTAGTATGGTGTTTTGTTTTGTTCTCATTCAAAATTTAATTTTTAAAAGAAAGTTGCCCCTTTCTACTCCCTAACTTATTGTCCGCTCCATTTAAAGTTTGGGGATGCTGCACCACGGATCACCATTTTGAACTAGACTAGTTAGCAGTTTAATAATAGTGCGCACTGAGCTAGTGTTTGCAAGATGGCGCCACGCGTCTGATTTACGAACCCGAACTATACGTACCCTTTAAAGGTAGAAGCATGTTTTTGAAACCCCCAACAGAGTTTTATCAGCATCTTTTCTCACCATGCTCATCCTTCGTAGAATTTCAGTGTAGATTTGTGTCTTTAACAAGAATAATCCCGTCTCTGATTCTCTACTAGTCTTATTATCGGCTCCATTAAAATGGCGCAATTTACTGTAGCTATTTTTTTCAAAATTGATTTAAATAAAATTCCCTTTTTTTACTTTCTAAAATATCCTCGACTCTATTTGAATGTAGGCTATAAGAACATTTTTAAAGAGATGATTGTTTCTACTTCCGTAATATTGATTTAAATTTCAATAAGAACAGTTTTGTTTACGTACATAAATACGTGTTTCCTATTTAAATAAACATCAATTCAACTTACATCTGAATGAAATCGAATTGAAATAAGTTTCATTATTTCTTTCATACATGTAGGCGTCATGAAATTTCAAATTCAGTTGCAAACAAGTTTCCTCTCTTTTAATATTAAATCAAAATAATTGGCAAATGTATGTCACTCTAGGAAATATCTAGTAAATTGATGGGTTTTTTTCTCCGAAGTTGATTTGCGTAGGCATAAAAGCTGAACTCAAAATACTGAACTTACTATAACATTTACACTTAGGTATAGCTTTCATAATTATGAATTAAAAGCAAAGAAAGCCGTGTCGTCGATATGAGGCTCACTTGATTTCTGGAATCTTCTTAAAAACACCTAAATATTACACATTGAATTTGAAATGTAATAAACAAGGGGCGAAGCAAACTGTTCAGCAGAATAAATAGATAATCTTTAGAAGCCATTAGAGGAAATCTCTAAATCGTGGTAACGTCATCTCGGAATCCGGGGCTCACACTGCCGTGGGCGCGATTGTTAAAGTAATTTTATGGAGTATTTTGTAGGAGAATTTCATTCAATTCAAGCACGATTCAGGAATTTTGAGAATAAGTGAATAACCGATAATGATAATAATAAATAATGGACGTTATAATAATAATAATAATAATAATAATAATGTTTATTATAATGATAATGATGATAATACTACTACTAAGTCTAATAATAACAATGATGATAATAACTATTATAATAATGATAACGCACAAATTATACTAAAAATAATAATCATTATAAAATAAAATGATTATTGTTTATACTATTTTATTATTAATTTCACAAGAATCACGTTAACATTGAAGGAATTTGTTGTAATGTCTTGGAAGGAAATGTTGCTGTGCACAATATATTGATAATTTTCAAATTGTCAAATGTGAATTAATTTTATTTGACAAATCTGTCTCTACAATTTGACTTTTCATGTATACAATCTGCGCAGCCTAGCACATGTTCGCGAGCTGGCATCACACTTTTGTGTGCGTGTCCAATTATAGGATTTCTTTGTGACCGGTAATTGCGACCATTTATCATAACAATTTGGATAGTACACGTAGTGCAATTTTCTGCATGGATGCTCCGAAAATTGGTTCCTTGTCATTTTTGTATATTGGATGTTTTCTCCATCGGCCATTAACTTCGAACATTAATCCCCCGCACGCATGACTTGATATTAAATGGTAGATAGACTCCTCCCATACTATTAAACTTTTGTCTAATTGATAAGCCAATTTGTATGTCAAGTGCGTCGTGATTAAGTTCTGATATTTTTTGTTTATTTATCTAAACAAGTCATTAATCACGTGGAAATTCAAATGTATACGTTTGCTTTTATAATGTATACTTTTACCGTTCGAATGCTCATTGACTGTTGGCTTCCTCTTGTAAATTGATTTGAACATACTTCTGGAATGGATTCAATATCACGGCTCATTATGGATTGTAATAACATATTGTGCGTGATCCTACAAAATAGAATAAAGGGAGGCCTATTTAAAAAACACACAACCGTTTATGGGTTAGCTGTGGGTCAGATCTCGGGGGAATCCACTTGGGTGTGTAACCGTGGTAGGATCATGGTTAATCGTAACCTCTCTTTGAATAATTGTGCATACTAACAAATTCATAATAACTAATACAATATCACAGTTCGGTGTCATCTCCCTGGTAAAGCATGGACCAAAAAAGTAGATCAGGCTGTTATCAGTAACGCAAAATCCTCATCATCATCACCATCATCACCATTGTTACGTGTACGGAGGAGTGAGATACGACCGCGTGCACGCATCAGCCCACCACCACTATCACCGTCCACTATCAGCTTGCATGCGCACAGTCGTGGCGCCCCCGAAATCGGTGGCCTGGATGATTATCCACACGCCTCCATTGTCTTCTAATTCATCTTGACGGATGAAGATTAATCCTTCTGGGCGATGCCAGATCTCGATACATTGTAACCATGCGTTAGTCTATCTGCAAGGATTTTTACTCGAAATCAATCGTTGCTTTCATGTTTTTATGTCAAAATTTCCCTAGCTTTAATTATACTGGGTAGTTAATCCATAATGATGTTTGTTATCGTCTGACAAGCGTCCGATTCCAGAAGATTTACACCTAAACATAGGGAGGCCTAAATGGCAGGCGGTGGTAGCGTTGGGCCTTTAATCTGGAGGTCGGGGGTTCAAATCCCAATTCTAACCACACTGAACCCATTTCACTCTCCATTATTTTATCATTTCAAAATCAAAGTTTGTGACCTTATTTCGGACGCATTATTTGCTATATAAAACGGCTACAAGTATTTGTAAGAATCGTTGAGAACTGCATGCAGCAAAGTCTGAAATTTGTCAACTAAAGTAAGCTTGTCAACATTGTATCATGCACTTCTTCTATAGTTATCGCCTTTTTAGAAATACTATATATAAAACAGCCTAAAAGTCAGGCTACCAATTGGTGAGATGCTGAAGAAACTGCAATCTGAAATGACTCAGCTGGTTGGTCATTGGCTTGCTCCAGTGTAAATGATACGGCCAAATTAATTTTCCCGTTTTGACAGTGAGGAGCAACAGAGCTCCATTTTGGCGTATACGGTAGTAATTGATCCCGCAGTATCATTATCATTTTCATACAGACTAGACTCCGTAGACACCGGTGTATACTATATCGCCATTATTGGCATTTGCCCCTTCTATTAATATTAATTTTCCTATAATTATTCTATTTGTGCGTACTATTACATTTTATATCACTTTCACCGACACCGGCGGATGAGAATTTCCCAGTTATTTCTCGTAAACCTAAAACTTAGTTCAGTTCTCTTTTAATTTCCGTCAAAATACGAATTAAAACTGTCAAACTGATGTGATTAACAACTCGTTGTTTTTGTTGGATAACAAATAAAAAGGAACATAGCATTAATGCGTTTGGTTTGAAGCCATATTTGTAAGGGACTTGGATGTTTAAATCATTTGAATGTAGCATGACCCAAACGTATTGGAACAAAAGCACTTGACTTTACAACGTGATTCCATACAAATTGAAAAATATACATTATTTTGTAATAGTTTTTAGCAACCAAAAAGAGAAGGAAAATATTACAAGCGGGAGGTATAGTTTTTCAATCGTGCGTGAAGATGCCGGGTGCAATTTGTTTCGCTTGTGAATTGGATTCTCAAGCCTACCCGAAATAATGTGTTGAGTCAGCGAGACCCAAAGCTCATCTCTATAGTTGACGGGTCCAAATCAACCCTTTCAGTCTCCGGTGGTCTACTGCACGGACTCACTAGTGTGTAGTAACTCAACGGTCTTGTCGTCTTGCGGTACTGAGGAGGTTAAATGGATAATGAAATATTAAAGAGGATGCATGGCTGGTTTGGCGAGTGAATGAAGAAAGTGTTTGTCGTATTCTGTCTGCGTCTTAACTCTTCCGTGAAAATGATCGCTTTTACAGCTCTCGTGTGAGCTCAAGTGCAACGTATAGAATATATTACGAATACACACGATATTATGACGTATGAACAAATATGATAATTAATGCAAACTGTATTTTGTTGTTTATTCATGCGCATCCAGCTCACTGCTTGACACACCATGATGGTGTGAGGATATCTTGTTTTTTTTTACACACGCTCGCCATGACCTTGATGGCCGTTTCAAAATGGCGACGGCTTTTTATTTTAGTTTTAGCTTTAAGATGTATCATTCATGAAATACATAGCTAAGTCAGACAAGTCGTATCATACAAATTATGAAATGACCTAGAGGCATTATTCTGATTACATTTTATAGTGGAAATATTGAACTAAACATGATGAAGCCGCCATATCCGTTTTAAAATGGCGAAGTTCTTATTGAGGCTTATCATTTGGTACACTGTTTTTTTTTTATTGCATGTATAACATACAATCATATATAGTTGGGTCATTTCCTCTATGATTACGCAATGATTACGAAATGACCTTTTAGGTGAATGTGGGGTATTTTATCACAGTTCTTGGTAGAAACTGAACTCTAACCGAAGGCGTTTTAGCCGCATGGCATGGTCAGCTTAACCCGTTCAGGACTGGCCCCGAAGAGAATTGGACTGGAGTCTATACCACATTTAAATATTCTTAAACAGGTTAAACAGATATCTGTTCGTAATGTCACAGGTGCATTTATTGAAGACATAATGTGAAAAAGGTGAATCATAATTTGTATATGGCAACTGTTCATGTTTAGACTACACGTCTTCTTCAGTGACAATAAATGTCTAAATCCATTACTGTGGACGCAGTATTTAGTTCATGTTTTCACGAACACTCATGAAATCTGTGACAAAGTACAGTACATGTATTTAGAAGAACAATCTCTTTATGTTGGCGTTACATTGTGGAAATTGAACTTAAGACGGAAATTGAATCTAAATGCAAATCATAATATTACAAAGTTCGTTTGACCTTTTACTTTTAGTGAAAGGTTTCGAAAATGGTTTCGTGACCGATGAGATTCCAGGACAGTGCCACCTTTGCAACAAGACCATGCACGTTGAAATTTCATCGCATTATATTTACATAATCTACATTATGATTTACATTTGAATTTGAAATGTATCCAAATCAATACAAACAAGGAATTGTTATTTTATGTTTATTGTCGTTTTCGTTTTCGTTTTTTTCTCTCGCTATTAGAAGCATGAAATGTGTCTATTTTTCCAACTTATTCGGGTGTTTTTGTTTGTATTTGGGACTGAGCTTGAAAGGATACTCGGTATCCTTCCAGCACTGTAAAATGGTACGGTAATGAGTGGCCAGTTTTCAATAATATTCTTTATTTGCCGTTAAAATATGTTTTAACGCAACAATTCCTTACATCCCTCTGTAAACATATATAGCAGAAGAAAGTAATACGCGTTTACCCACCCTACATTAACTTTGGCAAGTGCAGACAACAGAGTTACCCATGTTGTTACATATTCCTTTTAACCATGTTAACCTATATGTTATCAAATATATTGTAAGTCTTTAGGAGTTAAATAAATATAGTGGCAGTGTATGGGTTAATCGTATTGATATACCAAGTAAATGATATCTTACTCATCGGAAAGACGAGTTGAACGAACGATGGTCTATCAAGTTAAGTGGATACCATTGGCGTTGTAGCATAGAAGAGCCTATCATGCCAATTTAAGAGATCAGTGCCTAATGAATGGGAGCAATAATGGGATGGGACATTCGGGCAAATAAGGCAGCGGAGTTTAGGTATATCACCAGGCCCCTATTTAAGTCGTTGTCTTTTTGTGTTGTTTTGTTGAACGTCGCGTTCGAAATCACCCGTCACGAAGTCTTTTGAAGTTAGGTTAAACTTAAAGAGACCCTTTCCCCAATCTCAAAATGTGTAAAGTAGAAATACGATTAACAGTAACACATTTTATCATCAATGGAAAAGCACATCTAACTTCATATCCCCGTTGTGAATAAGTTTTGTTTTATTATTTTGCTCCAATTTCTTCATTGCTGATCAAGTAAATACGAGTAGTCGGGCACAATTTTGTTCAACGTATTTCATACATAAACATAATCAAGATGTAGATTCGTTTCAGTCGTAATTGCATACGGAAGAACACTTGTATTGCGGTAAAATAGTGGACTTGATGGATAGCTACACAACATATCTGACATTCAGATCTACGAAGGCGCCGCGATAACACTGACACCAGGCCTTTAAATGGCGCCATTCTATCTGCCTACCGGTTTTCGCGTACACGGCCAGTAGCGCGGGGCGCACGGGCCAAACGGATGGGAGAAATTACCATCAATGACTGCTCGTTGCTTAGGCGAATTTAGGTTAAATTAAAGCTTTTGTGAGGTACTTGCAGCTTAATCTTATTCAGACAGAAATGACAATTGAAATGATTATGGGAACTGGCCAGAAATAAATCGAATCAATACAAATAACGAAATATAATTGGGATTCTCGGCGAAATCCAATTTCCTTTGCTCATTTTCATTTGGAAATGACATTATTTATTGGGAATCATTTAAATAAATAAATTCTCGATACATATCAATTTAGTTGAAAACGGCGGAAAACATAATATAAACAATCATAGCCACACACGGATAAACACTGAAGGGACAGTGTTACGTTCGAATACATTTTTGACGTTGACCAAAACATAATATTTTTAAATCGAATTATTTTAAATAACAAATTATGCGGGTATTCGCTGTTAAATCACGCTTACTGCACCATTGTGAAAAGACACGGTACTTTCACATGATATAATTCATCAAATAGAACTTTAAGCCCTAATATTCTCAAGAAAGTACCAGTACTTCAGTGTCCCTTTAAGTTCCTCGCGATTTTCCGTAATAGTAATGCGTTGTTACCAAAAGATGATATCTAAGATAACCGTTTGCGGATAATTTCTGGTCAATTATTTTGATCGGGTGTTCATTGTGGTCGCAGCAGATGACGCGAACTAGGGCACTCATTTGGGGATTTTTTCTTTCTTTCTGAGATCGGAAGCATAATTATTGGGTAAACTTTGTGGGTATATAGGCGATTCTTTTTCATTTTGGCATCTGTTGATATTTTCTGTGATTAAAATAAAAGTTCCTCCACAAACATGAACTTGTTTAATTGTTGACATTTACCTTTAATATTTACCCGAATTTCCGGCAATGCTGGTATTTATTTGTGGCTATAGTCTTCTAGGAATTCAAAGAAATCAAATCACGTTTCTACGAAGTTTCCATAGCTACGGACCGAAATGAAAAACTCATCTGAAAACCAAATTTCTTTTTTTTTGTAACAATAAAACAAACCCAAACAACAATAAAACAATCAATGAACAAGTTTTCTAATATTATTTCGTTATTTTAGAGAAGTATTTGGATTACAAATCGAATAAATTCATTGAATTTCCATCAGTGTACCTTTTGTGTAATACAAATTGACAACCATCTTGTTTGAAGACGCCGAAATTTGTCTTTCTGCCAGAACATGCAGAAAGGTCTCCGGGGGTCAAACATAACAGATAAATGTAATTTCGTACAGGAGAAAGGTCTCCGTGGTCCATTTCCAAGGTCAACCAACCACCCCTGTTTTATATCAAGCCCTTTCAGTACCCAATATACTGGAAGGGCTATTCCTGATTAGTATGTACAATATAGGCTTTGATTTTCTGTAGTTCGGCGTTTGATGGACTGTAATTAGCACCAACGGTTTCCATAGCCGTTGCGGACGTTTGCGAGAGGTCTCAATTTGCAGACCATCCATACATTAGCCCGCCCGTACTCGTCTGAAGAAGATGCCAGCACCTTAGACATCGAAACTGTCAGGGGTAGTCAGCCTTTCGTGATGAGTTTAGCCTGGGTTTTTATTGGGTTCTTCTAATGATATCGATGTGTTCAGAGAAGGTTCACTTGCCATTTCCAGTGCCCGGTTCGTTGGCGTCCTGTGATTCGTTCTAATGATTCTTCATGGGTCATTGTTAACTCTTTACCTTCGGGACACTGGTTTGCTCACTATACATGCTGTAGTTATTACGCCTGAGTGAATTACTTTATTCTGGTAGACGTAGGCAATGGGTTAGCGGTCACCCAGATCGAGGTGCCTTTGGGCAAAACGGAATGAGTTTGATAAGCTGTAAATAGCACCAAAGGTCTCAATCGCGGGCATCAATCCGACGTCTCAGTTGCAGAGCGTCCAGTGTCAAGTTCATTCGCGCCCAGGGATTCATCGTTCTGTATCATGTGTAGTAGTGTTAAACTATTGCCTACAGCACCATGTGATATACTGCGTCTTTACAACCAAAAATACACTATCCTCTTTGAAATTGGCCAATATTATCCATCCTAATTGCTTGTTGAAAAATGAGCCTTCAAAACCACAAAGGAGACATTTAAGCCCTCCGCACACAGATCCGATCCGACTGGTTTTCAGTCGGTTCAGCTCAGTATACGTTGCCTCAGGACTCCTGTGTTGCCGGTCAAGAGCCAGTCGGAGATCATTCGAGGCCGATTCAACATGTTGAATCGGCTGCGAATGAGCGAAACCGACTCTAGGCGGACTGAAAACCAGTCGGATCGGGTCGAGTCCGCTCTGTGTGCGGAGGGCTTAAAGTTATACGGAACAAAATTATACAAGGCTAGCACGTCTTATGTTTGCCTTGGAAACATCAATGTAGACATCTCATCGTATATATAGTAGATAAATACAGATTGAAATATTACTTTGGACTTGATGAAACTTGATGAAATTATAGGCTTGGCAGTAAAGAAAAAAGGGTATAGGTTAACATATCTCATTGCATTGTAAACATTGTAAACTTCAGAAAAGATATCGCGAATGTATTTAGAATGAAACATTATTTATGACTAGGGATGTCGTTGCTAAATTAAGAGTAAATGAAGTGATGGCTTGGAAATGCAAGACCAGAAAACAAATGAACAGGTGAATTAAACGGAGATTGAAGAAGAGGTGATATTTATCTTGAAAACTTGAAAACAAGACATCTCATCACAGATAAATAAGGATTGAAACACAACGCGATCATGATGACTCGCTACCCAAATAGGTCCTGACAGGAACCAAACTAGTCATTAATAGTAGATAATTCAGGGCGTTACCAGTTTGCGAAGATTGATTATAATCATTATGGTTTATTATACCCATCCAAATTTAATTCCATGCAATGCATTAAATATGCCATCAGAAATTATCTCTGAACCAACCTTTTTTCGTCTCCCAGGAAGATTATTTCCGACCTTTGCTAATGACCCCTAACATATTTGATTAATCTTGGAATCTACTTCATTTACCTCCTCTAACAAATGATATATATTTTCGCGTCCATAAATTTGCATCGTTAATCGTGATGAAATTGATCGTAATTCCGATTATTCGTTCCCCGTATACCAGGGGTTCGGATAGAATATTGTCAATGTTTATCTGCTTAGTTATTGAGTATATTATTTTGTTACGGACGCGGAGCGCCCATTTTCGTTACCGGGTAGAAATTTGCAGCGCGCGCTGCGATGGATGGCGCCGTAATAAGGACTGACGCGCGACTCAAGAACCAATCTCGCGCATTACCTCGCGAAGATGGAGTGAAATCCGTAAGTAGCGTAAACCGTCTCACGTCTTGGTTAGTCTTCAGGGCATCAAGTGAGTTGCATACCCCACACATAATTTGCATTATCAATCTTGATAAATGAACCTAGCATTTTGTGCCTCTTCCTTTTCTCTCTGGTTGATTTTTTGCCTGCGGGCGCATCTCCTTTCTCCTGGTCATTCCTCTGTGACGAGATCGGCAAATTCCTTCACCCAACTAACTTTTCTTTCATTTTCGTTGGAACGATGGTTATGGATGTCCTTGAAATGGCTTCAATTTCATTTTATCTATGAACATTACTTTATTCCTAATTCTAATAAATCGACCTAAATACAAAACCACTCACATAAATAAAAAAACTTAAACAAACAAAATTAAACACTACATGCATGGAAACGCAGCAAGGATTCGGGATAATTCTTTGAAATTACCACAAAAAATGAGAAAACGGCAGTGTAAAAATTGGCCCTCTGTTATTCAAATATTGGATTAAAGTATTTAACATTTTAGTTTAATGGTTGGGAACTATGGAAGTCCATATAATAATTAGAATCGGTGTCAAATTGCGCGATTTAACCCAGAGGTTAAATCTAATCTGATGTATAGTCATGGTGGTTGATAATTCTAGTCAGTGTTATAGGTATACAATGCATGGTCATCGTGAGTGTCGGGACCCGGGACTGTCAGTTTTGTTGGGAGTGCCATTCGGTTTCGTCTCCAGTTCTCTACCACTTTCAACGATCTTTTACTCGATGTACAATGGCAAAGAACCCTGGGGAGGGGGGGGGGGGGGGGAAACATAACAGCGTGAAGGATTAATGAAGTTGCAAGAAAGTGGTTTGTAATTAATATTCGCTCGAGGGCACACACACGCAGACAATATTATCATATCTAACCCATTTCCCCCGAATATTACAACACATGATTTTATTGTATTCAATGTACGTTTATACGCCAACTTCCCGTAGGCAATGGTTTATAAAAGGATTACACCATGCTTACCATGTCAGCGTTGCGTAGTACACGCGCCGACACACGAACCGGGCCAGGTTGGGTGATGGGGATATAGGAGGATTGTTACGGAGAATGGAGGATGCGGAGAATAGAGGGTGACGAGCCTGGAGGATGGGGATGGGGACATACAAGTGGGGTTGCGGAAACCTCTATTAAAGTGGAAACCATCTTTGTTGTGGCGTGATGCACGCGATGTCTCCGTGCATGCAATGCGCGTTACGCAGACATGAATGCGCGGTTTTACAGGAAAGTGGGAAAACTGTGATTTATTGCATTTATGATCATTAATTCAAGGCAATTAAAAGCAGGTCCGCTTTTATCACTGTAATTTTAGAGATTTGAGCACAGAATCATGAAATCTATAGAAACTTTTAAAAAGCACAAAGTCGAAGCTTATAATGCATTTCGCGATTAAGAATTTGCTGTAGAAAGCGAAACCCATGATTTATTGTATGTTGCCGCGTTCATTAAGTACAATTAAAAATGCACATCAACGGTTCAACAAAATAATTATAGAGAATGTTCAACAGATCACAATATATATATAGAAACTTTAAAAGCATTGCATTTTCATATTAAAGACAGTCTGTAGCATCGCTCGATCAAAGGGATCATTCTATAATTTGTATTCTAACAAAAAAGCGACAGATGCTACAATAAACTTGCGTGCGTGCATTGTGATACGAGTGATGTATTACTATTAGTGTATAATTATATTTTTGTATACTTTTGTATTTCATCAATTTGTGATCTTTATCAAATTGAAGGAATGTTGCTTTCATAGTGTCACTAATTATTAGTATACAAAACTCGTATGTGGCATTATAAAAATCAATGGTATGATATCACTTCCAAATTCTACCATAATTTGTTTTTACCAAGATAACTTTTTGAAACCTGTTTTTATTTTAGAATTAAGATCACTCAATTGTATCCGATAGTCGCAATGCACATGTGCATGATGAATTAGAATGAACGTTGAAGTAAAGTGAAAGGTTAGCTTGATTTGAAATTTGATGTACGAATTCACCAGTCAACTTTCAGTATGTAGAAAGTCGAGCAATTCCATCCGCCTGAAAATGAGGCTATGTAGGTGCCGTGGTGGTATAGATCACCAGTGACCGCACATCGCCGATTCTAAAAGCTTCGATTCTTCTTCGTCCGCCAAAAAGGTGAATCCGATTTGACAGGGTTTCGCATTGGTTGCTACATTCCATCCATCTTTCAAAACAATAACAACAACAACAAAACTAATACAAACTTGTAACAATATTTCCGTCTTTCGTATAACCTACGATTTGTTTAAAGGTTTGTGTTACAACCCCACCACCTCTTTCAGCCTCACGGCAGTTAACCTCAAGGACATAATCACTTAAAGCTAATGTATCGACATTGTGAACGTTCCATACCTCTGACAGGGCAATCACATCAAATTTAGAGGCAAGGCTATATTCATAAAGGAAACTTAGTTCTCCGATATTCCTAGTTAGAGACCTAATATTAACATGAGTAACACTAAAAGAGTTAACAAATTTAGACTGCATATTATTATCAAAATTACTAGGATTTAAACTATATGTTTTGAGATCAAGATTGTATTATGAACTAAATTATTGAGAAGCTAATCTTCTCTGATGCTCTCTATTTGAAGATCCTAGCCACGCCACTGCTCCAAGCCCCCTTCGCTACGCCACATTGCCAATTTGCTAATTACTAACTGCTGCGCTTTATCGCATTAGTTAGTTAAACATATAGAACAGGTGCAAACACCATTGTGGTCGATGGATGCAATCATCAATTTCTCTACATATTCTCGCTCTGCGTTGAGCTCCAATTTCAATTTTGTAATCATCATCTAAAATTAATGTGGCCGGCCTTAGATCACGATCTTCTCATCTATCGTGGTCCAATGGCCACATTAATTTTAGATGATGATTACAAAATTGAAATTGGAGCTCAACGCAGAGCGAGAATATGTAGAGAAAATTGATGATTGCAACAACCAGTGGCGTACCCAGGATTTTTTCAAAGGGGGAGGGGGGGGGGGGTTATTTCGTCAGCCAAATTTATGAGGCCGAGACCATTGGTTGAGAGTCGTACAAGCAGGGGGGGGGGGGGGGGGGGTGTCCGTAGAAAATTTTAGAAGCCGAGGCCAAGTACCTTAAGAATTTTCAAGGCCAAGACCAGAACCGGTCAATAATGTTCGAGGCCCATCAGACCAAGACCAACGGTTGAGAATCGTGTAAGGGGGGTGTCCGTAGAAAATTGTCAAAGCCGAGGCCCGAGTACCTTCATTATCCTTTCTCGACAGCTATCAATTTTAAGCCAGAACATGATCCTCTCATAAACACATGCGATGTTGATACAATTTCGTTGTTCCGTCTTGTTGGATGAATTCAAATTGCCTATACCGATGGTCAACATCGATGTAGGCCTATACTACATGTTTCGGTTAATGAGATTGAAGATGGAAGTATGTACTAGTTGTCAATGGATAGATGTTTATTTTTAGAAAGAAAACAGCACCTATAATTAGAGTACAGCAAAGAGAAACAAATTTAATTTTTTCATAAAACTGAAGCGAATACATTTTTAACCAAAATATCAAACAATCAGTGACAATATAACAATGACATATAAATGAGAAATAATGATAATAATAATAATAAACCGGCTTTTATATTGCGCCATCAATGTGGAAAGTCTATTCCGAGGCGCCTAGCTGTAGCCGAGCTGCCTTGCAGGCGCATCAAACATTTCAAGGAATATATTCCTGCCAGGTATAAGGCTACTCAGAAAAAGAAATATACCTTGCAGAAAAAGCAAGTATTGCTATATGCGACGCAGGGCCCTATATACATAATTTCAATAATAATATTTAACCCATGACAAGAAAGTTTATAAATATTATAGCAGGCAATACATTTGGAGCCTTAAACCAGTAATAACAGCTTTATTCAAACTGCATAAAACGCCCGTTTATAATGATTCAATATAATTATGATTCACAAATTATTATACATACATAACACACATTTGTTACGACCAAACACGGTATAAACTGTAGACTGAACTTTAGTAACCAAACCTGAACAGTAACATTATAAACTAATAGTTATGACTCCACCATGCTCGAAAGGTATACAAAATTACAAACAACTAAGTAAAAAGCCCGTTATCATTAAAACAAAAATAGCACTTAAAACACAAGAGGGCGCTTTCTAAAAAGGCATTGGTTTCAACCATTTTTCATACAAAATTATGCATGTGATGTTTTATTGAAACAATGATTAAATAGAGAGATCATCATCAACTATTTAAAAAACGCTTTTGAAATTTTTTGAAAAAGTGCAATCATTTTTTAAATTTTTTGAAAAAAACATCTAATTATTTAGGCCCCAAATAATTATTAGATCAGATATATTTATTGATATTTTAGCCGTTTCTGGGTCGATGTTGACCAAATAAAGTTTATTCTGCCATTAAAATTGCATGTTCTTTCGAATTCGACACTCAGTTTTTAATTACCTCACAAAAAGATTGTGATGAGCAGCGCCCTCTCTACCAAAACTAAACTACCCCTTTAAACATAATTACCTTTTGTTAACATTATACCATCGTGCGCAAACTACTTTTTACATTACTCTTTTAAAGGCATTCATATTCATTCATCCATGACGCTGTCATGATATATTTGATATCAAACGAAAGAGTATGAATTCATCTCTTGAGCAAGCAATACAAATATAGCAGTACAAGCTCATATTTCTTATTAGTGGAGGACAATTTTGGGTTCCGTTTTTTTCTGTATATGGGGCTAAATTATATTTTGTCCTAACCTACAAGGATCCCCAAGAATGGACGAAATAAGTCATATGAAATTAGTAATCTATACAACAACAAAAACATTTTCATTATTCTACAGAATATTCTTAAACAATGGGTATGTGAATAATTTTGAAGTTCAATTATTTTCCTTTTCAAATTGATGTTTTTGTTAGCTGCGCAAACTTTAATATGATGTCACCATCATACATAGTGTTCTTGGTATATTGACATAGATTGTCAAGATGGCATTAAATCCAAAATGAAAAGCAACATTTACAAAAGTAACAATAAGAACAACAATGATCTATTAATATTTACAAATAAAATAAAATATATCATTGATAAATCAGCCACATATGGAGCTATATAAGAATAAGTAACCCATTTGTAAAATTTGGGCCCCGTTGCAGAAAAAGTTCGATCGATTTTAAAGTTGCAATTATTTGCAATTCATAAAATATGCACCAATCAGATTTGCGCATGCTCTGACTTGCAATTAATTTTAACTTTGCAATGGATTGCAATTCTTTCTGCAACGGGGCCCTGGTCTGAGAAAAGCAATGATATTAGAAAATAGGCTGAAATTAAATCGATTTATTGGTGATAATGATGGCATTCATGACGATGTCTATTATTTCTATAGGTTCATATTCGTGAGGACATGTTTGATATCCCTGTAGCTGAGGTGTGCGATCTTAAAGACTGATTAAGGTTCCTGAACATTAAGATATCTTTAAACGCTTTTCGGAAATCTTTATTTGTAATCGCATATACAAATGGGTTTAGACAAGAGTTAAAGTAGGCTAACCACGAAAATAGCTCGGCGACCCAAGTACGAATAAAGTTGCAGTGTAGGGTTTGTAAAGCGCAGGTGACTTGATACACGAAGAACGGGGTCCAACATACAATGAAGAGTCCCATGATAGACCCCAGGAGAACCAGGGCCTTGCTATCTGATGCATGCTGCTGGCGGCTTATCCGGAGCTCGGAGTTGCCATGGTTACCTAACGATGCGTTGCCCATCTCGGTTTCATTCTTGTTCGTTGAAGGCATTCGGCCGGCGCGAAGTGCTTTTGCCCGCTGTCTCACAAGGAGAAAAATGCGCGCGTAAAAGAAGGACATTAATAAGCAGGGCAGGAAGAAATCTACGATGCTGGTTGTTATTGCGTACACCACGTTGAAGGGCTCATGACAGTAAACTGCCCCGGCTAGGTGCCAGCCGCTGGCATTATTGGTGTACACCGTATGTCCAGTCAAATTAGATGCAGTCCCGTCCAAACCCGTCGACATCATCCTCCTCGCCATGAGGTCACTTTTGGGCCTCGTGGCCACGTTGAGATTGACAGGCAACATTGACTTAAGCGCACACACAACCCAAACAACGCAAGAGGCCATGGTGGCTTTGGCCTTGCTCATCCGACATCGATATACCATCGGCTTCTTAATGGCGATGTAGCGATCGATGCTGATAAGACACAGGTGCAGGAGCGACGTCGAGCAGAACATGACGTCGAAGGCGATGTATGCGTTGCAGAAGACGCGGTCCATGAGGACACGGTGATCGACTAGGTGGGTGGAGAGTGAGAACGGCATGATGAGGATGGCGATCAGGAGATCGGCGATGGCCAGAGATCCAATGAAGATGTTGCTGGGTTTACGGAGATCCTTGTTCTTACTCAGGGCCGCGATGACCAACAGGTTTCCAAATATCGTCATGATGATCACCGAAATGAGAGTGACATCGATTACCAAGGCAAGCGAGCTGTAACTATGACCGATTTCACTCGGGGGGTAAAGCGCAGAAACGTTTTCCATGGTCGCAGTTGATCCTAGATGACTGATAATATGAGTGAGTTTACTTTGACAAGGTTTACCCAACGCTTTCAGCGACACAATTCATCTTGAGTTGTTCGGAATATCACTCGTATCAGTGATCAGTATGAATGTCAATTTTAATTTCACCCGGTAGTGACAAGCACGGCGTTGGGGACCTGCAGATTTAATATAGACTACTGCATTAATGGTGGATGAAGTTGTATGGCGTTCTACATGGTTTGTGCGCTTGAACTCACATGGGTACGCTATGCCGGCGAAGATAATAATTATTAGATAAATTCATTTATTGTCCAAAAGTGGCAAAAACTTTAGTCCATAGTAATAGTATTAATGCTAAAAAGTTAAACTATTCGATCCTTTTCAGTTTGTGAAGGCAAAATTATAGTTAAGAATATACATTTGAATTATTATATAGCTACCGTATATAATCAACCTATATTTCCTTTACGCGACAGCGCTATATGTAATACTTATATTCACGAAGGGTATAATGTGTTTCTCTGGGTACTGATACGGGCACGGGTGCGTTTTATTAGAAGTACCACCAACATTTACGATGCGGAAGGGTTGGGCTTTGATAGGCCTCTCACCCAATATACATATACATTTTATATCTAGAGCACGGGCGTAGATCCCGGGGGGGATTCAAACTTGGTATTAGTGTAGATATTGGGGTGGCAATGATCTGATTAGATTTTGGGGATCATGAGGTCAAAGGTCAAGGTCACAGGACTCAATGTATGCGCAAAAATGCCTCGTTCTTGCGATATCTCAAGAATCGGTTGACGGATCGATTTCAATCTTGGTATGAGTGTACATATCGGGGTGCCACTGATCTGCTTAGATTTTGGGGGTCATGAGGTCAAAGGTCAAGGTCACAGGACTCAATATGTATGAGAAAATGGCTTGTAATGGCAAAATTTCAAGAACTGAATGTCAGATTTCAATCAAACTCGGTACCTGAATGTATCATACAGAGTCAACGTAGCCATAAAATGTTGGGGTCATGAGGTTGAGGTCAAGGTCACGGGACTCATTATACATGCAAAAAAGCTTGTAATGCCAAAATCTCAAGAACTAAATGTCAGATTTCAATCAAACTTCGTACCTGAATGTTTTTTAGGGAGCCATCAAAGATTGGGGTCATATGGTCAAGGTCACAGGACTCAAAATATATGAAAAATATTTTAAAAAATTAAATCGGTGCATGTTAATTTGGGCTTGATATTAAAATCGCGTGATAGCGGAGGCATAATTTTCGATTGCGCGCAATCGAAGATCCATCTAGTTTTTTTATGTTTCCGAGTGGTGTGTGTGTGGGGGGGGGGGGGGGGGGGGGGGAGGAGGGGCTCTTTACACCTCTGCTTTTGTTTCTATACTCTGAAAGGGAGATTCTCACACCTCAAAGTCTTGGGGCGCTAAGGAGGTAGTTGATAAGAAGGCTTTCTGTACAGTAGACCCTAAAGTACATGTAATGCATAATAAAGCTGTAACACATGTTTAATGATAAACGAGTTACACTAAATATATGTGGGGAAACGAACATGCAATATAATATTCATTCTGAAATGTTTACCATTGCCATTAGTGGCACCTTTGAGTATGTTTACTCTGTAGCATCGAGAGTAACACTTATGGTGATATTATGCTCTCATCGAAATTATCATTATTATTTCCAAGCAATTTGAAGCAATAATTATGACAATCTACCCTGACATGACTGAGTGAGTGGAAGTGTTTGTTGTAGACGGAATAAGGGCATTAACTAGATCAGATTTAAAGTGGCCGGATCTTGGTGTAAGCTTAATATACCGATCCGCAAATATTAAAATTAAAGTTGTATCCCACTTCTATTATTAACAACCGTTACGATTGTTCCAGCTGGCAACTTCCCGTAGGTTTGCTCTACATAACTCGTTATTGTTATTATTTGTATTATTATTATCATCATTATAATTATTATCATGTGTGCACTGCACTGCAGAGTGGATTTCAAGTACGCCTATCGATAAAATTATATTATGAACCAAATTATTGAGAAGCTATTCTAGCTGATCTGGTGCCCCTGTACCCAACCGCAAATATTACAGCTAAAGGTGTATCCATATTCTATAATGGTTGGTCAAGCTGGCAACCTAACATTTCCCAGAAGTTTGCTTGACATAGCAACAATCTTTTATTGTTATTATTATTATTAGTAGTATAGGCTAGTAGTAGTAGTAGTAGTAGTAGTAGTAGTAGTAGTAGTAGAATTATAAGTATCATAAGCATTATTATCATTATTATTATTATTATCATTATTATAATAATTACTATTATCATAATTAATAGCATTACTATTATTATTACTATTATCATTATTATAATCATTATTATTATTATTATTATTATTATAATTATGTATGCAGAGTGGATTTTACGCACGCCAATCGATTTGTGTTTATTATGATTTATTATGTTTGAAGTTTATTAACAAAATGTATGTACATCATAAAACAAATTATGCAAGCCAAAACAATAAAATACAAACTGTACATAATGTACAAAACAATGAATTACTGCAAAAGCTTAATTAATGCTTACATAAAACACATTTATACAAAAGTTCAAGTTGTTGCTAAAAGAAAACCAAAAGTTAGCACAAGTGCTAGTCGAGATCGGTTTTCTCTGTTCATTATATATCGATAGTGTATCTCTTCATTACTATAGCATTATACTACTTCTTACAATTATATTGTATACATTCAAAATACAAAACATATACTAACTGCTAACATAACAGATAATTTATTTAATTGTGAGGGTATTACGAAATGAATATCTTGTTTTTTGTTCTCTAATCTTCTGAGGTAAGCTATTCCAAAGCTTCGGTCCAACAAATGAAATAGTGAATGCACCTTGTGTCGTCCTACAAATTGGCAAGGGTAGCATTGCATTTTCTTTTCCTCTTGTTTCATAAGTATGGTGTACAATCTTACAATAATCTCATAATGTGTGTGGTAGATTTCTATTATTTAAATCATATACAAATGTTGAAACTGCCAGTTCATGCAAACCAAAAACATCCAATATCCCCAATTGTTTAAACAGTGGTCCGGAGGATGTTCTCAATAATGAAAACGTAATAGCTCGCACAGCCATCTTCTGAGCTAAATGAATACAATTCAAGCGAGATTTATAACTGCTTCCCCATACCTCGATTCCATAGAGTATGTGGGGCTGTATAAACGACTTATACAAGAGCACAATGATATACCGAGGAACAAAATATCTCAATTTAAATAGCAAACCCACTTTTCTACGAACGCACTTATTAACACAATCAATGTGATGCTTCCAAGATAATGTACTATCAATTTGAACTCCCACAAAAGATGCCACGCTCACATCATTAATGTCTGTATTAGACAGTCTAAGGACACCATTTACATTAATTGCCCGTCGTTTGGTTTTAATAAACATATAATTACTTTTCTTTAAATTGATAGTGAGTTTATTAGCATCGCACCATTTTTGAATTGCACCTAGTTGCTCATTAACCTCATTTACATCAATTTCATTTTGATTCTCATCAAAAGTGTGAAAAATATTTGAATCGTCTGCAAACAATCTAAAATTAAAATAGTTAGTACAACAAGGTAAATCATTAATATAAACTAAAAACAATGTAGGACCCAGAACTGACCCCTGCGGCACGTCGCACGTTATAGTCTTTCGGGTAGATGTGGCCTCCTTATAGCATAATGTCTGAGAACGATTCAAGAGGTAATTAGCAAACCATTGGAAAGCAACACCACGTATGTGCAACACCACGTATGTGCAACACCACGTATGTGCCATCTTTTCTAGCAAAATATCATGATTTATAGTGTCAAACGCCTTTTGAAAATCTATGAATATACCAAGTGTAACTTTCCCTTCATCCATTGACCTCATAAGCGTATTAATAAGATTAATCAAAGAAAGTTTAGGACTATATTTCGTGCGGAATCCGTACTGATGTTTATACAAAATATTATTAGTCTCCAAAAAATCAATTAAACGAACATTCACAATTTTTTCAAATATCTTCCCAACAACTGGCAAGACTGAGATAGGTCTGTAATTTCCTGGATCAGACTTTGCCCCCTTTTTAGCTCATCCGGCCCGAAGGGCCCGATGAGCTTATGCCATGGCGTGGCGTCCGTCGTCCGTCCGTCCTTCCGTCCGTCCGTCCGTCCACAGTTTTCAAAATGCTTCTTCTTCGTTATTTTTCAACCGATTTTGATTCTGATTGTTTCATAAGATAGGGCTAGGAGGGGGATTTAAAACTTCTACACAGAATCGTGAAATTCATTATATATGCTAATTTATGCAAATTTATTCGAAATCACAAAAAATGCTTCTTCTCCTTCATTTCTTGACCGATTTTGATTTGGTTTGCTTTATCTGGTAGAGCTAACTTTGGTACACTAAATTTCCACACAGAATTTTGAAATTTTTCTCCATTAATTAATTATGGTAATTTATGCAAATTTATTCCAAAAATCACAAAAAATGCTTCTTCTCCTTCATTTCTCGACCGATTTTGATTTGGTTTGCTTTATCTGGTAGAGCTAACTTTGGTACACTAAACTTCTACACAGAATTTTGAAATTTTTCTCCATTAATTAATTATGGTAATTATTTATTTATTTATTTATTTATTTATTTTTATTATTTATTTTTTATTTTTTATTTTTTTATTTATTTATTTATTTTATTTTTTATTAAATTAAAAAAAAAAAACATTTTTAATTTTTAATTTTTTTTTTTTATTTTTTTTTTTCCCATGTCCCTTCTGGGGCGTCAAATTTATATTTTTTTCACTCTAATTTGTTTTAAATTAATTTTTATGTCCCTTCCAGGGCATCACATTTTTATTTTTTGACCAGTTGAAAAGTGTACCACATGAAATTTGCGATATTTGATGTTGCGAGATGCCGGATGAGCGCTACGTCATTGACGTTCTGGTTATAAATAGGTGTTACCTTTGCTACCTTAAGACAATCGGGAAAAGTACCTTTTTCTAATGACAGATTAAAAATGTAAGTCAGTGGTATAGCAGCATCCTTTATCAATCTTACTGGTAAATTATCATATCCATGGGATTTTTTACTCTCTAGGGCACACAAATAATCAAAAACTTCTCTCTCTGTCACAGGTTTCCAAAACAAGGATTTGTCATTTCTTCTCCCCAAATACTCCTTATAACTATAACGTACATCTGGAATCTTCCGTGCTAAGTTTGACCCAATTGTAACAAAGTAATTATTTAGCTCCTCAGCTATATCACCCTCAGAAGACACAACTCAGGATGCTCCATCAATACGATCAGACGGGAGAACCAACTCATCTATATCTAATTTTTTAGAATTCCCTCTTCCACTAATCAACTCATTTATTGTTTTCCAAGTTTTGCCTGTATCATGTCTATTATCATCAAATAATTTACTATAATACATTCGTTTAGCATTCTTCAATACAGTTGTCAATGCATTTCTATATTTCTTATATTCGTGTGCATATTCTACATTAAAATTGGATGCTTTATATTTATTATACAAACTATGTTTCTTTTTAATAGACTTAAGAATTGCTTTAGATATCCATGGCTTTTTCGGAGTATGTCTTTTCTTTGAACTATTGTGCACAATATTTGGAGCATGTTTATCACATATCTTTACAAACAGATCATAAAATACAGAGTAAGCCATATTAACATCGTTATATCTACATACACAATCCCAATTTGTGCTTGCTAAATCCTCATGAAACACTTCGACATTAAAATGTTTATATGAGCGAGCAACTTTTCTCAAAGTTACAACCTTATTCACAATAGGAGGATGATCAAATAAAACAAATATAGGAAAATGGTCAGTTTCTATAACACCTGAGTGAATAACAGAATTACTTATGATCAATAAGAGATGAAGTGTGATATGTCACTCTTGTCGGCATTGTAATAATCTGCTGTGTTCCTGTACTTTCAATTGTACTTAAATAATCATCTATTCGTGTATTAACATTTCTTTGTGATAAATCTATATTAAAATCGCCTAGTAAAATTATATTCGACCTTCCAACATTTAATTCTTCTAAGACACCAAATAAACTATCTTGAAATTGACCAATGTCAGTATTTGGTTTACGATAAACAATACCAATAACAATTTTACTATCACGTTCAATTATCTCCAACCAGAGGCTTTCAGCATGTAAAACAGAGTAATCTAATCTTGCATATTTTATTATTATTATTATTATTTATTCGGCATTTCAAAATAAAGTACAATGTATGATACAAAATGAATAGTGAATTTACAAAACGATCAGAAAACATAAAAGCATAAAAGCACCCCTGGTGAATCTCCCCAAGCTGCCTGGCAGGAAAAAAGAAATCTTGAATTTCTGTGACCCATGGGTCTTTCCTGCCAACTTGGGGAGGCCACCAGGGATGCCTTGTACATAAATACTTAAATATTGCAATATATAGTAATTTTATAACAATTAATCAATACATAATAACAATTTCAATGTGTTTCTAAGGTATGCTCCAACCCCACCACCTCTTTCAGCCTCACGGCAGTTAACCTCAAGGACATAATCACTTAAAGCTAATGTATCGACATTGTGAACGTTCCATACCTCTGACAGGGCAATCACATCAAATTTAGAGGCAAGGCTATATTCATAAAGGAAACTTAGTTCTCCGATATTCCTAGTTAGAGACCTAATATTAACATGAGTAACACTAAAAGAGTTAACAAATTTAGACTGCATATTATTATCAAAATTACTATGATTTAAACTATATGTTTTGAGATCAAGATTGTATTATGAACTAAATTATTGAGAAGCTAATCTTCTATGATGCTCTCTATTTGAAGATCCTAGCCAAGCCCCCTTCGCTACGCCACATTGCCAATTTGCTAATTACTAACTGCTGCGCTTTATCGCATTAGTTTGCATTATTTAGTTATACATATAGAACAGGTGCAAACACCATTGTGGTCGATGGATGCAATCATCAATTTCTCTAAATATTCTCGCTCTGCGTTGAGCTCCAATTTCAATTTTGTAGCTCATCATCTAAAAGTAATGTGGCCGGCATTAGATCACGATCTTCTCATCTATCGTGGTCTAATGGCAACATTAATTGTAGATGATGATTACAAAATTGAAATTGGAGCTCAACGCAGAGCGAGAATATGTAGAGAAAATTGATGATTGCAACAACCAGTGGCGTACCCAGGATTTTTTCAAAGGGGGAGGGGAGGGGGGGTTATTTCGTAAGCCAAATTTATGAGGCCGAGACCATTGGTTGAGAGTCCTACTAGCAGGAGGGAGGGAGGGGGGGGGGGGGGGGGGGGGGTGTCCGTAGAAAATTTTAGAAGCCGAGGCCATGTACCTTAAGAATTTTCAAGGCCAAGATCAGAACCGGTCAAAAATGTTCGAGGCCCATCAGACCAAGACCAATGGTTGAGAATCGTGTAAGGGGGGTGTTCGTAGAAAATTGTCAAAGCCGAGGCCCGAGTACCTTCATTATCCTTTCTCGACAGCTATCCATTTTAAGCCAGAATCCTCTCATAAACACATGCGATGTTGATACAATTTCGTTGTTCCGTCTTGTTGGATGAATTCAAATTGCCTATACCGATGGTCAACATCGATGTAGGCCTATACTACACGTTTCGGTTAATGAGATTGTAGATGGAAGTATGTACTAGTTGTCAATGGATAGATATTTATTTTTAGAAAGAAAACAGCACCTATAATTAGAGTACAGCAAAGAGAATTTAAATTTTTCACAAAACTGAAGCGAATACATTTTTAACCAAAATATCAAACAATCAGTGAAAATATAACAACTACATATAAATGAGAAATAATAATAATGATAATAATAATAATAAACCGGCTTTTATATTGCGCCATTAATGTGGAAAGTCTATTCCGAGGCGCTAGCTGTAGCCAAGCTGCATTACAGGCGCATCAAACATTTCAAGGAATAGATTCCTGCCAGGTATAAGGCTACTCAGAAAAAGAAATATACCTTGCAGAAAAAGCAAGTGTTGCTAACGGGACGCAGGGCCCTTTGCAAATCATTTCAATAATAATATTTAACCCATGACAAGAAAGTTTATAAATATTATAGCAGGCAATACATTTGGAGCCTTAAACCAGTAATAACAGCTTTATTCAAACTGCATAAAACGCCCGTTTATATGATTCAATATAATTATGATTCACAAATTATTATACATACATAACACACATTTGTTACGACCAAAAACGGTATAAACTGTAGACACATAATATGGCAGACTTTGCCAGACTATTAAACAAATAATTCGGGCCCCATGAGCATGGGCGTCAACAGGCGGAGGACGGGACGGGGACATGCCCCCCCCCCCCCCCCCCGCATTTGAATGTGAAAGGGAATGCCCCCACACTTGTTCATATGCTCGACACTAGCACTTGCCCTTTGCCAGGGGCAATAAGGGGCAAGTGAAAATAAGCTTGCAGCTTATTGTGTCTCCCTATGCAACTCTCCTAATATACTGTCGCTATTATGTTGTATAGTTAATCTTTATTTACTTATTTATATATTGTTATTGTTTTAATGCAATTAAACATAATTGCGATATTTCTGTTTTATTATCATTTTTTCTCAAGCGTCACAGTGTTACCAGCTATTTTAATCCTGCCAATATGTATAAGGCTAGATTAATTTAAGGCCTATATCTTTCAAGAAATATAACATAGTTGCTGGTACCATAACTATTTCTGACAGTAAACAAAGTGCTTATCATTTGCGCCACTTGAAATATGAAAACGTGAAATATGACGGTAATTAGGGAAAATAATAGCATTTCATTTTTCTGGGGCAACTTTGGAGACTGCCTGCTTTGAACTAGCACTTTAAAATTCGTTTTGCATTGAACTCTGCAAATATTATTTCATGGCTCAGATGTAATGGGCTCTTTTGTGGCATTTTGGGGGTCAAATCTCATAGCCAATGGAAACAGGGTTAATTTCTACTGTTGGAATAATTGTGTATCTTTGTGATTCATTTACAAATGCTGCTTGCAGCAAACTAACGTACAAAGCAAAATTAACATTCTGACAGCATAATTTGATTGCCTTGCCCTTGGTTGCCTCTGGATTTTAGTGATATATTTGTCATAATGGTCATTTCAATGTGTACATGTACAGCATGACAGATCACTGCTGATTGAAGGAGGTGAATTAAACAAACTGGCAGCATGATTTGATTGCCTTGGTTGCATCGGAGTTTAGTGATGAGTTTGCAAAAAATGGTCACATATATCAATTTCCATATATGTACATGACTAGTTACAGAAGGACAGGTGTCTCACTGCTGCTAATTGTTTACAATCTGTTTAAAAGATACCAAGTAACACCCAATGTACGTGTACATGTTTTAGTCACTAGCACATGCCGTATTGCCCAGGGCAAGTACAAATGTATGTCGTGCAAGTCAAATTGCATAAATGGTCTAGTTTGATCGCACAATTTCAAGCCAAAAAATGAAAAAGCTTCCTACCGTGGGAGGGGGCCACACCCTCCCCCGCTAGGACGCTTCACACCCTCGCAATGCCCCCCCCCCCCCCCCCCCACACACACACACACACACTTTTGAGAGGCTGTTGACGCCCTTCCCATGAGTATAAATGAAAATGGACACTTTCCATTCTATTTGCAATAGACCGCTTCTGTAATGTATGCAAATAATATGCGTATGACGTCAGACTCTCCGTCCGTCAAGCTTAACAAAAGTAACTAGGTCCGGCAAGCTAGCAGTCTGGGGTCTAATTTGACCGTGAGTATGTCACTGCTGTTTCCTAATGCTACCATAATGATAATCTTGCGCTCAATAATTACAATCTCTTACAAGCCAGCGTTTAATGGTATGTACAGCATAATTAAATAAAAGCAACCATTAAGTATATGAAACGGAACAATGTCAATATAGAGTGTTTCAGAAAAAGCGGAACCCAATTTACTCAGTGATATCTCACCGAATAGATATGATTATATTTAGTGAAATATATCATTAATAAGATAAAATATGAAACAAACATCCCAAATGCCCGGTGAACCCTTCTATTCAACATTTGGATTATGTTAGGAAGTTTAAAATGGTAGGGACTTGTCAAGCAAGGGTTTTAGCCAGAGAAGGTCAGCAGGATACCACATAATATCGATGCTACACGGCCACCCATACACGTTTTTATTCTTTACATTGCGCTTAAAGGGGTAGTACAGTTTTGGCAAGGCTGAACTTTAGTAACCAAACCTGAACAGTAACATTATAAACTAATAGTTATGACTCCACCATGCTCGAAAGGTATACAATATTACAAACAACTTAGTAAAAAGCCCGTTATCATTAAAACAAAAATAGCACTTAAAACACAAGAGGGCGCTTTCTAAAAAAGGCATTGGTTTCAACCATTTTTTCATACAAAATTATGCATGTGATGTTTTATTGAAACAATGATTAAATAGAGAGATCATCATCAACTATTTAAAAAACGCTTTTGAAATTTTTGAAAAAGGTGCAATCATTTTTTTAATTTTTTGAAAAAAAACATCTAATTATTTAGGCCCAAATCATTATTAGATCAGATATATTTATTGATATTTTTAGCCGTTTCTGGGTCGATGTTGACCAAATAAAGTTTATTCTGCCATTAAAATTGCATGTTCTTTTCGAATTCGACACTCAGTTTTTCATTACCTCACAAAAAGATTTGTGATGGGCAGCGCCATCTCTACCAAAACTAAACTACCCCTTTAAACATAATTACCTTTTGTTAACATTATACCATCGTGCGCAAACTACTTTTTACATTACTCTTTTAAAGGCATTCATATTCATTCATCCATGACGCTGTCATGATATATTTGATATCAAACGAAAGAGTATGAATTCATCTCTTGAGCAAGCAATACAAATATAGCAGTACAAGCTCATATTTCTTATTAGTGGAGGACAATTTTGGGGTTCCGTTTTTTCTGTATATGGGGCTAAATTATATTTTGTCCTAACCTACAAGGATCCCCAAGAATGGACGAAATAAGTCATATGAAATTAGTAATCTATACAACAACAAAAACATTTTCATTATTCTACAGAATATTCTTAAACAATGGGTATGTGAATAATTTTGAAGTTTAATTATTTTCCTTTTCAAATTGATGTTTTTGTTAGCCTGCGCAAACTTTAATATGATGTCACCATCATACATAGTGTTCTTGGTATATTGACATAGATTGTCAAGATGGCATTAAATCCAAAATGAAAAGCAACATTTACAAAAGTAACAATAAGAACAACATGATCTATTAAAATTTACAAATAAAATAAAATATATCATGATAAATCAGCCACATATGGAGCTATATAAGAATAAGTAACCCATTTGTAAAATTTGGGCCCCGTTGCAGAAAAGTTCGATCGATTTTAAAGTTGCAATTATTTGCAATTCATAAAATATGCACCAATCAGATTTGCGCATGCTCTGACTTGCAATTAATTTTAACTTTGCAATGGATTGCAATTCTTTCTGGCAACGGGGCCCTGTCTGAGAAAAGCAATGATATTAGAAAATAGGCTGAAATTAAATCCGATTTATTGGTGATAATGATGGCATTCATGACGATGTCTATTATTTCTATAGTTCATATTCGTGAGGACATGTTTGATATCCCTGTAGCTGAGGTGTGCGATCTTAAAGACTGATTAAGGTTCCTGAACATTAAGATATCTTTAAACGCTTTTCGGAATCTTTATTTGTAATCGCATATACAAATGGGTTTAGACAAGAGTTAAAGTAGGCTACCACGAAAATAGCTCGGCGACCCAAGTACGAATAAAGTTGCAGTGTAGGGTTTGTAAAGCGCAGGTGACTTGATACACGAAGAACGGGTCCAACATACAATGAAGAGTCCCATGATAGACCCCAGGAGAACCAGGGCCTTGCTATCTGATGCATGCTGCTGGCGGCTTATCCGGAGCTCGGAGTTGCCATGGTTACCTAACGATGCGTTGCCCATCTCGGTTTCATTCTTGTTCGTTGAAGGCATTCGGCCGGGCGCGAAGTGCTTTTGCCCGCTGTCTCACAAGGAGAAAAATGCGCGCGTAAAAGAAGGACATTAATAAGCAGGGCAGGAAGAAATCTACGATGCTGGTTGTTATTGCGTACACCACGTTGAAGGGCTCATGACAGTAAACTGCCCCGGCTAGGTGCCAGCCGCTGGCATTATTGGTGTACACCGTATGTCCAGTCAAATTAGATGCAGTCCCGTCCAAACCCGTCGACATCATCCTCCTCGCCATGAGGTCACTTTTGGGCCTCGTGGCCACGTTGAGATTGACAGGCAACATTGACTTAAGCGCACACACAACCCAAACAACGCAAGAGGCCATGGTGGCTGATTGAAGGAGGTGAATTAAACAAACTGGCAGCATGATTTGATTGCCTTGGTTGCATCGGAGTTTAGTGATGAGTTTGCAAAAAATGGTCACATATATCAATTTCCATATATGTACATGACTAGTTACAGAAGGACAGGTCTCACTGCTGCTAATTGTTTACAATCTGTTTAAAAGATACCAAGTAACACCCAATGTACGTGTACATGTTTTAGTCACTAGCACATGCCGTATTGCCCAGGGCAAGTACAAATGTATGTCGTGCAAGTCAAATTGCATAAATGGTCTAGTTTGATCGCACAATTTCAAGCCAAAAAATGAAAAAGCTTCCTACCGTGGGAGGGGGCCACACCCTCCCCCGCTAGGACGCTTCACACCCTCGCAATGCCCCCCCCCCCCCCCCCACACACACACACACACTTTTGAGAGGCTGTTGACGCCCTTCCCCATGAGTATAAATGAAAATGGACACTTTCCATTCTATTTGCAATAGACCGCTTCTGTAATGTATGCAAATAATATGCGTATGACGTCAGACTCTCCGTCGTCAAGCTTAACAAAAGTAACTAGGTCCGGCAAGCTAGCAGTCTGGGGTCTAATTTGACCGTGAGTATGTCACTGCTGTTTCCTAATGCTACCATAATGATAATCTTGCGCTCAATAATTACAATCTCTTACAAGCCAGCGTTTAATGGTATGTACAGCATAATTAAATAAAAGCAACCATTAAAGTATATGAACGGAACAATGTCAATATAGAGTGTTTCAGAAAAAGCGGAACCCAAATTTACTCAGTGATATCTCACCGAATAGATATGATTATATTTAGTGAAATATATCATTAATAAGATAAAATATGAAACAAACATCCCAAATCCCGGTGAACCCTTCTAATCAACAATTTGGATTATGTTAGGAAGTTTAAAATGGAAGGGACTTGTCAAGCAAGGGTTTTAGCCAGAGAAGGTCAGCAGGATACCACATAATATCGATGCTACACGGCACCCATACACGTTTTATTCTTTACATTGCGCTTAAAGGGGTAGTACAGTTTTGGCAAGGCTGAACTTTAGTAACCAAACCTGAACAGTAACATTATAAACTAATAGTTATGACTCCACCATGCTCGAAAGGTATACAAAATTACAAACAACTAAGTAAAAAGCCCGTTATCATTAAAACAAAAATAGCACTTAAAACACAAGAGGGCGCTTTCTAAAAAGGCATTGGTTTCAACCATTTTTCATACAAAATTATGCATGTGATGTTTTATTGAAACAATGATTAAATAGAGAGATCATCATCAACTATTTAAAAAACGCTTTTGAAATTTTTTGAAAAAGTGCAATCATTTTTTTAATTTTTTGAAAAAAACATCTAATTATTTAGGCCCCAAATCATTATTAGATCAGATATATTTATTGATATTTTAGCCGTTTCTGGGTCGATGTTGACCAAATAAAGTTTATTCTGCCATTAAAATTGCATGTTCTTTCGAATTCGACACTCAGTTTTTCATTACCTCACAAAAAGATTGTGATGGGCAGCGCCATCTCTACCAAAACTAAACTACCCCTTTAAACATAATTACCTTTTGTTAACATTATACCATCGTGCGCAAACTACTTTTTACATTACTCTTTTAAAGGCATTCATATTCATTCATCCATGACGCTGTCATGATATATTTGATATCAAACGAAAGAGTATGAATTCATCTCTTGAGCAAGCAATACAAATATAGCAGTACAAGCTCATATTTCTTATTAGTGGAGGACAATTTTGGGTTCCGTTTTTTCTGTATATGGGGCTAAATTATATTTTGTCCTAACCTACAAGGATCCCCAAGAATGGACGAAATAAGTCATATGAAATTAGTAATCTATACAACAACAAAAACATTTTCATTATTCTACAGAATATTCTTAAACAATGGGTATGTGAATAATTTTGAAGTTTAATTATTTTCCTTTTCAAATTGATGTTTTTGTTAGCTGCGCAAACTTTAATATGATGTCACCATCATACATAGTGTTCTTGGTATATTGACATAGATTGTCAAGATGGCATTAAATCCAAAATGAAAAGCAACATTTACAAAAGTAACAATAAGAACAACAATGATCTATTAAAATTTACAAATAAAATAAAATATATCATTGATAAATCAGCCACATATGGAGCTATATAAGAATAAGTAACCCATTTGTAAAATTTGGGCCCCGTTGCAGAAAAAGTTCGATCGATTTTAAAGTTGCAATTATTTGCAATTCATAAAATATGCACCAATCAGATTTGCGCATGCTCTGACTTGCAATTAATTTTAACTTTGCAATGGATTGCAATTCTTTCTGCAACGGGGCCCTGGTCTGAGAAAAGCAATGATATTAGAAAATAGGCTGAAATTAAATCGATTTATTGGTGATAATGATGGCATTCATGACGATGTCTATTATTTCTATAGGTTCATATTCGTGAGGACATGTTTGATATCCCTGTAGCTGAGGTGTGCGATCTTAAAGACTGATTAAGGTTCCTGAACATTAAGATATCTTTAAACGCTTTTCGGAAATCTTTATTTGTAATCGCATATACAAATGGGTTTAGACAAGAGTTAAAGTAGGCTAACCACGAAAATAGCTCGGCGACCCAAGTACGAATAAAGTTGCAGTGTAGGGTTTGTAAAGCGCAGGTGACTTGATACACGAAGAACGGGGTCCAACATACAATGAAGAGTCCCATGATAGACCCCAGGAGAACCAGGGCCTTGCTATCTGATGCATGCTGCTGGCGGCTTATCCGGAGCTCGGAGTTGCCATGGTTACCTAACGATGCGTTGCCCATCTCGGTTTCATTCTTGTTCGTTGAAGGCATTCGGCCGGCGCGAAGTGCTTTTGCCCGCTGTCTCACAAGGAGAAAAATGCGCGCGTAAAAGAAGGACATTAATAAGCAGGGCAGGAAGAAATCTACGATGCTGGTTGTTATTGCGTACACCACGTTGAAGGGCTCATGACAGTAAACTGCCCCGGCTAGGTGCCAGCCGCTGGCATTATTGGTGTACACCGTATGTCCAGTCAAATTAGATGCAGTCCCGTCCAAACCCGTCGACATCATCCTCCTCGCCATGAGGTCACTTTTGGGCCTCGTGGCCACGTTGAGATTGACAGGCAACATTGACTTAAGCGCACACACAACCCAAACAACGCAAGAGGCCATGGTGGCTTTGGCCTTGCTCATCCGACATCGATATACCATCGGCTTCTTAATGGCGATGTAGCGATCGATGCTGATAAGACACAGGTGCAGGAGCGACGTCGAGCAGAACATGACGTCGAAGGCGATGTATGCGTTGCAGAAGACGCGGTCCATGAGGACACGGTGATCGACTAGGTGGGTGGAGAGTGAGAACGGCATCATGAGGATGGCGATCAGGAGATCGGCGATGGCCAGAGATCCAATGAAGATGTTGCTGGGTTTACGGAGATCCTTGTTCTTACTCAGGGCCGCGATGACCAACAGGTTTCCAAATATCGTCATGATGATCACCGAAATGAGAGTGACATCGATTACCAAGGCAAGCGAGCTGTAACTATGACCGATTTCACTCGGGGGGTAAAGCGCAGAAACGTTTTCCATGGTCGCAGTTGATCCTAGATGATTGATAATATGAGTGAGTTTACTTTGACAAGGTTTGCCCAACGCTTTCAGCGACACAATTCATCTTGAGTTGTTCGGAATATCACTCGTATCAATGATCAGTATGAATGTCAATTTTAATTTCACCCGGTAGTGACAAGCACGGCGTTGGGGACCTGCAGATTTTATATAGACTAGTGCATTAATGGTGGATGAAGTTGTATGGCGTTCTACATGGTTTGTGCGCTTGAACTCACATGGGTACGCTATGCCGGCGAAGATAATAATTATTAGATAAATTCATTTATTGGTCAAAAGTGGCAAAAACTTTAGTCCATAGTAATAGTATTAATGCTAAAAAGTTAAACTATTCGATCCTTTTCAGTTTGTGAAGGCAAAATTATAGTTAAGAATATACATTTGAATTATTATATAGCTACCGTATATAATCAACCTATATTTCCTTTACGCGACAGCGCTATATGTAATACTTATATTCACGAAGGGTATAATGTGTTTCTCTGGGTACTGATACGGGCACGGGTGCGTTTTATTAGAAGTACCACCAACATTTACGATGCGGAAGGGTTGGGCTTTGATAGGCCTCTCACCCAATATACATGTACATTTTATATCTAGAGCACGGGCGTAGATCCCGGGGGGGATTCAAACTTGGTATTAGTGTAGATATTGGGGTGGCAATGATCTGATTAGATTTTGGGGATCATGAGGTCAAAGGTCAAGGTCACAGGACTCAATGTATGCGCAAAAATGCCTCGTTCTTGCGATATCTCAAGAATCGGTTGACGGATCGATTTCAAACTTGGTATGAGTGTACATATCGGGGTGCCACTGATCTGCTTAGATTTTGGGGGTCATGATGTCAAAGGTCAAGGTCACAGGACTCAATATGTATGAGAAAATGGCTTGTAATGGCAAAATTTCAAGAACTGAATGTCAGATTTCAATCAAACTCGGTACCTGAATGTATCATAAAGAGTCAACGTAGCCATAAAATGTTGGGGTCATGAGGTTGAGGTCAAGGTCACGGGACTCATTATACATGCAAAAAAGCTTGTAATGCCAAAATCTCAAGAACTAAATGTCAGATTTCAATCAAACTTCGTACCTGAATGTTTTTTAGGGAGCCATCAAAGATTGGGGTCATATGGTCAAGGTCACAGGACTCAAAATATATGAAAAATATTTAAACAAATTAAATCGGTGCATGTTAATTTGGGCTTGATATTAAAATCGCGTGATAGCGGAGGCATAATTTTCGATTGCGCGCAATCGAAGATCCATCTAGTTTTGTTATGTTTCCGAGTGGTGTGTGTGTGGGGGGGGGGGGGGGGGGGGGGGAGGAGGGGCTCTTTACACCTCTGCTTTTGTTTCTATACTCTGAAAGGGAGATTCTCACACCTCAAAGTCTTGGGGCGCTAAGGAGGTAGTTGATAAGAAGGCTTTATGTACAGTAGACCCTAAAGTACATGTAATGCATAATAAAGCTGTAACACATGTTTAATGATAAACGAGTTACACTAAATATATGTGGGGAAACGAACATGCAATATAATATTCATTCTGAAATGTTTACCATTGCCATTAGTGGCACCTTTGAGTATGTTTACTCTGTAGCATCGAGAGTAACACTTATGGTGATATTATACTCTCATCGAAATTATCATTATTATTTCCAAGCAATTTGAAGCAATAATTATGACAATCTACCCTGACATGACTGAGTGAGTGGAAGTGTTTGTTGTAGACGGAATAAGGGCATTAACTAGATCAGATTTAAAGTGGCCGGATCTTGGTGTAAGCTTAATATACCGATCCGCAAATATTAAAATTAAAGTTGTATCCCACTTCTATTATTAACAACCGTTACGATTGTTCCAGCTGGCAACTTCCCGTAGGTTTGCTCTACATAACTCGTTATTGTTATTATTTGTATTATTATTATCATCATTATAATTATTATCATGTGTGCACTGCACTGCAGAGTGGATTTCAAGTACGCCTATCGATAAAATTATATTATGAACCAAATTATTGAGAAGCTATTCTAGCTGATCTGGTGTCCCTGTACCCAACCGCAAATACAGCTAAAGTTGTATCCATATTCTTTAATGGTTGGTCAAGCTGGCAACCTAACATTTCCCAGAAGTTTGCTCGACATAGCAACAACCTTTTATTGTTATTATTATTAGTAGTATTATGCTAGTAGTAGTAGTAGTAGTAGTAGTAGTAGAATTATATGTATTATTATTATTATTATAATAATAATTATTATTATTATTATTATTATTACTATTATTATAATTATTAGCATTATAATTATTATTATTATTATTATTATTATTATTATTATTATTATAATCATAATTATTATTATTATTATTATTATTATTATTATTATTATTATTATTATTATTATAATTATAATTAATGTATGTATGCAGAGTGGATTTTAAGCACGCCAATCGATTTGTGTTTATTATGAACTAAATTATTGAGAAGCTTATCTTCTCTGATGCCCTCTACTTGAAGATCCTAGCCACGCCACTGCTCCAAGCCCCCTTCGCTACGCCACATTGTCAATTTGCTAATTACTAACTGCTGCGCTTTATCGCATTAGTTTGTATTATTTAGTTATACATGTAAAACAGGTACAAACACTGTGAATACATTTCAAGTGGTCGATGGATGCAATCTTAAATGTATCTACATATTCTCGCTCTGCGTTGAGCTCCAATTTCAATTTTGTAATCATCATCTAAAATTAATGTGGCCATTAGACCACGATCTTCTCATCTATCGTGGTCTAATGGCCACATTAATTTTAGATGATGATTACAAAATTGAAATTGGAGCTCAACGCAGAGCGAGAATATGTAGAGAAAATTCATGATTGCAACAACCCGTGGCGTACCCAGGATTTTTTCAAAGGGGGGGGGGGGGTTATTTTGTCAGCCAAATTTCTGAGGCCGAGACCATTGGTTGAGAGTCGTACAAGCAGGGGGGGGGGGGGGAGGTGTCCGTAGAAAATGTTAGAAGCCGAGGCCAAGTACCTTAAGAATTTTCAAGGCCAAGACCAGAACCGGTAAAAAATGTTCGAGGCCCATCAGACCAAGACCAATGGTTGAGAATCGTGTAAGGGGGGTGTCCGTAGAAAATTGTCAAAGCCGAGGCCCGAGTACCTTCATTATCCTTTCTCGACAGCTATTAATTTTAAGCCAGAATCCTCTCATAAACACATGCGATGTTGATACAATTTCGATGTTCCGTCTTGTTGGATGAATTCAAATTGCCTATACCGATGGTCAACATCGATGTAGGCCTATACTACATGTTTCGGTTAATGAGATTGTAGATGGAAGTATGTACTAGTTGTCAATGGATAGATATTTATTTTTAGAAAGAAAACAGCACCTATAATTAGAGTACAGCAAAGATAAACAAATTTAATTTTTTCATAAAACTGAAGCGAACACATTTTTTACCAAAATATCAAACAATCAGTGACAATATAACAACTACATATAAATGAGAAATAATAATAATGATAATAATAATAATAAACCGGCTTTTATATTGCGCCATCAATGTGGAAAGTCTATTCCGAGGCGCTAGCTGTAGCCGAGCTGCCTTGCAGGCGCATCAAACATTTCAAGGAATAGATTCCTGCCAGGTATAAGGCTACTCAGAAAAAGAAATATACCTTGCAGAAAAAGCAAGTATCGCTATATGAGACGCAGGGCCCTTTATAAATAATTTCAATAATAATATTTAACCCATGACAAGAAAGTTTATAAATATTATAGCAGGCAATACATTTGGAGCCTTAAACCAGTAATAACAGCTTTATTCAAACTGCATAAAACGCCCGTTTATATGATTCAATATAATTATGATTCACAAATTATTATACATACATAACACACATTTGTTACGACCAAAAACGGTATAAACTGTAGACACATAATATGGCAGACTTTGCCAGACTATTAAACATATAATTCGGGCCCCATGAGCATGGGCGTCAACAGGCGGAGGACGGGACGGGGACATGCCCCCCCCACCCCCCGCATTTGAATGTGAAAGGGAATGCCCCACACTTGTTCATATGCTCGACACTAGCACTTGCCCTTTGCCAGGGGCAATAAGGGGCAAGTGAAAATAAGCTTGCAGCTTATTGTGTCTCCCTATGCAACTCTCCTAATATACTGTCGCTATTATGTTGTATAGTTAATCTTTATTTACTTATTTATATATTGTTATTGTTTTAATGCAATTAAACATAATTGCGATATTTCTGTTTTATTATCATTTTTTCTCAAGCGTCACAGTGTTACCAGCTATTTTAATCCTGCCAATATGTATAAGGCTAGATTAATTTAAGGCCTATATCTTTCAAGAAATATAACATAGTTGCTGGTACCATAACTATTTCTGACAGTAAACAAAGTGCTTATCATTTGCGCCACTTGAAATATGAAAACGTGAAATATGATGGTAATTAGGGAAAATAATAGCATTTCATTTTTCTGGGGCAACTTTGGAGACTGCCTGCTTTGAACTAGCACTTTAAGATTAAGATTCGTTTTGCATTGAACTCTGCAAATATTATTTCATGGCTCAGATGTAATGGGCTCTTTTGTGGCATTTTGGGGGTCAAATCTCATAGCCAATGGAAACAGGGTTAATTTCTACTGTTGGCATAATTGTGTATCTTTGTGATTCATTTACAAATGCTGCTTGCAGCAAACTAACGTACAAAGCAAAATTAACATTCTGACAGCATAATTTGATTGCCTTGCCCTTGGTTGCCTCTGGATTTTAGTGATATATTTGTCATAATGGTCATTTCAATGTGTACATGTACAGCATGACAGATCACTGCTGATTGAAGGAGGTGAATTAAACAAACTGGCAGCATGATTTGATTGCCTTGGTTGCATCGGAGTTTAGTGATGAGTTTGCAAAAAATGGTCACATATATCAATATCCATGTGTACATGACTAGTACAGAAGGACAGGTCTCACTGCTGCTAATTGTTTACAATCTGTTAAAAAGATACCAAGTAACACCCAATGTACGTGTACATGTTTTAGTCACTAGCACATGCCGTATTGCCCAGGGCAAGTACAAATGTATGTCGTGCAAGTCAAATTTCATAAATGGTCTAGTTTGATCGCACAATTTCAAGCCAAAAAATGAAAAAGCTTCCAACCGTGGGAGGGGGCCACACCCTCCCCCGCTAGGACGCTTCACACCCTCGCAATGCCCCCCCCCCCCCCCCCACACACACTTTTGAGAGGCTGTTGACGCCCTTCCCCATGAGTATAAATGAAAATGGACACTTTATGTCACTGCTGTTTTCTAATGCTACCATAATGATAATCTTGCGCTCAATAATTACAATCTCTCACAAGCCAGCGTTTAATGGTATGTACAGCATAATTAAATAAAAGCAACCATTAAAGTATATGAACGGAACGATGTCAATATAGAGTGTTTCAGAAAAAGCGGAACCCAAATATACCCAGTGATATCTCACCGAATAGATATGATCATATTTAGTGAAATATATCATTAATAAGATAAAATATGAAACAAACATCCCAAATCCCGATGAACCCTTCTAATCAACAATTTGGATTATGTTAGGAAGTTTAAAATGGAAGGGACTTGTCAAGCAAGGGTTTTAGCCAGAGAAGGTCAGCAGGATACCACATAATATCGATGCTACACGGCACCCATACACGTTTTATTCTTTACATTGCGCTTAAAGGGGTAGTACAGTTTTGGCAAGGCTGAACTTTAGTAACCAAACCTGAACAGTAACATTATAAACTAATAGTTATGACTCCACCATGCTCGAAAGGTATACAAAATTACAAACAACTAAGTAAAAAGCCCATTATCATTAAAACAAAAAAAGGGGTTAGATTTGATATCAGTGACTGATAAACATTTAAAGGTTTAATATTACATTTTTTTAAATTAAACAAATCCGCTCCAACATGTGTCATCTTATATGCTTAACAAAGTTGCAAATCGTAACAAAATCTTTAATACTGGTGTTGTTTTACCCCCTTTTTTTGCGAAGGACAATTGTAATTTTAAGTTCTTTGTGACATGATTTTAAGAACTTGATCAATAAGGTATTGTGGTCATATGCACCACATGTAGCAAAAATAATTCACAGTGACACATTTAACTTAGCATAAAGTTGTATAAAATTATTGATTCCAACTTTATGGGCAACAATATCTGCATGTTAGTGTCGCTTTAACTTATCGAAGATTCTGTATTAAATTATAACATTATTGGAGATGTTCTAAAACAATATGTTATCTCAAATATATCAAAATATGCCAAAGAGACACGCTACTTTTAAAGGTGGTAAAATCAGACGAGAGGTGCCATCTTGCGAACGCCTTGCACACGGTGTGAAATACACATTGACTCAGTGTTATGTAGTGCGCAAAAACTAGCCTATTTATGAATGTTCACACCGCTCTCCACACGCATGAAAGTCTTTAAGATCATGACCAAAGTAAACAGAGGGGAGACCCCGAGCAAACACGGGCTAATTTCAAACCGGAAATTAACAAGAAAAACTCAAGGTTGTCGCCGATCGTATAGCGTTCATCATGTTCGTTGAACCACAAAATTCAGGTCACATGCTTGAATTTTAATTCTTTACTAGAAGTTTAACTCTTGTGGTACTCTATTAGCCTACCATCAATTTTAAATATAGAAATTAAACTTTCGAGGTGTCATTTATATTGCAACAGCCTTTGTCTTATTCGACTTAAAGGGGTAGTACAGTTTTGGTAAGGCTGAACTTTAGTAACCAAACCTGGACAGTAACATTATAAACTAATAGTTATAACTCCACCATGCTAGAAAGGTAAAAAAGTAAAAAGCCCATTATTATTCAAAAAGAGCCATTAAAACACAAGAGGGCGCTCTCTAAAGAGGCATTGGTTTTAACCATTTTTCATACAAAATTATGCATGTGATGTTTTATTGAAATCATCAACAACTATTTAAAAAATGCTTTTGACAATTTTTGACAAAGTTTATGCATTTTTTTGATTTTTTGAAAAATTCATCTAATTATTTGGGCCCCAAATAATTATAAGATCATATATATTTATTGATATTTCAGCCGTTTCTGGACCGATTTTGACCAAATGAAGTTTATTCTGCCATTTAAATTGCATGTTCTCTCAAATTTGATACTCAGATTTTCATTACCTCACAAAAAAATTGTGATGAGCAGCGCCCTCTCTACCAAAACTAAACTACCCCTTTAAACATAATTACCTTTTGTTAACATTATACCATCGTGCGTAAACTACTTTTTACATTACTCTTTTAAAGGCATTCATATTCATTCATCCATGACGCTGTCATGATATATTTGATATCAAACGAAAGAGTATGAATTCATCTCTTGAACAAGCAATACAAATATAGCAGTACAAGCTCATATTTCTTATTAGTGGAGGACAATTTTGGGTTCCGTTTTTTCTGTATATGGGGCTAAATTATATTTTGTCCTAACCTACAAGGATCCCCAAGAATGGACGAAATAAGTCATATGAAATTAGTAATCTATACAACAACAAAAACATTTTCATTATTCTACAGAATATTCTTAAACAATGGGTATGTGAATAATTTTGAAGTTCAATTATTTTCCTTTTCAAATTGATGTTTTTGTTAGCTGCGCAAAATTTAATATGATGTCACCATCATACATAGTGTTCTTGGTATATTGACATAGATTGTCAAGATGGCATTAAATCCAAAATGAAAAGCAACATTTACAAAAGTAACAATAAGAACAACAATGATCTATTAATATTTACAAATAAAATAAAATATGTCATTGATAAATCAGCCACATATGGAGCTATATAAGAATAAGTAACCCATTTGTAAAATTTGGGCCCCGTTGCAGAGAAAGTTCGATCGATTTTAAAGTTGCAATTATTTGCAATTCATAAAATATGCACCAATCAGATTTGCGCATGCTCTGACTTGCAATTAATTTTAACTTTGCAATGGATTGCAATTCTTTCTGCAACGGGGCCCTGGTCTGAGAAAAGCAATGTTATTAGAAAATAGGCTGAAATTAAATCGATTTATTGGTGATAATGATGGCATTCATGACGATGTCTATTATTTCTATAGGTTCATATTCGTGAGGACATGTTTGATATCCCTGTAGCTGAGGTGTGCGATCTTAAAGACTGATTAAGGTTCCTGAACATTAAGATATCTTTAAACGCTTTTCGGAAATCTGTATTTGTAATCGCATATACAAATGGGTTTAGACAAGAGTTAAAGTAGCCTAACCACGAAAATAGCTCGGCGACCCAAGTACGAATAAAGTTGCAGTGTAGGGTTTTTGTAAAGAGCAGGTGACTTGATACACGAAGAACGGGGTCCAACAGACAATGAAGAGTCCCATGATAGACCCCAGGAGAACCAGGGCCTTGCTATCTGATGCATGCTGCTGGCGGCTTATCCGGAGCTCGGAGTTGCCATGGTTACCTAACGATGCGTTGCCCATCTCGGTTTCATTCTTGTTCGTTGAAGGCATTCGGCCGGCGCGAAGTGCTTTTGCCCGCTGTCTCACAAGGAGAAAAATGCGCGCGTAAAAGAAGGACATTAATAAGCAGGGCAGGAAGAAATCTACGATGCTGGTTGTTATTGCGTACACCACGTTGAAGGGCTCATGACAGTAAACTGCCCCGGCTAGGTGCCAGCCGCTGGCATTATTGGTGTACACCGTATGTCCAGTCAAATTAGATGCAGTCCCGTCCAAACCCGTCGACATCATCCTCCTCGCCATGAGGTCACTTTTGGGCCTCGTGGCCACGTTGAGATTGACAGGCAACATTGACTTAAGCGCACACACAACCCAAACAACGCAAGAGGCCATGGTGGCTTTGGCCTTGCTCATCCGACATCGATATACCATCGGCTTCTTAATGGCGATGTAGCGATCGATGCTGATAAGACACAGGTGCAGGAGCGACGTCGAGCAGAACATGACGTCGAAGGCGATGTATGCGTTGCAGAAGACGCGGTCCATGAGGACACGGTGATCGACTAGGTGGGTGGAGAGTGAGAACGGCATGATGAGGATGGCGATCAGGAGATCGGCGATGGCCAGAGATCCAATGAAGATGTTGCTGGGTTTACGGAGATCCTTGTTCTTGCTCAGGGCCGCGATGACCAACAGGTTTCCAAATATCGTCATGATGATCACCGAAATGAGAGTGACATCGATTACCAAGGCAAGCGAGCTGTAACTATGACCGATTTCACTCGGGGGGTAAAGCGCAGAAACGTTTTCCATGGTCGCACTTGATCCTAGATGATTGATAATATGAGTGAGTTTACTTTGACAAGGTTTACCCAACGCTTACAGCGACACAATTCATCTTGAGTTGTTCGGAATATCACTCGTATCAATGATCAGTATGAATGTCAATTTTAATTTCACCCGGTAGTGACAAGCACGGCGTTGGGGACCTGCAGATTTAATATAGACTACTGCATTAATGGTGGATGAAGTTGTATGGCGTTCTACATGGTTTGTGCGCTTGAACTCACATGGGTACGCTATGCCGGCGAAGATAATAATTATTAGATAAATTCATTTATTGTCCAAAAGTGGCAAAAACTTTAGTCCATAGTAATAGTATTAATGCTAAAAAGTAAAACTATTCGATCCTTTTCAGTTTGTGAAGGCAAAATTATAGTTAAGAATATACATTTGAATTATTATATAGCTACCGTATATAATCAACCTATATTTCCTTTACGCGACAGCGCTATATGTAATAATTATATTCACGAAGGGTATAATGTGTTTCTCTGGGTACTGATACGGGCACGGGTGCGTTTTATTAGAAGTACCACCAACATTTACGATGCGGAAGGGTTGGGCTTTGATAGGCCTCTCACCCAATATACATGTACATTTTATATCTAGAGCACGGGCGTAGATCCCGGGGGGAAGGGGGATATAACCCCCCCCCCCCCCCCCCCCCCCCACACACACACACACACACACTTTTTGGTGCGGGGATGGCCTGTACAAACATCCCCCCATTTTATTCCAAGTTTAATTTTTAGAAAATGCAGGGGAGATGCGGGTGAGTTGAGCCACTTTTTTTTTTTTTTTTTTTAGCAATATTTCCAAATAACTCTTAGTTTGCTAGGAATTTTGTGTATCATACCAAAATACAACTACTTGGCTTTTATTTACATCGGCTAGCTTTATTCATGAACAATGCGTAAATATGCAGCAATCGATTAAAACTGAATTGTAAAATGGCTCAGTTTTCTGCGGTACGAGGAGACTTGTGCCATGACATTATGAGAGTTGTGCAACTGTCAAACCGCATTGGAAACATACTTACATTTTTAATATGAATATTATGAAAATACAAAGTTATCAATACACCAGAAAGAATCTCTCAAATCAAAACACCAACAAAATCTCATATTGCAACATAATTATGCACCATTTGGCCATGCCTTGGGATTTTAATACTTTACCGCTATTCATAATGTGTTATTTCCATATACACCCATCATGGCTCAACTCTTATGTTGTATGGCTCAACCCTCCTTTGGGCGGCCATTTTTAGAATTAAATAAATTGATCTAAATGTGCAATGCAACTCTTCTTATCAACTTTCATCAAAATGAAAATACAATACATGATCAACATCATACATAAAAGTTGACTGTCTAATTGCTTTCATGTAAGTATATTATAGTATAGTAATAGAGATGGTCGAACCTAATCACTCTTTTCTGTATGTTTACTATTGGGGGGGGGGGGGGGCATTCCTATATCATGCTCTAGCTGTTCAGACTGCTATTGCTAAAAAGACAGGTAAGTTAAAGGGTGACACAAGAGGGTACCAGTTAAATGTTGTATAATCTCATTGGAAGAGGGGATGGCTCAACTCACCCTAATGAGGGGATGGTTCATCTCCCCTAATGATAATAATAATGATAATGCTTATAATAATAAGAATAATAATACACATAATATTATAATATAAATAATGAAAATGATAATAACAATAATAATAACCATATAGCTAAAGTGATATTTTAAACACAAATTTCACAAATTTATCCACGTGGGAGGGGGTAAACCCCCTACCAGACCCTCCCCCAAATTGGTATCTTTTCTTTGACATCCCGTTTCACATTTGACACTGCACTAAAGGGATTTAGTAACATTGTCCAAATCCTCAAAACTTACTTGGAACTCTAGTGGTTCTCTCATACCTTGTCATATTTATATTACAGGTTTCGGTTTTTCAAATTTCCGTTTCGTTCAAAAGATATTTATGATTGAAGTGTTCGGATGTTAAACTGTCTACGGGATAATTTAAGCCGTGTACAAAGTAACTATACGTAAGTGCAATGGTAGTGAATATCACTTTGCATTTTTGCTCATTTCTCGACCCCAAAACATCCAATTAACGTGAAATTTTCACACATTACTTTGTGGACATATCCGATCCGTACACCAATACACATTTTATTATTCACTCATCATTTTGTGCACTTATCAACAAAGTTACTAGATCCCTTTAAGTAGAAGCTGTGTTTCTCTTTTCATGCTTCGCCATACCATGTTATGCAAAGAATGAAAGTCACACAATCATGTACATTCTCGTTTTGCAGTTATTAACGCTCAGCTCTAACCAATAAGTTTCAACAGTAACTTCGTGTTTAATGTGTCGTTATTGAGTCACTTGTTTCTGATGTTTCTGATGTATTATGTTTGTAGTATGCGATTATTCTTGAAGGGATATAGAACAGAAATTAGCTTTCTGACGGAATGAAATGGAGACAGAAAGGTATATGTTCATATTATTATAATTATTATTATTATATGTTCTTTTACATCCCCGTTTCACGTATGACCCTGCATTAATCAGCAGCTGTGCTTCTCTGTTCATGCTTCGCTGGTAGGTATGTTATGCGAAACTTGTAATTTCTTATTGGGAACCACTCATGGTTGAGTGCACACGAGTGATGGCACATAGTTTAATTCGATGGTTTAAGGGATAATACGAGAAAGTGGACATTTATTTATATTAATTTAATTGTTGTTAATGAATAGGAGATTGATTCTCATGAATCTATTCTGTATATATTGGGGAAGTGTATAGACGTGAGTATGTTTTATTAATAGGTGAAAATGTATTGATTATTGACATAAATATGTCTTGTTTATAAAATGGAAATGTGTTGGCAATGAATATGTTTTGTTTCTGAATTTTTATATTATTATTACATTTTCTCACTGGAACGTGGCAACGTCGTACGTGGTATGTCGCACGTAATGTAATTTTCATTTTAAATAACATTGTTATCTATGTTGAAGAACATTGCGTACATACATCGTCGGTATTATAACATGCACAGGTGATAAATGCACTTACTGCCCGTCATAGCATCGAACAACGAACAATACGTGCGCCATTGTTAGTGTGCATTCAGCTGTGTGCCGAGAGGAGGGGAAAAGTTGTTCGATGCTATGACGGGCATGAAGTGCGATTTATCAGACACTGACTTGGTAAAAATGGGAACCTGGCATGGTCTCACTTTTAAAGACATGTACCTAAGAAGTCATAAAACAAAAACTACTTGACCCAAATTACTGTTCTTGGTATCATTTTTCTTTGTAAAAGATGCCCTATCCCGTGAACCAAGCCATCATGTATCTTTATTATGGCAAGTACCCTGTTCCTGTTTTTTTTTTTTTTTTTTTTTTTTTTGGGGGGGGGGGGGCACCCTGTACAGAGTGTATACCAAAATAAGGTAATCGAAGTTCAAAGGTCAATAATTTCAAAATGATACATTCTCATAATTTCAATCAGACATAGATGTAAAGAGTAGTTATTCAGCTTTAATCTGACACCTTTCTTGAATCAGTAATGTCACGCATCGCTGATTTCTCTGTGGTTGAAGGTGACAAGTCCAAAACCAATTTTGTTGTTGTTGCAAGTTTGGGCTAATGAATAAAAGCTTGAAAGTACAATAATTGTGCCACACTTAAATGAAAACATCAATTTGTGTTGGCTTTGCGAGTTATTGAATCGTTTAGCTGAATATCATGCATGATACGGTACATTTTAATTGAACATGAATATACGCTGGCCTGCCATCCACCAGAATTAAATTCTTATGTTGATATCATTCGTAAAAAAATGGACAACTTGGATTAGAAACTTTGAGGAAGGTCAAGTAATTGGGCCATTTTCTTAAAAGAAATTAACATTAACTGGGAATATGTACGTTCAGATGATACCTCAGTTAGAGGAACACATTAGGCGACAGGTGCGAGGAGTATTTAGACAGATTCAGGACAGTGCCCAAGCCCATCACCTTGTCGCTGTCACGTCTGGACTAGGGGAGCTCTGACAAAGGGAAAGTGTTATTGCGATTTTTAAAAATGAGATGGAATGGCCACCAAGGTCATCTGTTTACTTTTTTGTTGACTTCTTCCTGTTTGGACATTTGAAGAAAAAGGTGTTTACATCTCCCCGTGATCTGGATGATTTGCAGGGCCGCAATAAACAAGAAGTGGTCCCAAAATGAAAACTAATCCCTAATATTTATTCAAACATATAGGGAAACTGACCAAGAATATATTGTGATTAAAAGTGAGCAAAGAAAAATGGGATTCCAACGGGATTCGAACCCGAGACCTCCGGATTGCTAGACCGGTGCTCTACCGACTGAGCAATAGAAAACCCTACGACGGCGTTCTTCCCAGAAACCCCTTAATTCATCATTGAATTAATTATTATAAAAAGCTGTATCGCTTCGGCGATCCCTCGCATTTATCCCCAAGTTGATTTTAATCCGCTTCGGGTTTATGTCAGGTTTATAAAGCTTTACTTCTGACTACTTGAGCAATGATGAATTAAGGGGTTTCTGGGAAGAACGCCGTCGTAGGGTTTTCTATAGCTCAGTCGGTAGAGCACCGGTCTAGCAATCCGGAGGTCTCGGGTTCGAATCCCGTTGGAATCCCATTTTTCTTTGCTCACTTTTAATCCCTAATATTTATGTGACACCACTTATTTCAAGAATCCATTCATAAGCCAAAACTTGCAAAAAGTGGTTTTGCACATGTCATTTTCAACAGCAAAGAACTCAGCGATGCGTGACATTGTTGATTCAGAAAAGGTATCAAAATCAAGCTAAAAAGTTACTCTTTACATCCATATCTCATTTAAAGTGTGAACATATCGAATTTTGAAATAATTGACCTTTGAACTTCGATTACCCTTTTTTGTAATACACTCTGTATATCTGCAACTTGCGTACTGACATAGGCTTGCCGCACAGCGCTGTAGCTAACCTGGGCGAAACCATACACGGGCGAAGGCTCGTAAATCAGAAACTGAGCTTATCAAACGACCAACAGTTTTAGAAGTATATTTTTGCACGGTATGCTGTTTTATAGTATTACTCCCTTTTTCCTTTAAATCGCGGGCTAAACATGCCATACTCGTTCCTTGGGTGGGTACTTTGGCAGGAAATGGATTAGTTTTCCGACCCCCTGTTTGATGATTTGCGGCGTCATCATCGTTCGTCGTCTTTCTCCGTTTATGATAATCGTTGCCTCTCGTGTTGTAATCTTTGAGATTGCCTATAATGGAACGAAGAAAGAAGGATACTTAAATATAAGTTCAAATGTATTTAGAAAATTAATTGTAACACTTTTGAAGTGCCATTTTGATAAAAGAAAAGTGAGCAAGTAAAAAACCAGTGATACTTTTACAACAAAGTAATTGAATAGTACACAATCAAACGACTATGACATGTATAATGAAACATTGGATGAATATCTCTGGTTTGGTTAGGATGTTTGCTACTTATTAAGACTAATTAAGTAAACAAAACGTTATTTTAGAAAGCCTCAATTTATCCATATTGGCTGTTGTTTTTTCTCGAAAAGTGTCATAAGTGTCTGCATTACCATGATTGTTTATAACAAGTCTGCGAGCTATGCTCGTTGTGGTTTCGACTCTGAGGTTCATGGGTGTGAATTGCCAGGGGGCAAGGTCTATTCCTCTAATAACATATTGCATCCTTTCTGTTTTCAATTTACAAGAAGAAAAAAGGCTTCACCATCATATCCAGTCCTTGCCGCCACAAAAAGAAACTCTCTATTTGTCCCCCCAAAGTGACATGGATTTCACGTTGACACATGATGATCCTTGTTTGGACGTGGTGTACATTTTCAAAGAAAAATTTGGATACCTTGTTTATTAATTAAATAGTAAGCAAATAATCATCGCACATAATTAAAGTCCTATCGACATACCTTTCCCATAATGGAATCAAGATCTTCGACGTGTGCTCTAGCCAGAAGTTCCTCACACAGAGCTTGAATGAACCACGAGCCATTAACACAGTCCCGCAGCGAATAATACCCTACAATATCAATATAACAAGAGAAACCTTTGGTTAGGTTAACCATAACCGTTACTCTTAACTAAACCTGTACAAACTTCGTTTCATTATATCATACCGACTATGAAGGTCTTTTTGTTTGTTTTTAAACTATCTTAAACTAAGGGTACGTAGTACAGTTTTGGTAAGGCTGAGCTTTAGTAACCAAAACCTGTACAATAACACAACAAACTAATACATGTAGTTATAACTCCACCATGCTTGAAAGGTATAGATAATTACAAACGACTAATTAAAAAGCCTATATCATTCAAAAAGAGCCATTAAAACACAAGAGGGCGCTCTTTAAAAAAGCATTGGTTTCAACAATTTTTCATACAAAATTATGCATGTGATATTTTGTTGAAATAATAATTAGATAGAGAGATCATCAACAACTATTTAAAAACCTCTTTTGAAAATTTTCGAAAAAGTGTAGGAATTTTTAAATTTTGTTTAAATCATCGAATGAATCTGGGCCCCAGATTATTTCGTGCAGCGCCCTCTGTACCAAAACTGAACTACTCCTTTTTGTTTTCCACTGGTAACATTTTTACAATGAATCACATTCATATATAATATTATTTAACATCCATAACGTGTTCAATATAGTATACATCAAATCAAACTACTATATAATAACATCTCCAAATTTTTGTTTTAATATAATTATTTTCATATGAATAAACACAAATTAATTTAAACTATATAAGAACGTCACCCCTCCCTGCGACAAATGCAATCTTGTACAAATCTTGTAATAACACTGAAATCAAAACGTGCCCTTCAAAAGTTCATTCTTGAGAAATGATAAGTCACTTTGTAAATAAAGATAATGATAGACTATCACTATACAGTGCGAGTCAAAAAAAAAACAACCGGACTTTGATAGCTTATAAATCCACAATTATAAACATATATATGTTGATATTGGTATCAGATTAAAGCTTTGGAAATTGCCTTCAAAATGATACATCATAAATTTGATCACTGTACGCTTCATCGAACGCGAACTTATTATCCAAAGTCATGCAAAAACTACCCGTGTCCAAGTTTGCCTTTGTCTTGTTCTAAACACAACAAACAAAAGTAAGTCCCCCCTAATCAAAATAGTGTAACTTTTTAACGAAAAAGTTTTGAGCAGAATAACTTGGCAGGATTGTTTCTACACTTATTGACTCACTTCTGTGTGAAAATGATATTTATCCGTCGAGTCATGAATGAGTGAGCACACATTAAAGACAAAATTGTCACTTTTCTAAAGTCACAAGAGTCACGTGACACGTGAAAAGTGACAATTTTGTCTTTATTGTTTGCTCACTCATGCATGAATAAGAGGACCACTTTTATTTTCACACAGAAGTTAGTGAATAAGTGTAGAAACAATCCTGCCAAGTTATTTTGCTCAAAACCTTTTTGTTAAAGAGTTACGATATTTTGATTAGGGGAGACTTTTTTGTTGTGTTTATCATAAATGAATGCGTTTGTTTACCGTTTTTTTCAAAAGAGCATTTCAAGAATATCCTTTGGTGAATCAAAACAAATACCAGCTGGTTGCCAATGTTTTTCATGTTTATCAGTGTTGAAGGGGATCCCCCACAGTTTGTCCTCCCATCAGCAGCCCCATTGTTTGGAGGCAGGGGCCCTGAATAGGACATGTTTAGGATGAAGTTATCTTTGAAAATCAAACAACAGATGCAACCATTGAAAACTTGGACACGGGTAGTTTTTGCATGCCTTTGGGTAATAGGTCGCGATCAGTGAAGCGTGAAGTGATCAGAGTGTATGATATATCATTTTAAGGGAAATTCCCCAAGCTTTAACATGATACCAATATCAACATTTATACCTCTAGATTTCTGGATTTATAAGCTATCAAAGTCCGGTGTCGTGTTTTTTTTACTCGCACTGTATAACGCATGAATAAATAGCTATGCCGCTAGTGTTCGGTTATCAATCAATTATAATCATCTGAATAATACCAATTATTAGCAATATTGTAGAGATCCAAGGTGATTTAAAGGGATCTAGTAACTTTGTTGACATGTGCAAAAAGTGATGAGTGGTTGATATACAATGTTTATTTTTGATATTTTCTGATATTTCCACTGGGTGTTGTGAGAAAATTTCAAGTTGAATGGACGTTATATGGCCGTGAAATGAGCAAAAATGCAAAGTGATATTCACTAACTCATTGCACTCACTTTGTACACGGTTTTGACGGTCCAGTGGATAATTTATCATCTGAACACTTCAATTGTAAATATCTTTTTAAACGAAAGGGACATTTTAAAAACCGACACCTGTCCCATGCTTTTATTGTTAATACGAATAAAACAAGGTATGAGGGAACCGCTAGAATTACAATTGGATTTTGAGGATTTGGACAATGTTACATACTGTTAAAACGCTGTGTAAAAATGGTTGTTAAATCTTTTCATACAACTTTAGGTGAAGCATGATAAGTTGTATGAAGAAGGGTTGCGTGAAGCGGCCATTGTTCAAGCGTTGATTAAACGTATTAAATCACGTGATAGTTTCGACCGCAAAATCACCGCGTCAAAACCTCTTTTGCCCCTTCGCAAACCAAGCGATCCGAGATAGCGCAGTCGATAGAGAGTGAGACTTATAACCCAAAGACCCCCAGTTCGAATCCTACCCTTGCCGCTTTTACATCTTGTTTTGTATTTGCTATTTCAACAACGGGATTGTTGAAATTTATTCTACACAACAGTTGTAGAACAAATTAAAACAACAGTTGTGTAAACTTTAAACAACTGGGGTTGTTGAATGTTTTCAACAACAGTTGGATGGTTCATATGTCAAACAGCGGTTGTTGAAAAATTTCAACAAGTTGTTGAATTTGTTTACACAGCGTTTTAACAGTGCATGCATACATTTAAAATACCTTCTGATGTGGCATGGGCAATGTACATGTCTGCATTGGCTGGTACTACGTGGTCGGGTTCAAGAGTGAGGATAACATTCCCGCCTACATGCCATCGTGCAGATGCACTTGGTCCATCGGATTCAAACCAAGGAGTCTGGGTAGAAGCGTGCGAAGCGTGCGAAGCGTGTCCCTTTTCCTGTGCTCCTGCTGTGTTTAATTCTCCCTCTTCGTCATCGTTGGCTTCCTTTCTCTCCCCTCGTCCTGCTCCTCCTCCTATTTGTTCGTCTTCTTTCTCCTCCTTTCCTTTTGCTTTATCTTCCCCCGCTCCACATCTTCTTTCACCTTCTTCTTCCCGTCCTTCTACTCCTCTATGACCATCTTCGTCTCCTTGTCCTTCTTCCGTTTCTTCTGTACTAGGGGGCGCCGTTGATGACTTGGTATCGACGCCCGTAGCATTTTCTGTGACCTTTTCTGGAAAAGAAAAGAACGGGAACAAATACAATGAAGTGCTTCATATTCAACATGTTAATTTTGTGTTGCAATATTTTAATACTCTGCTCTGTAGTACCGACGCGGCAAATTATATATATCTATATATTTACTTTTCCGGCTATCACATGTATGCAGGCAACTGCACTGTACAATTATTTGAATTTCATGGGCCTTGCGGTGTGTTGGAAAGGTGGAAAAAGAGGAATATAGATGGGGAAAGAGATTGGAGAGGATGAGCAGTGGAGAGGGAGAGAGAGGGAGGGGGAGGAAAAGAGGGTTAGAAGAGAGTGGGAATGAAAAACAACGCAATATAATAACGGTAGGTGTACCTCCTCGGCAGGCCTGGAAGAACATGATCTTTGGCTTTCCGATCAGAGCTGGGCAGTTCCTCCCAGAGAAGAGGTCCTTGATCTCTTCTACAGTGATGACTTCTTTATCGGTTCCTAGAATCCCTTCCTGGACCCCGTGGCTCATGAAGAGCAAGACGATCGAGGGGTGATAGCTTCGGATTTCAGATTTAATCAGATCTTTCAAAACGTTCATGATCTCCTATGAGTTATGATAAAATAAGAAAAATTGCCTCTTGAGGGAATCTGTTTGGATTCCCATCTTAATACTAATTTTGAATATTTTAAAATGATCATTGGCGATATGATACCGTCGATGTTTGTCTATTTAGATTTCCGTTATTTCACTTCATGTGTTACATGTCATAATAAATTGTTCCAGCCGTTTTTGTTTTATTTATTTAAAGATAATAGAACTGTGAGTGAATACTTTATATAAATGATTACATTTGCAAGCTTTGTATGATTTTGTAATATAAAGAGATAAATTAATAAATTCGGCGGTGAAATGCATGGGATATATTTTCTAACGGTTTTATAAGATGGCCCTATAGTTATTGAAACATTCAGAGTGAATGAACATGAATGTCTAGAACCGAATTACAAATATTCTTGCTGTTGTGTTTCATTCCTATACATTTCAATGAGTCGAGGATATAACTATGCCCTCAAATTTATACTAAAACAGCACTTGTTATGCATGGAAACGCCCCGGTTGTGTCTTTAGAGGAAAATGCTTACATGTGCTTTCAGATTTTGTTTAACGATGGTAGTATATCCGATTTCTCTGAAGACATGCTCTGCATTTTTGACGTCGATTTCCGATCCATTCCTTACCATCCTGTCATCACAGAACTTGTTATTATTCAGGATGAATGCGAGACCCTTGTTGCGAATGTTCATAACGTAAGTCTAGGAATGTTACAATAACAAAATAAATTGTATTAAAAACAGATTTGTTAAAGCAATCTGAAGACTGTCTATCATTATTACTATTGTCATTTACTGTTATTATAATTTTTAATATTTTTTATATAGAATGCAATAGTGAACAATAACATATCAGAGCCTTGGTGAAGCTCCGGAAGGCCAATCAAGTGGTTCACTGCAGCTCCAATAAAAGTAAAATATCGAAAACATATTAGATAGGAGTGACAATGGTTCATTATAAAACTCATCATTAAACAATTAAGTTTCAATTTGTAGACAGGAGGAAAGCATGTGCGCGCGCTTTGAAAGCTTGAAGACCGGTGTCGGAGATGTTGCCAACAACTTTGTCAGTGAGACTGTTCCAAACTCGGACAGCTGAGTGGATGAAGCTTCTGTCTAGTGAATGGGTCCTGGCGTGAGGTATGGTTGGTGCGTGGTCTGGCATGGATATGCTAGGTGGCGGTTGGAGCATATTAAGGAGGTACTAGGCGACTAGTACCTCCTTGAGCATATCAGTCAGATCTTGATGGCAATGTCTTGTGTGCATCTTGTACAGAACTGTACCTCCTTGCAATAAACCCCTCAAAAAGTTTGGAAACTCAAGTTTGATCGATTATATCTTTTTTTTAATGAAATCACGTTGGTTAAAGTTGGTATTGCCTAAAGGGTGTTTATTCATTCTTAAAATAATACCAAATTTGTAAGCATTATGAGTACATGGTATGATTTTTCGATGAGCGTATTATCGCATAAATATTAAACAAAACTCACATTGCGTACAAACATGGTGAATGACTCATCGAACAGTTTTCCCGTATTTGCGGATTTAGAGCGCAATATGGATTTAGACGACACAAAGGTTTGGAGTTTTCTAGGATAATAGTGAATAAAATACAACTACCTTTTTAGAGTCTAGCTGTTCTGGTTTCGGGCTTGCTTCCTTTATTACATTTTGTGTGTAATAACCATCTCCATCCGGATTAATATCCCTTTCTAGTAAAAACATGACATAGTATGATAATGTGTAATTAGTCACTAGCGATAGAATGATTATAACACAAATACATTCACACTATTTAATACTATCACAATATTTAATTTTTTAAATGGTCGAAATCGCAACTTCTAACTTTCGTTTACATAGCAACTATTAATTTACGGTATATAACTGTGGTTACGAATAAATTCAGTAACATTTGTTATTGATATTATAATCCAGCAGGTACCTGATTTTACTATAATTATTCACAATGATAATTTAATGTATATGTATCTATCATTGTTGATTGACATTTGTCTTTGTGCATGGTTTCATCAGTATACTATTACATCATTTAATATTTCAATAGTGTGTTTGTGTGGTATTTTCACTTCCTTCACTTACTTTTGTGTTGCCTAAATTTACAATTAAAAGTAGCTTACCTAATTCAGAATCTTTTTTTTCGTCATCAGGATCATCGGAAGGGAGGATGGCGTACATGGACTGTACGTGTAAATAAATGAAATATAATCAAACATGCATTTAGCGACCACCTGTAAAACAAGACCAGTACCGATATGTCCCCACGCAAGAAGAAGTGGCATTTAAAGATGAATAACAGTTTTGGGAAAGATACAGAAAACATTTATATTGGCCACAATAATTGATCAATACTGTTGATAAGTATTTACAAGGAACTTGTGTGGTAAAATCCGAACCTAAGCATCGTTACATGCAGAAATATTGGGAAAAATCCAATGGCCGCAAACCGGAATCCATGTGCGGACCACGTGGACTTTTGCACGTAGCGTATGCGCGATTCCGCGTTGCCGATCAATTTACTGTAAATCAGTTTTATAATTTTGCAAATATATCCATTAGTAGGCGGTTTCCTGGCCAAATGTTTATAATCCCATATTAGTAAAATTATATTCTTTCACATGGTTGGTAATAAGAGTGTACATTTCATTGTTTGCGTGTGGGGCGTTTCCCATTACTGGCATTTGCCTTCAATCATTACAAACGAGCTATAAGAGTCCTATTTTGGATAGTTGAAATATTTTATTCGGACTTGTCTACATATTTCATATCTCCAAAACATTTAATATTGCTGCTCTCCGTAGAGAAGAGGTATGTATTCTTAAAAAGGCGCAAATATGTCGCTCGGCCCCAACCTATCATCTATACACTTGAAATGTAACCATTTTTCGTTACCGTTCAAAAGTGTACAACTAGAACATGTTCTTGAGTGTGAAATACATATAATTTATACAATAATTACAATTCCAGAAAAATAAAACAGATTGTAACCAAATGAAATGGAATAGTGGTAAATTCACTGTAATTCCTCTAAAACAATGCTAATTTTTTCGAAAGGTATACAGTTCAAATCCACAAGTTATATATTATGCACCATCTTAACACCCAGGGAGCATTCTGACCACGAGTAATGTAAATGGTTAGACGTACCTTAGAACATGGCCATGTTCCACATTTTCGCCACAATAGGAAGACTAGGCAGAAGAAAACTGGAATCACAATCAGTAATGCAAACAAACCTCCACGATTTTTGGACGGGCTCACTGTGTATATGTTATGCATAGAAAGTAAAACATAATGTTAGTGAGCAGATTTAGGGTAACTTTACATCATGTTTTTGTCACGTACACGTGGCATGGAATTTCAGTAGAGTTCAAATTTACATTCTATTTAAATTATTCGAATTGTAGTTCACTTTGCAGTGTGTAATATGACAAAACACGTTTTAAAATCATGGGTGAGTGCAGATTATCACTCTTACAAGGCGCATGGTTATCTGGAAGAAAATGAAATGAATATAAATCATAAGTCTGGCCTGTCTTTAAATTAGAATATAACAGGCCCGTAGCCAGGTTTTTTCAAGGGGGTGCGTAATTTACAAAAACGGGACCGAGACCAATTGTGGCCAAGACCGAGACCACTAGTTGAGAGGTGTGTAAGCGAGGTTTTGAGACCATTGGTTTAGATGGTCGAGACCTGAGACCTGAGACGGTAAAAAGTGGACCTTTTTTAATTGGGGGGGGGGGGGGGGGGTGGGGTGGGGGGGGGGGGGGTGTGCGTACCATATAAGTAATATATGTGCGTACGTACCAAATGCACACCCTGGGTATGGGCCTGTATAATCATGGATTGTACTACTACTAGGAGAGTACGATCCATGGTATAATCAGAGTCCTCCCTCCTCTCTGGTATAATCATGCAAAATCAACGTATTTGTTGACGTTAGCTGGATCACATCGTACGTTTTGTTCCTTTGGCGCTGTTCATGAAATTATTTTGTTTGTTGAACAATCCATCTCCATGTGTGTGCGTGTACGACTGTACGTGTGGTTGCGTGCGCTTGTGTGTGTGTGTGTGTGTGTGTGTGTGTGTGTGTGTGTGTGTGTGTGTGTGTGTGTGTGTGTGTGTGTTCGTGTGTACATTCGCGAATTCGAGTGCCCATAAATGAACTCCCGTGTCTATTCACGAAATCTAAGTAATCATAGATTCGGAATGTGAAAGACCAAACCCACGATTACGCAGCAATGCGTAAATTCGAATGACCCTTAATGATTTTCATTGGAAAAAGTATGAAATTGAGCGGGAAAACCTATACTATATTTGTAATAATATCATATTAATGTAAATTACGGTGGCATACTGCAAAACAATATCATTATAGATAAGATGTACAAATTTATGTATGACATGTTAAAATTCAGACATAGAAGTGATTATCATATAAATTAAATTACCTGTTACTTCATCCACAATTCCCTTTGTTGTTGATTCGGTTCGGACACTTTGTACAGATGTTTGAGATGCCGCATTGGAGTCCCGTGCTGTAGTGAGAATTCATTATGAACGGTCTTGTATATGAATCATATTATTGCAACGCTTTTGTTCCTTAAAGGGATAGTTGAGTTTTGGTAAAGAGATTAAAGTTTTGGTCAAACTTTTCCGAAGTGCCCCCACCCCCCCCCCCCCCCCCCCAAAAAAAAAAAAAAACAACATTTAATTGTAACGGATTTGGTTGATTTCAATTCCATATGAAAGATCATCGAAAAAAACATGAGAAAAAATAATTCCCATTCAAATGCTCTAATTGTTGTGAAATTTGCTTTCAAAATATTATATAAAAGTGATTGACGTCCGGCTATCACTTTTGACACTAACTCAAGAGAACGCTAGCGCGAAGCGCTAGGTCCACCTAATACGGGACTGATACGGTTTGTGCACGCTAATTGTGCTTAAAACTATACATATGATACGGTACTTACCACCGATTCACTATCCAATAACTATCGGGTGGATTAAAATTATCATTTCCCCCCCCCCCCCCCCATTCCGCTAAAAAATCAGTGATTTATGCGCCTCCTCGACTTCTCTCCGTGTGTTAGCGCGACTGATATAGCGCCGTTCGCCGTTCGCATCGGCGGCCATCGCGATCATCAAAATCTGTTCGGAGTCGCGCTAACACACGGGAGAAGTCGAGGAGGCGCATAAATCACTGATTTTTAGCGGAATGGGGGAAAAAATCATAATGTTAATCCACCCGATGGTTGGATCACATATTGGAGAATGAATCGATGGTAAGTACCGTATCATATGTATAACTTTAAGCACAATTAGCGTGCACAAACAATATTCATTTTCAGTCCCATATCAGGAGGACCTATTGAATTTGACTCTTGAGTTTTAACGGCTCTTTTTGAATGATAACAGGGGTTTTACTTTGTCGTTTGTAATTGTGTATACTTTTCGAGCATGGTGGAGTTATAACTATTAATTTGTACCGTAATGGTGCAGGTTTTGGTTACTAAAGTTAAGTTTGACCAATACTCAACTATCCCTTTAATTGTATTAACCAAAACCTGCACCATTACATTAAAAACTAACAGTTATAACTCCACATGCTCGAAATGAATAAAACAAATTACAAATGACTAAGTAAAAAGCCTGTTATCATTCAAAAAGAGCCCTTAAAACTCAAGATGGCGCTCTCTAAAAACTCATTGGTTTCAACCACTCTAAATAACATATCGTGTATGTGATGTTTTGTTGAAAAGGTGATTAGAAAGAGAGATAATCAACAACTATTTAAAAGCCTCTTTTGTAAATTTTTGAAAAAAGGAAGCATTTAAAAAATTTTATAACTCTCCATCGACCAGGCATGTCAAAGTTGCAGGTCCTCTAATAACTTGAAGCCTTCATCACATCGAAACTCACATGTCGTCCCGTGGGTAATTTGTTTTTTTGTTGTTGAAATTTAAACCCATTATTTTAAGGATGTATCGTTGTCTGTCAATATACTCTAATTCGATACCAAAACGAAATAAGCCAGTAGAGGTTGTTTGTGGGAAAAATCAACATAAACGAACATATTATTTTACGGATTATTTTATTAATTTTTGAATGACCAGTTGCAGGTTACCTAGAAGACAGTATAGCATTTGAGCAAGAGGATGTCGATTTGGAGACGGGAGCTGGATCCATTTTAAATTTAATTTCTCGCATTGATTTTCCTATGATCATATACTACAGTTAGTATATTCATAGGTTCATACATTTTAAATCTGAAATTGTTGCCATCACCAAAGACAGGCAATAGGCAGAATCGGACAATCAACATTCCTGTGTAAATTTCACTATACATGTATTATAATCTGTCCTATACAGAGTGTCTCAAAAAGGTTGCAACACTTCGATCGTTAAATTCTTCGACACCGTCGACCAAATGTCATTATTTTTTATTTCATTGGATAGAACATTGGATTTTGGGTAAGGCGTTTGGATGCTAGGGCCATTTTTCTGAGGCAATGTCGTTTCCAAAATTTACTACTTTTTCGTCTCCAGCGATCCTCTGAACTCTGAGACATTCTCGCCCCACAGCCTCCCATAGAATTGGTTGTACAAACTAACCACATGACTGCCTTCCCTTTGATAATGAAGACAATGCGAGCCATGCCGTTCGGGGGTACTCGATTACGCAGCATTGTCTTCCTTATCAAAGGGAGAGCAGTCATGCGATTCGTCTGTGCAACTAATTATATGGGAGGCCTTTGGGGGAAAATGCCTCAGCATTCCGAGGATCGCTGGAAACGAAAATGTAGCAAATTTTGGAAACGACATTGCCTCAGAAAAATGGCCCTAGCATCCAAACGCCTTACCCAAAATCCATGTTCATGGTATCATTTTGTTGGAAAAAGAATGTTCTATCCAATGAAATAAGAAATAATGACATTTGGTCGATGGTGTCGAAGAAATTAACGATCGTAAGTGTTACAACCTTTTTGAGACACTCTGTATATCATAATGTTTGTAGATTTAATGTGCTTACGTTCGCAAGTTGGTAGATCATCAGAAAAGAGGCCCATATCGCAACAAGATATCGTCGAACTCCCGCGAATCGTGTATCCAACCTTGTCACACTTAAAAGTACACGTCTCGTCACAACCCAGCTGGTCACCGGGTTTACATCGCCCCTCTGTCTCGACAAGAGGGTGTGAGTAGTCACCAACTATGCACGGACGAACTGCATTGGGATAAAAATGGAACCACAACTCAAACAAAACATCGCAGGCTGATTATTTCAGTATCTTTATTTGATATCAAATAGATGTCCAACATCTAGCAAAGGGTCGTGTAATTCATGAACAATGCAATTAACAGCTTTTGTAAGCGCGAACCGTTTGCGAGTGCGTGCATTATACACGTGTACGTTTCGTGACAATAGAACGCGGTACGTCTTCTTCATTAGACCCATGATTTAGTATGATGATGAGTTTCCAAATGATACAGTTTTTCTGGAAAACTGTTTTTCAGATGGACTACTAAAACTACTACATGTATATATTTTATTTGTATTTATTAGATCATATATTTTGGGTGTTGGTTCCCTTTAAAGATATTCTGTTTATATGTTTATATGTTTATGTTTATATTTATAAACTGAATGATTAAGAAATTTGGTTATTAAGTATTCTAACTTGTAATAGTGACCTTATCTCCATGGTTATTCCAGGTGTGTAATGCCGACTATTATGTAATTATTGGTTATGAATGATTACTTTATATGACGTAAATACATGAATGAACATTTAAAAAACTGCAAAACAACAGCAGCAGCAACAATAACAATAACAACAACTTGCCCCCCTTCCTTTTAACCATGCCCCTCTTTGGGTATGTCCCTGTCTGCGTCGTCCCTATAGCTACGTCACTCTTTGCATCGATTACATACCGTGCAGAATCCCAAGTCTGGATAGATGGTCCTTCATAGCGGCGACCATGCCGTGCTTTGTTTGCCAGATCCAACGTGTATGTCCTAACATGAGCAGCTTATTTTGGGTTGCCTCATCTTCCGCAGTGCCAGAGAAGACCCATGGCTGTTCCAAGCTCCATGGTTGACCATGCACGGTGTATCTCACCACTCGACAGCATACGGACAACTTTATTGAATAGAAAATGGGGCATATTAGTAAAATATTATTGGCAGAGTTATTTTACTGACTGGCTTCCTGTTCTTGTACTGATGTGAATGATACATGTGTAAATACATGTTTTCCCAAATGTTTACATTTAACCGTATTTTTACACTGTTTTTTAAAATTAAGATGTGGAAATAAACTTGAAAACTCGCTTGCATTTCTTATTTCCATTGTGCTTTATATGATATTACGTATGCCTGTTTAGACGGCTCTGATCACATATCATATAAAGCGCACTCTGTAGGGAAAACGAAAACATAACCATACAGTCATTATGATTATTACTGACAAATGTTCTTCTTATTATTATTATTAAATTAATTATTGTTATTATCATAATTATTATTTTATGAATTGTATTCATATTATCATTACTACTGCTACAATTAATATTTCTTTTATTTTGTATTATTGTTAATATAATTATTACCACAACTACTATTACTTTTATTATTAGTAGTAGTAGAAGTATCATTATTATTATTATGATTATTACTATTATTATTCTTATAATCATTCTTCTTATTATTCTTATGATTATCATTATTATCATTATAATGTATTATCATTATTATTATTATTATTTTTGTCATATATACAAAAAGTAATCAAATCAGTAATACTCACTTTACCAGGATGGCTGTTGAAGTAAAGCAGAGACTCGTATGTCTCAATTGTACCTGCAATGTGGTCAGAAACATGCATATCACAATTAATTTTGATTGATTGATTGTTTGTTTGTTTAAATGATTGATTGATTGATTGATTGATTGATTGATTGATTGATTGATTGATTGATTGATTGATTGATTGATTGATTGATTGATTGATTGATTGATTGATTGATTGATTGATTAATTGATTGATTGATTGATTGATTAGTTCTAACAGTGGAAATGATTCCTTCATTTCTATACATTTAATGGGAACACGACAATGTGAGATGATCATTTATCAGTAAATAACATAAGCTAATAACATATGGGTATTTTTTCATTCGATTCTTACGTTTAAGTATGTAGACTAATCCTAATTTGACATTGTTATTAACACATTGTTAGATCTGCGATCTTCTTGCAATAATTTGTGGGACAGTATAAAACAGTAACAAGGACTATGTCATGGATGAATTAGTCCTAAGTACAGGTAGTCCTTTTTAAAGGTATTTATTCAACAAACAAAAGGCCACTTTCGCAGCTACAAGCTGAAATGCAGTGACATATACAATACAGTGTGTCCCAGAAAAAAACGTTACCGGATTTCATGGCAGAAATTTTCTGTCATAATGAATAATTTCTTTGATGAGATATACACGTGTATGAAAAGCTCTGTTTCTCTTCTTTCATTTGATGTACAACTTATGGCACATAATTCACGCATGACTGAATTAAAACAATGAAAATTGGTGTTTTTCTGGGACACTCTGTACAATGCAACAATATTTACATACATCAAAATAACTTAAACGAAATCACGAGGTATAAAGAAATGTTAATATACATACAATAATTAGAGAAAGAAATCATAATAACACATGAATAATATTACGAAGTTGCCGTGAAAACTATCGAACGTCGGTAAATTATGTTATTATTGGTTTATATATCGATTTGATATCAAATGTCAATAACATTATTAAGGCAACATGTTTCAATTTTTTTTTTCTAATGCAAATGTCATACATTTCATTCGTAGATCTAGCACATGTCTTAAATGTGATTAGAAGAACTAGAATATGAACTGAAATACGAAGACGTATTTCATAGTGCTATGGAGTTCACGGGGGGGGGGGGGGGTTGGCGGTTGTGCTCCCCCAAAATTTGACCCCAAAAAACGATACAAACAAAAGGCGAAATTCTGCGGGGAAATACAGAATAAAGAAGAAGTGCCCCCCAAACCCCCCCCCCCCCCCCCCCCCCTTTACCAATTGTAGCTGGTCTCAAGACCACATTTTAGTGGTCTCGACAATCAATACTAATGGTCTCGGTCTAGAAAATGTTGCAGGATCCCGGTCTCGGCCTCGAAAATTTGGAAAGAACCTGGTCTCGACCTCGAAAATTGCAACAAATCCTGGTCTCGGCTTCGAACATTTTCTACGGAAACCCCCCGCTTACACGATTCTCAACCAATGGTCTTGGTCTCGGCCTCGAAATATTATGACCGGTCCTGGTCTCGACCTCGAAAATGTTAAAGTTACTTGGACTTGGCTTCGAACATTTTCTACGGACACCACCCCCCCCCCCCCCCCCCCCCCCCGCTTACACGACTCTAAACCAATGGTCTCGGCCTCAGAAATTATTTGGCTGACGAAATTTTCCCCCTCCCCCTTGACAAAATCACGGGTACGCCAGTGCCACCTCGTATAGTTAAACGTGTTCTATATATACCTTCATGATAACGAAAAGCGGTAATTTTGAATACATAAAAGCATATCTTTCTACCTCTTTCAAGAGAGACCACGTGCTTATTAATTAAGACGAGACTTAAAGTCATACCTGTAAAGTGTCCAAATCCACGAAAATTACTTGGAGCTTCCTCGTTTCTCTTCTACCGTGTTGTTTAGCTTATGGTAAGAGAAGAATAAAATAAGGTTTGATTTTTTCAAATGTCCCTTTAGTATGAAGATAATTATCATTGAAAATCATTATTTCTAAAACGTTAATCAACGCAATTGAAAAAAAAGTACAATTGTCTCAGC